>OY725336.1:38728222-39223222 GCA_963243735.1 Neocrepidodera transversa
CGTATTTACTGATCTCTGAAGTTTATTCAGTGATTTAACTTATGTTGGTACATATGACATTTCGTTAAGTAGAAAAATCGATTAAAATCGAATAGAATGTCCGTATCTGTTATGATTTGACATTTTTTTTCAAATGAATATCGCTCCATATCTGATTTTGGACCTTTAACTATTATCAGTTTTCTGATTTCTGAACTTTATTAGGTATTATTAATAATTATTGCAAATAACCTATTCATATTTTAACAATTCGATTATCAATGTCACATCGAATGATTTCAACGAATGATCGAGTAGACACTTCTTATCATATCGATACAGTATGTGACGCACTCAGATAAAGGAACTACTAGATATGCCCCTCAGATAAAGGAACTACTAGATATGCCCTCAGAGTAAATATATATAGAGAGGGCATTCTATCCTTTTTTATTAAGCCAACATCTAGTTAACTTTTGTTGACATCGTCCTCTAGAGATTCCATAAGCGTACTTTCAAGCAGGATAATTTAAAATCCTACATTAATTAGTTTATTTTTTAAATACTTTTGTAAACATTTTGAACTATTTTAAGCGATTTTCTTGAGAGGTTGTTAACCATGAGAAAGAAATGTGAAAAATGTGGTGCTTTTCTCAAGCCATTAGATAATCAATCTTACACTTCACAAGTAAGTTATGAAAGTAGTTTTTGAATAATTTAAAATATAATACAAGTTGATAAGATTTGATAATTTTTTATTTTGCTTCCTTTCTTTTTTATGTTATATACCTACCATTCACATTTTTTTATGTTATTCGCATTTAGGTACTTTATCGAAATTACATAACTTCTCACGACATATTTAATTCAAATGTGATATATTAATAACATGTAAAATACCCAATTTTAATTTTCTATTTTTTTGCTAAAATAAATAAAAAGTTATAATTCTTCGCGTCGCCACTGTCTAATACATCACGTCAATTTTTATTGTTGATTTCGTCCTCTGCCCGAGATTTTTCTGCGCGTCTCACGTCCCTCGCCCACAAACTTTGCCGAGAGAGAGGGCTAGATGTTGGCTTAAATTTTGTAAATGACATTGGATATACAGGGCATATCCTCAGATAAAGGAACTACTAGATATGCCCTGTATATCCAATGTCATTTACAAAATTTAAGCAAACATCTAGCCCTCTCTCTCGGCAAAGTTTGTGGGCGAGGGACGTGAGACGCGCAGAAAAATCTCGTGCAGAGGACGAAATCAACAATAAAAATTGACGTGATGTATTAGACAGTGGCGACGCGAAAAATTATAACTTTTTATTTATTTTAGCAAAAAAATAGAAAATTAAAATTGGGTATTTTACATGTTATTAATATATCACATTTGAATTAAATATGTCGTGAGAAGTTATATAATTTCGATAAAGTTGTATTTTCTGTAATACTGATAAATATTAACATTAAAACATATAGCAAATGCTTGTAAATTTATATTAAATGTACGTATTTAATAATCGAATCAAATAAATATTTTTTATTGCTCCTAAAACCTTGTTACAGTAAGGAGTACCTAAATGCGAATAACATAAAAAAATGTGAATGGTAGGTATATAACATAAAAAAGAAAGGAAGCAAAATAAAAATTATCAAATCTTATCAACTTGTATTATATTTTAAATTATTCAAAAACTACTTTCATAACTTACTTGTGAAGTGTAAGATTGATTATCTAATGGCTTGAGAAAAGCACCACATTTTTCACATTTCTTTCTCATGGTTAACAACCTCTCAAGAAAATCGCTTAAAATAGTTCAAAATGTTTACAAAAATATTTAAAAAATAAACTATTTAATGTATGATTTTAAATTATCCTGCTTGAAAGTACGCTTATGGAATCTCTAGAGGACGATGTCAACAAAAGTTAACTAGATGTTGGCTTAATAAAAAAGGATAGAATGCCCTCTCTATATATATTTACTCTGAGGTGACGCAGGTAAAGATTCTGGTATTACGTCATCAAGCCCGCGTAATTTAAATAAGAGGATGTTTTTAGCTTTAAGGGTTGTCTTAAAAAAATAACAAAGAAGTATAAATAGTACATTTGGACCTTCTATATTAAAATATCAATTTAAAAAAAAATGCTAAAATTGTCCATTATTAACCTTTTTACGCACAAAGCGGCAAAAATGCGTTCGTTCTCTCTCCGCGAATTCTTGTGCGTACTGATCATACGCTGCATGTGAAAATCTCTGCAAACGATCAGCGCTGACCGTCAGCACTGACCGTCAGTTGCATGTGTAACGGCTCTTTTAACATTTTAAAAAGAAAGATGATGCTTAATTATAAATAGGTATATTTTTAGTTTTAAATTAAAGATTATTAGGTATTGTTACGGCTTGTCCGGAATAAAACCACAAAATATCGAAAACGAATTTATTAACACCTCACGGTCGTTCTTTCTAACTCGTACTGGTTTTATTTTACTAAAAACGAATGATGATTAATTATTATATAAATGTCAATGAATCACAATGAATCAGACTCGTATGAAAGAACGAAAGAAAACAATGATACGATATATTTATAAATATCGTAAAGAAATAATTAATGATTACAATATAATAATCAAATACAATAGAATTAAATATAATGATAATATAATAAATATAATAGTCTGTTACATTCGTCCTTCCTGTTTCTTAGTCGTCCTCGACTTCTTGCTGTTCCTACAAAAGAAAGAAGACAAATATTTTAATTTATTTTGGTTTAATGTTCCTTAGAGCTTGTTTCATTTTAAATTTTATGCTCTCTAGAACTCTTTTATTTTATTTCTATTTTAAGCTCTGTAGAACTCTGTTATTTTATTTGTATTTTAAGCTCTGTAGAGCTCTACTATTTTGTTTTATTCATTTTATGCTCCCTAGAGCTCTACTATTTTATTTTATTCATTTTATGCTCCCTAGAGCTCTACTATTTTATTTTATTCATTTTATGCTCCCTAGAGCTCTACTATTTTATTTTATTAACCTTCTAAGAGATCAATTAATTCATCTGTGCTGTTTACTTCGCTATCCGAATCGGATTCATGTAAAACACCACCTGTATATTTCCTTAATTGATCTACGGGAACTTTAACCGAATATTTTTTGTAGCCTTTCATTCCCTTTAGAGCTGAAATTGTATACCTGTCTTTTGAATGAACCTTAATTATTTTGTAGGGTCCACCAAATTTGAGACTTGTTTTCCTATGCACTTCTTTTTGAGAATGTCCTGACCCGGACCAAAGTACTAAATCGCCAACTTTATAAACCGTTGCACTTTTTCTTTAAGCGTCAAAATATCGTTTCATTTTTTTTGCTTGTTTGTTCATATTAGTTTTAGCCATTTGTGCGTCCAATTTTCTGTCCACCTCTAAGGTATAGTCGTCTAAATCGGGATGTTTTAATTGGTCGAAACCAAACATCAATTTGTGAGGCGACATTACCGTACTAGAGTTAATGGAGTTGTTAATTCCCCATACTACATCAGGCAGAACCGAACACCATTCATTTTCATCGGATATACTAACATTAACGGCAGTTTCCAAGGTCCTATTGTACCTTTCAACTTGACCGTTGGATCTCGGAGAAGCAACGGCATTAAGAATATGTTTAAATTTATACTCTAAAGCAAATTCCTTAAATTTCTTACTTGTAAAAGCTTTTCCACAAACAGAAACAATTCTTTTGGGCACAGAAAACAAACTGAAAAGATCCTTAAGTATTATTATTGTTTCCGAAGCTTTTACTGACCTTGCAGGTCTCGCGAAGAGATATTTCGAGTATGAGTCAACAACCATCAGAATATATGAGTATCCCCCTGCACCTTTTACGTAAGGTCCAAGGTGATCGATATGCCAAGTATGTAAAGGTTGATCTGGTTTATCAATTGGGAATAGGAATCCTTCCTTTTTCCCGTATTGGCTCCGCTTATAAGCGCAGTCTAAACATGCATAAACATACTTTTTAATGAATATCGTCATTCTTTGGAACCAGAATTTACTTTTAAGTAACGATTCACATTTTTTATATCCCAAATGACCTATATCGTCATGGTATTTTCTTAAAATATTAAACCTAGCGGATTTTGGTATGACAAGCTTTTCTTTACCATCTGCTTTTTTTCTATATAACCTTTGGTTTTTTATAATATAAGTATTTTTAATTTGCTTATCACAATCGTTAGATTTTAATTTTTCACAAATTAAATTCAAAGTAGGGTCTTGTAATTGTATACTTAAGAACCAGTCATTGCTACCAATAACCAGTGTATTTACTTCAGGTATATTGCGACTAAGTGCGTCGACATGGGGCATTTTGCTGCCTGGTCGATGCTTTATTTCCAAGTCGTAGTCTTGGATGTTTAACCACCATCGTGCTACACGAGGCAGTAAATCCCGTTTTGTAAATGTAGAGCGTACAGCAGCACAATCTGTTATAACTTTGAAATGAATTCCAGTAAGGTAAATTTTAAACCTTTTAATTGATTCGACTACTGCTAGTGTTTCCAGTTCATATGCATGGAATACTTTTTCCTCTTTACTCGTGGCTCTACTAAAATACATAACCGGCTTAAAAACATCTCCGTGTTTCTGTAGTAAAATTCCTGCGACGCCTAACGAACTAGCGTCAGTATGAAGTTCCGTTTCCAGTTCTGGATCACAAATAACAAGAATTGGCCTAGAAGTAAGGCGATCTTTAATTTCTTTAAAAGCATCTTCTTGTTCTGTCGACCAAGTCCAGGAAACGTCTTTTTTTAAAAGATTACTCAATGGCGCAACAATCATAGCATGATTTTTTATAAATTTACGAAAATATGAACTAAGTCCTAAAAATTGACGCAACTGATGCAAGTTTTTAGGTTTCGGAAAATTAGCTACTGCGTTTATTTTGTTTTTACCAGGTTGGATTTGTCCTTCGTGAATTTCGTAACCTAAATAATCAATGTTAGTTTCGAAAAAGAAACATTTAGAAATATTCAACTTTAGATTCGCTTTTCTTAATATATCAAGAACGGTTTTCAATGTCTCTAGTTCTACTGTCTCAGAGGGAACTAAAATGTCGTCAAGATATATACTTATTTTGTCCCCTAATTTAGAGAATAAATTGTTAATTAAACGTTGAAAAGTTACGGGAGCATTAGAAACACCAAATGGCATTCTCAAGAATTCCCACTGTCCTTCTTGTGTCACAAAAGCTGTTTTCTCTATTGAATTAGGTGACATTTTAATTTGATAGTAACCTTGAGTAAGATCAAGACTGGTAAAATATTTTTTTCCCTTTAGACGATTAATTTGGTCTTCGATGTGATTCAAAGGATACCTATCTTTAATCGTTTGCGAATTAAGTTTTCTAAAGTCCACACACAGGCGATGGTCTCCGTCTTTCTTTTTGACAAGAACGACGGGACTGGCAAAAGAAGAATTTGAGGGTCTTATAATGTTATTCTTCAACAAATCTTGAATTTTTGATCTGATTATTGCTTTATCGGCCTCTGAATATCGATAAGGACGATAGAAAATAGGTTCTGATTTTTCTAAATTAATTTCAAACTCGATTATATCAGTGACACCTAACTCCGAAGTATTGCTAGCAAAACAATCTTCGTATTGTGACAGAAGATTCAAAAACTGCGATTTTTCAGTTTCATTTAGCACATTTTTATTAAATTTAACTTCTGCAATATTTAAAGATAAAACTGACTTTATTTTTGATGGGTTAAAGTAATTTTTAGGTGAAGTAACCTCATAAGCACGTCCCAAAATTCTGCCTTTGTGCATGAATAATTTCTGTGAACCATTATTTATGATAACTATCTTATTCTCACGCCCCTGAAGTAAACAACTTAGAGTCGAGTAGTTCTCTTTAAAATTAATGTTTTGAGTCGTAGCTAAGAATAATAATTCGCCATTTGTGTTCGTGGTGATAGGTACAGTTAAAGCACAAAGGGGTTCGATTTGTACATCTTTTTCTAACATGACAGAAATTTTAGTTTTAGGCATAAATTTTTGTATTTCAAATGAATCCCCTTGAATATGCACTACAATATCTTTATGGTTAATGATAGGCTGACCTACTATTACTTCTGTTGCCCCCAAATCAAAATCAACAAAATGTACTGAAGACTTTAAAGAAAAGTTATTAAAGGTAAATTCTACCTCAGCTTCTCCTTTTGGAAATAAGAATTCACCCCCAAAACCCTTTACAACGATATCTGACTTTTTCAACGATATATTTTTAAATCTATGTAGAAGTGACGATTTCGCCACGTTTAATTCACTTCCTGTGTCCAAATAAGCTTTACATGGTAAATTATTCATTAAGATTTCAAAGTTAAATTTTTTATTTTTTACTGACCTTTCTAACAGATGAACCTTTGCAGATTTAAGATGTCAACAGTCCTCCTTTAAGTGTCCCCTTTTGCGACAGTGGGTGCACTCCTTAGTTTTCGGCTGCTCTTTGGCTTTCTCAGATGGTCCAGGGCGATTATCTCTGTAGTAGCAATTTCGGGCTAAATGACCAGATTTCTTACAAATTGGGCATATTGGTGGAGTATCTCTCTTGGATTGACCTTTGAAATTATTCTTGTCAGGTTTGTCAGGTGTTTCCTTATCCAATTTACACAAGAATCCTCGGAACAATTCATCCGGAGTTTTAAAATTTGCAGACTTTGCGGTGCCTTGATGTTCTTCCGGCAGACCGTCGATGATGCAAGAAACTGCATTTGTGTCAGATATTTCACAACTTCTAATAAGCATACATTTGGAGTAATAAAAGTGTAGCATACTTTCCTTTGCCGTTTTCCTTCTTTCGAGCATGTTCTTCAAGTTGTCAACAAAATAAGCTTGCGAAGGAAATGCGTTTTGAACAGCTTCTTTCCACTCTGTCCATGTCTTGTTATAATCTAACAGTCCATTGTACCAGACTTTTGCCATTCCACCTAATTTTGATTGCAAAAGGAATGCCTTTTTTGCCTCGGTCCAGTCATAAATCGCAGCCAGTTGTTCTATTTTATTTAGCCACGTGACAGCATTTAAATCTCTACATTCTGGATCAAATTTGGGCACTAAATCGCACTGAGAAAAATTATCGGTGTTTTGTGTGATCTGCTGAGATTGTACAGCGGTGTTTGTGTTGGCGTTAATGACTGGAAGCTGCATGTTTCCGATAATATCTTGCACTTTTTTCGAAATTATATCTTCGATCCTCCTTTTCTTAATTTTTCGGGACTTATGATGTGTTTCACTACCCGAACTATATGAGCTACTTGAACTTGATGAGCTGGTAGAACTTTCCCGCACTCTTTCTTTTCTTTGTCTAGCATTTTCGCGGCGTTTACATTTCTTTGTATTTTCCTCAGCACTTTTATCACTTTCGTTACCTCCACTCATTTTAATCTACCAGCAACTTATTCCCGTAATCCCACTTCTGAATTGTTACGGCTTGTCCGGAATAAAACCACAAAATATCGAAAACGAATTTATTAACACCTCACGGTCGTTCTTTCTAACTCGTACTGGTTTTATTTTACTAAAAACGAATGATGATTAATTATTATATAAATGTCAATGAATCACAATGAATCAGACTCGTATGAAAGAACGAAAGAAAACAATGATACGATATATTTATAAATATAGAAAAGAAATAATTAATGATTAGAATATAATAATCAAATACAATAGAATTAAATATAATGATAATATAATAAATATAATAGTCTGTTACAGTATACTAAATTGTTTTGTTATATTTAAAAGAGCATGCAAACTAACCACTACTTATACACTTATACATAAAATAAATAAATGTAACACAGTGAAAAAAAATATTACAGAACAATTATACGTAATTCTATAAATGTTTTCCATTAAGGAGTATTTTATAGCACATCTTTACTTTAACATTCAAATTTGCTGTGTACTTTGCTTGTGAAATATTTAAAAATACTACGGTAAAATCTAATAAAAACCCCTAATTTTTTATCTCTAATGAGCACCATAAGGAAACGAAAGAATTCATTAGTAATGAACAAATCTGATAAATAATTTTAAAGCATATTCAGCTAGAAATGGTGAACGGGTGCTTAAACGGTATTCTTTTGAGCTCTTCGAATAATTCTTCCATTATTTGACCTTTTGTTAAAAATATATTTCCATTAAAGCTCCTCTCTAGAGATGATATATAATTTATAAAATTTTGTTCAGGCATTCTCAATTTTCCAAATAATTCTTCAATTTTCCGTACTTCTCTGTTGAACCTAATATACAATATGTCTCAGTAAGTTGGAACCATATGGGAAACTTTTTTATTATTAATTTTAGGAAAAAAATGTATTCTTCATAAAATGTTCTGCATGTTCTAAAATCTAAAATACAATCAACAGATATCAAATTTTTTCAGTCGTGTACGAGGTATGTCAAAAATATGAATTTTACTTACGAGTAAAGTACCTTTAAATTTGACAATATCGAAAAATGTTATTAAAAAAAAGTTTATCAGTACCAAAAACTATGTTCAAATATGCAATTACATTCATTTATTTTTAAAAAATAGGTTTTGTGCTTGTTTACTATTGTTTCTATTTTGAATAAACATTTATCTCTTGTGATTGTAAAAGTCATGATAACCTCGTTTCTTAATGTTTTCTAACTATTTTGCAATTTAAACACGTGTTAAATGCATATGCATTTATAATCAACTTTTTATAATAACAATTGTCAATATTCAGAAAAATAAAGGTACTTTACTCTTGAGTAAAATTCATATTTTTTGACATACCTCGTACACGACTGAAAAAAATTGATATCTGTTGATTGTATTTTAGATTTTAGGACATGCAGAACTTTTTATGAAGAATACATTTTTTTCCTTAAATTAATAATAAAAAAGTTTCCCATATGGTTCCAACTTACTGAGACATATTGTATTTATTTTAAATGATGTAATATATATGACAATATCTTTTAAGCGGTTACCCTTAATGAATGTAAAAAGTTTATTATTTTCACCTAATCCATGATGAAAATAATTTACAAAATATGAGAATATACATTTAAATTGTTTATTAAAAGTTAAATGAAATACTTTTGTTGTAGACATTATAATTATTTTAAAATTGAATTGAATCCAAATACGTGTTAACTGTACCTGAAATGGATCTTTAACGGAACAATCCCTTATACCAGTATAATGCACTAGAGTGGAACTTCTTGGTTTACTATTATTCTTTGGTAATGCCATGCAACTGCTATTCTAAGACCAGTTTAAGGCCGCAGTTTTACTGTATTTTGACGTATAAAAACACGGGTTTACCAGTTCCAATTACGTTTAAATTTTACTGAACGAAGGAAAATTAAACTTTGGCAGCTTAAAGTATAATGTTTAAAGAATGGAGTCTCCTATTTTTTATTTGTCCTGTAATTAAACTGAGTTTAAAAGAAAAATAAAAAAAGTGATTTTTAAAATCAGAGATAAAAAGTAGGAGACTTCATTCTACGTATTTTCGTTAGTAAGCTCCTTGAATATTTCTTTATTTTATTCAGTATTTATTAAATCTAATTGGAAATACGATTGAGAAATATATGTCAAATTTATTTGTCATAATGGAGATTTTCGATAATTTCCTGTAATGTCTTAGTTCATACCCTCTCGAAAAGATGTCGCGACAATCAAATTAGATGACAATCATATAAAAACTATGTTGCCAAACTTTTAGAAAAATCTGAATATTAGGTATTTTCGCAGAGCTAATCCTGAACTAGTTCAGAACACATTTAAGGATTACAAAGGCCACAAAGGGACAAGTTATTTGCGCATGTCCTATTCGGAATATATTCAGGATTTTTATGTACCGCGAACGCATAAAATGAAACTTATCTATGACTAATTTAATGATACAGAAGAAATTATTTTTATGGAATATTTGTCTACAGATTTAGAATATTTGTCTCTCATTAGGGAATACTTGTCTCCAAATAGGCGCTAACAAAATTATTTTTATGGAACATTTGTCTCTACATTTGGAATATTTGTCTCCACATTTGGAATATTTGTCTCTCATTATGGAATATTTGTCTCCCAATAGGCGCTAACAAAATTATTTTTATGGAAAATTCGTCTCCAGAATTTTAATATTTGTCTCCAGATTTGGAATATTTGTCTCCACATTTGGAATATTTGTCTCCACATTTGGAATATTTGTCTCTCATTATGGAATATTTGTCTCCCAATAGGTGCTAACAAAATTATTTTTATGGAATATTTGTTTCCAGATTTGGAATATTTGTCTCCACATTTGGAATATTTGTCTCTCATAATGGAATATTTGTCTCCCAATAGGCGCTCCTGTTTTGCCAAACTTTCCAGTTTCGCACTGCGTTCGGTATTGCTGCTAATGATGAGATGTCACTATTGATCATTTGACTCACGAGTAAACCGAATTTTTATTATTTTTCCTTGCGCATCAATCTGTTATCTGCTAGGTTAAAACGAAATATTTATATTTGAGAAAATGAACAATCATGGTTTACTGTATATATGTTGCAGGAGAAATATTTTTTGATTTTGATAATGTAAATAAAAAATTCTGTGTTGTTTAAAAAAAAAGTAATCTCCAACACCAAAAAACCCCATGTACCAACTTTGAATGGAATCGGTTAATAATCATAAATTTCGTCCACCATTTTGGAGTCGACATCTTGAATTTATTTGTTTTGAAAAAAAAATCATTATCTCCTATTCCAAAAAACCCCCAATACCAATTTTGAAAAGAATCGGATAATAATCCCATATCTCGTCCGCCATTTTGAATTTATTAATTTTGAGAAAAAGTTCATAATCTTTAACACCAAAAATCCCCATATACCAATTTTGAATGGAATCGGTTAATAATCATAAATTGCATCCACCATTTTGGAGTCGATATATCTTGAATTTATTTATTTTGAAAAAAAAAATCATGATCTATCCCAAAAAACCTTCAATACCAATTTTGAACAGAATCAGATCATAATTCCATATATTGTCCGCCATCTTGAATTTATTAATTTTGAAAAAACATGACCTTTTGAATCAAAAATCTACAGGTTAACACAAAAAAGTATGAAAAAAAAATTACTTTTTTGTAAATCTGGCAACAATGGCCAAAGTTTTAAACACTTTAATAATACGAAAATAAACTGTAGTGTATACAAAATAAATTTGTAAAACTTTATTGCCATTTTGTATAGTAATGACGTCATCACTCATAGCAACTGCCACTTCCGGTTATCCGATTGGCACCAAAATCTAATCAGATCTAATCTAGGGTATCAGAATCCTGATTGCAAAATTTCAATTTTTTTCATTCAGTAGTTTTTGAGTTATCGTTACTACAACATCCATCCAAACACACACACACACACACACACACACACACACACTAACACACACACACACACACACACTAACACACACACACACACACACACAGACATCATTGCGAAAATATCAAAATCGTATTCTAGGGACCCCAAAACGTGTTTATCCATTGAAAACTCACTACCCAATTTTTAGCATGATTCCTATACCTCTCTGATCTGAAGGGCGAGAGGTAAAAAACCCCATTCACCAATTTTTAATGGAATCGGTTAATAATCATAAATGTCGTTGGAGTCGCCATCATGAATATATTTATTTTGAAAAACAAATTCATAATCTCCGACCCCAAAAACACCCAAATACCAATTTTGAAAAGAATCTGATCATAATCACATATCTCGTCTGCGTCTTGAATTTATTAATTTTGAGAAAATATTTGTAATCCCCAACCCCAAAAACCTCCCCATGGCAATTTTGAAGGAAATGTGTCCGTCCGTAATGAAATATCTAAAATATATTTGGGATTTATGATGATTTATGATGATTTTACGTATTTATCGAAGATAAACAAACAAACAAAGTTAGTTTTACAGCATTGCCATAGGGAACGCGTTGCTGGATCGAATTTTGCATCATCGAAATATTGTATCATCGAAAAGTTACTGGGCCGAATAGTTGTTGGATCGAAAATCGCCCGTTCGAAAGTTGTTGGAACGAAAATTGCCCGTTCGAAAGTTGTTGGATCGAAATATTGTTGGACCGAAATATTGCTGCATCGAAACATTGTCCGTTCGAAAGGTTACTGGGCCGAAATATCGTTGGACCGAAATATTACTGCATCGAATCATCGCCGCATCGAAACATCGCTGGGTCGAAATATCGCTGGACCGAAATATTGCTGCATCGAAATGTTGCTGCACCGAAACATCGTTGGATCGAAAAATTAAGAGGGAGTACGTACAGTCTGAAACCCAAATCAAAGTTCACACATAAACATTATAGACTATTTACACATTCTGCATAGCTAATCGCAACGCATTGTCGTGCTTATTTTCACATTTCATTTTCAAATTGTTTTAAAATAGTTTAATTGTTTCGCTAATTTTTATATACGAACATATTAAAGGAATTAGTTTCTGAGATACAGGGTGTTAATAGTTTGAAATCAAAATAAAAAATTTGTCTTAAATTAAAAATGTACTAAAATATTTTTTTCAAATCTGCCAAAGCAATATGCTCTATAAAAAGTTATATTTTGACATGAACTAACTTTTGAAAAATTTAAGCAGCGGGGCGCTATTGTTACTGGTAGGTAACAGGTAAATGTAGAAAATTTAGAATTTAATCGTATTACACTACTATTTATTTTATATGCATAAATATTATAAAAAATATTACAATATCTAATATACAGTAAAACAAAATATAGAAAAGTTTTTATGAAAATATTGATTTTCCGCAAAAAAAAGTCTGTCTGTGTGGATGTCTGTGCGCACGATAACTCGAGAACGGTACGGCCGATCCGGAAAATTCTTTCGGTTATCAGTTTTTATTCAAAAAAGAAAGACTCTATCAGAAGATGAGCAATTTCGGGTCCGACGATCCCGGTCCCGCCTACTAAGTGAAACTTCTATTCGAAATATCTCGATAAGGAAAGCAGATTTGTCGATACTGATTTCTATAAAGGTGTTGTGTAAGTCAGACCGGCTCGGAAACGGGCCGTAGTCTTGAAAAATCGCGCAGTTTAACATTGGATTGCATAGGGTTATTATGTCTTTCAGGTGGTTTTTATTTTTTTTACGGCTATATATTTAATAAAAATGTATTGTTCAGTATTGTACACTAAAAAGTGACAATTACTTTAATAAAGGTATAAACTTTTTTTACGATTCCGATGTGCTTTATATTATAAAAATATTTAATTGCTAGAAAACCAGAAAATGCTGTTATGGCTAATTTTATCGTTAAACTAATTGTCAAATATGTAACCAAAAAAATACTTCAGATTAACTTTAGAGTGATTTTAAAAATGTTTAATCAAAAAAGTGATTTGAAATAGCTCATATTATCAGTGGAAATTTTTGATGCATATTGTTATTGCAGATTTGTGTTACTTATTGTCAGTAGATAGAACGTTCGTTAACTTTAACGGTTCTGTAACTAATGACAATGACGTTTAGATTGTGACAATTATACAAGAAATCAACTTGTAAAGTTTTATTCTAAACGTCATCGCCTTTACTTACTGAATCTTTAAAGTTAATGGACGTTTTATCTACTGACAGTTAGGCTTTTATATACCTTGTGCTTAATTTACACTCAAAGAACGAGTGTGGCAAGTATAACTTAGATTTACAGTCATACAAGGTGGTATGTGAAATAAATGTTTCATAAGTTGTGCAGTGCTTTATTGTTATTATTGAATAAAATGCTAACTAATAAATGAATACGTAACTACTTAAAGCTATTACACAATACATCTTACAGAACTTTTTTCGTATTATTTAAAATAAAGTCTAAAAATGTTAAACATGTTTTTTCATATAATAACCTACTGTTTTTGTAATAAAGGGCAATTCGGAAGTCGAAAAAACTTTGTACTGTTTTTAGAGCGAGTATTACTTTTACACCAAATACAACGCAATATATTTTTTATCAGTTTATAGGTGAAATTAAATAAAAATGTCAATAAAGACAATAACGTCATATAATGACACATTAAAATTTTTTGATGGGCAGTAGGTGACGTCACATATCCTGCGCAATGTCTAACCTGATATACTTCAACCAAGGTAATGAGCGACTCGCGTTGTCATAAGTAGTGAAGAAACAGTTGGAACAAATAAATTGAAATTTGGTACAGAGATGGATCAATGATCAATTAGTGTCATTTGACCCATGGCATCTCCCAAAACTGGATGAGTATTCTGAAAAAAATTCTCAAAACTGATCAAGTTGAGGTTATCAAATTTTATATTTTGGAATTTATTCCAGGATTTCAGACCTAATGACATCACTGACATTATATAGAAGGCATAAAACCAAAAAAGTTGGGAAAAAATAATCTAATTTTCAAGATAATCATGACAAAGTAAAACTGTTTATAAATTTGCGATTTTTAGCCTACTTAGTTCAGCTACCTACTAGCTTTTTTACATGGATTTAATTATGTGTGCATTTTTTTTAAGCTACTGAACGTATTCGAATGAAACTTCATTGTATGCTTTTATTGACAGAAAGGACATCTTGCTTAGGTGTAGGTATGTATGTGTGTTTCCAATTTTGCCGAAAACTGTTGGACGGATTAGATTAAAACTTCTTGATATTGTACAAATCAATCTTTATTAATTTAAAGACCCGTCTGGGCACAGACTATGTCGAAATTCAAAAATGAGTATAAGCAAGCCAGCCACAGGATATGAGCCACCATATGACATATTCCTCGTCATAATTACTGATGTGAAATCTATCATACAGGGTGGCTACTTTTTAATAGGGACAGTATTGCTATCTCGTAAACGGTAGACGCTAGAAAGAAAGGTAAATGGAGAAAAACGTGCGAAATATAAAAATAGACAAAACGATTTTTTGAAATCTAAAATGTTCCTATTGGTTCCGGAGTTAAACGACATAATCCGAATTTCTGGAAAATCGTTTTTTTGCCAAAGCTCTGTCATTATACAATATTTGGGATAACTTTGTCAAAAGTTTTTGTTGTATTCTAACATCGTTATAAACTGCCATAGTTAAATTTTTAATCTGACGTTTTATCTCTTCGGGGCCACCATCAACTTTATCTTTTTAAATACGGACCTGTCTATTTTATTTCATATTATTAAATCGCTTCAAATACTAAATTCAACAATATATCACACTTGATTATTCCGTGACGATTTGTCTCTCGGGGCCACCATCAACTTTATCTTTTTAAATACGGACCTGTCTATTTTATTTAATAGTACTAAATCGCTTTGACTATTACATTCAACGATAATAACACTTGATTATTCTGTGACGTTTTGCCCGATCAACGACGTACGTGGTTTTATGTATTTTCTGAGGGGGAGACAACAATACACCTGCATTTGTTATTGTAATATTCGGTGCACCCGAATTGCCCCAAAAACTCATTAGCCTACTAATTACCTACCTGAATTGCACTAAAATACTTCCATATTTTTAATTGTTGGGGAATTTTACACATTTTGCACATTTTTCCCCATTTAACCGTCTTTCTAGCGTCTACCGTTTACGAGATAGCAATACTGCCCCTATTAAAAAGAAGTCACCCTGTATAGCAGCCATCCACCCCCAGGGCGAATACATCGGCTTTGCTAAAGTTGTTCTAAACCGATGTACCTATTACAATTTAAACTGGTCCTCATATGTCGTCTATTTTTTTGTGCAATTTACTGTCTAAAAGATATTGATTTCTTGAAAATTTGTGACGGAATTGAGGAACATGTAATGTTTCATCGATTTACTACTTTTTTTTTCTTCTTGTTGTCTTCTTCTTTGTTGTATGCTAATGGAGGATCATAGTATTGTCACGTCGTGGTGGTCCCTTTTATGTTTTTTGGGGGTTTTGTAGCTCAGACTTTTATCTGACCACACGACGACGAGCTCTAGATCTCCACGCTGTATTTCGAGTAGGTCGGACTTCCCCAAGATTCGGATACTATCCGCCCGACTCAAAATACAACCTGGTGAGGGTTATTTATTGAGTCACTGTGAGTTAATTGTTATTAGTTTAAATAACAAATAAAATCACCAAATAAAAAAATATACATTTATTTACCTATAATATTCACGAATGAACAAATTTAAATCGACAATAAAACTCTTATCTCATATGCTCCTACCTGGAGCGTTATTTCATTTAGTTTAGTTTAATTTTAATTTAATTTAGTTTAATCCAATTTAATTTAATTTTTTAATTTATATTTATATTTATGGATAAACAAAATGAAATCAACAACATAACTCTTATCTTATATACTCCTAATCAGAGAAATTTATTTACCAAAAAAAAGGGCAATGGGACCAATAATTAACAAAGTAAAAATGTTTATGCTTACCACATTATCCAACTAATCTGCGGAGGACGTCCACAAATTCTATATATTTTCTACTATTTATTTTATATTAAAATTGTTTAATTTTTTACTTAATTTTAGTTTTTCAAATTACTATTATTATTTTCTTCAAATGCTTAGAAAAGTCACTTCCTCGCGGTAACTCAGGACTTTCCTGAATGAATGTTTTTTGTCAGAATCGTTACCTTTACAACTTATTTGCTAAGGTCTGCATAATTTTCGAGTTAATTCAACCGCGATTTTCTACCTTTAATAAATTTAAAAATCCGCTGAACTAACAGGAATTAATAGATACACAGGAAATATGGAAATAAAATTATGAAATTGCAAAAACTTGTTTACAGTTAATTTTAATGTGAATTACTTTATTGCCAAATTTGATTTTAAAATTAAATAGGATATTAGAATTAAATATGGAACTTGGAAATTTTATATTACTTAGAATTTTAAGTCCTCTGGGAATTCTCCTTCTCACCAATTCCTGAAAAAATCTTTCCCGGTAAAAGCAACTTAGTCTGGGAAGCATCATCTCATTTTACAAATTTTTATCCTTTTCAATCGTCTCAATGAACAAGTCTCTTTCCGTGTCAACAAATACAACACAATATTCTCGTTGATTTTTTGTTCCGTATTGTCAATATTACGCAAAGGAAAACGTTATTGTTTTTTACTATTATATATTTTGGAGGGCAAGTCTGGTAACTATCCCATACCTAACATATTCTTCCTGACTCATAACCAGAACAGAGTCCAGAGGATACATTTCGAAAGACGAACTTTGTTCAGAGTCATACATGTCTGCACTCTCTTTCTTGGGCTCAAAATAACTCTCATCAAGTGACTTCGAAGGACCTGCTTCAATGAAATCATTTTGACAATGAGATTGAAATCTCTCATCAGTTAAATTCAAATCGTCATTCATATTCTCGTCCGAGATTTCATATGAAGCTCCATCTTCATGTCTATGTTCTTGTTTGACGTAAAGCTCAAATCAAAGGACACCTCAACATTCAGTGTTGACTGCAAATTATCCTTTCGATTTTTCCAATACTTTCGAGTGGATATACTATGTTTGTTATGCTTCAATATTCTTGTTGGGCGTTTTCTGGCCTTCGGCATTTTCAACGCGATTCGACCTCAAAAATGATAAATGAATTTCGACTTACTATGCCAAAAAAAAATCAGGATTGATCCTATCAATACACACAATACTTACCGATTAAACGTAAAACTATATGATTTTCACAGAAATGGGAAACTACGACACTTTACACAATTATATAGCTATTATAATATTATCTGATTATTGCCGTGGTCATTCAGTTTTGACAGAAAATCGTAATTCCTTCCCCTACAACTTCTGCAGACTTGATAAATACCAATTATTTTGCAACAACGACCGACAACGTCGCATTTTCAACTGATTCGACTGACAGAATCTGAAATTTCAGAACGAACGATGATGTGATGTTGGTTGCATACAATTTAATTTTCATGGCGCAATGGAATGGCGACATCTTGCGTTATAGTTTATCAATGATATTGGGACTTCAATCTTATACCACTTATACCTAAGTAAAAGTTTGGCTTAAGATGTCTAAAAACCCTGGTGTATCCACTGATTAGATTTTGTTTCGAACTGTTTGGGAGTACCACCTGTTGCGTTCAATAGAACTTACCAGAATTTTGTAAGATGGCGCTGTTTAGATTTTTTTTTGTCCTAGATTAGTTTGTCACAGATCACTTAAAGCAGATGAAATGTCAAATAAATTATTTTCTGTCAATGTCAATGCGGATTTTTTTATGTATGTGGTATTAGTATTTTCTATAATCGGTGTGTTTTTAAAGTCCAAATTTTACCTGTCCTAATATCTTTGTTCGTAGTTTTTATTGTAGTTTCCTTCATCAGTTCTTAGTTATTTTAGTGTAGTTACATTTAGTCCAGTTGCTATTTATAAGGAATAGTTCTAAATAGTGTATAAGTACGGATACTTTTCGTCAAATGGGGCCGTACCGTATTTTGTGTGGACAGTGTAAGCTGCAGATTCGAGCATTCGTCTGTATTCAGTACCAGATTATAAATACACCCTGTGTGACCTGTGATTACAGTTTACTATAAGCGATGTATGCGCCATCTGAAATTTCTAATTTGAAACTTTAGTAATCTGTCAAATATTAGTCTAAATTAAAATGTCTAAAAACCCTGGTGTATCCACTGATTAGATTTTGTTTCGAACTTTTTGGGAGTACCACCTGTTGCGTTCCATAGAACTTACCAGAATTTTGTAAGATGGCGCTGTTTTGAATTGTTCTTGTCCTAGCTAAGTTTGACACAGATCAATTAAAGCAGATGAGATGTCAAATAAATTATTTTCTGTCAATGTCAATGCGGATTTTTTTTATGTATGTGGTATTAGTATTAGTCCATAAGGAATAGTTCTAAATAGTGTATAAGTATGGATACTTTTCGTTAAATGGGGCCGTACTGTATTTTGTGTGGACAGTGTAAAGCTGCAGATTCGAGCATTCGTCTGTATTCAGTACCAGATTATAAATACACCCTGTGTAATCGGTGATTACAGTTTACTATGAACGATGTATGCGCCATCTAAAATTTTTAATCTGAAACTAGTAATCTCTCAAAAATCAGTCAAAATCAAGTAGGTAGAGATCTCCCAGTTTTGACCCAAACTTTTACAGGTATAAGTGGAAACAGCATGTTTTTTGGACATCTTAGTCAAAATCAAGTAGGTAGAGATCTCCTAGTTTGACCCACACTTTTACAGGTATAAGTGGAAACACCAGGGTTTTTAGACATCTTAGTTTGGGTTAAGATGTCTAAAAACCCTGCTGTTTTCACTTATACCTGTAAAAGTTTGGGTCAAACTGGGAGATCTCTACCTACTTGATTTTGACTAATGTTGAGAGATTACTAGAGTTTCACATTAGAAAATTCTAACCATACATCGCTTATAGTAAACTGTAATCACAGATCTTTTACAATTATTGTTCTGAGTTGTGGTGGCGGGAATCTTTTAAAGACACTCTACGCTTGGTTCTATGCGCGAGGTAGTGCAGGACTCTCAGCTGATCGCTCTGCTTCTTGAATCTGGAAATAATAGTGGGCATATTAGTATGTTCATAAATTTCGTTGGAAGGGAAGCCAGGGAAGGTAGGACATTTTTCTGAGGATCCTCTTCTCAATTGCCGTGACGGCGTGAAGGAGACGAGGAGGGAGTGAGGAGAAGTTGAGAGCTCTATAAATCATTACAGGGCGATGTAGGTTTTGTAAGTATGTAGCAATGTCCTTGGGTTACACCTGCCAAATTGTCCACCCAGTGCACAGATGAATGAGGCCCGTCTCCTAACTCTGTCAAGAGTTCTTTGGACTTGAATCGTCCAATTAAGAGTACGCGTGAAGCATACTCCCAAGTAGGTAACCTCATCCGAAGGGACGAGTCTCTCACCCTAGAGCTTAAGGTTGATTTCACTGAGGTTTTGGTTGGATCGTCCAATTAAGAGTACGCTTGAAGCATACTCCCAAGTAGGTAACCTCATCCGAAGGGACGAGTCTCTCACCCCAGAGCTTAAGGTTGATTTCACTGAGGTTTTGGTTGGATTTTCGTGAGTAGATGTGATGATTGAATATGATTAGTTGGGTCTTTTGAGTATTCAGGGTGGTAACCCTCCAGTTGCTATACCATCGGAAGAAGCGATCAAGGAGTTGTTCGGTTTTCTTATTAAGCTTTCTGGTAGAAGGAGCGAAAGCTGAGATTTGAGTATCGTCAGCTTAAGTTGGCTAGGTGAAGGAGGGAGAGGGATGTCGTGGATATAGATGACATAGAGGGCAGGGGCAAGGACAGAGCATGGGGAACTCTTGCTAGAGGAGTGAAGGGATCGGAGAGGGAGTTTTTCGACTTTGACACGGTGGTTCTGTTTTGGAGGTAGAAGAAGATGGGTTTGATGAATGGGATAGGGAGATTAATGTTGGAAAGCTTGCGAATAAGTCCGGCATGCCAGACTTGATCGAAAGCCTTCTGAACATCAAACAGGACTGCTGATGCACAGTGACCGAGGTTGAAAGATTTGGCTGCTATGGTGTGGAGTCTCACTAGTGCATCATGGGTGGAATAATCACACCTAAATCTATGTTGGAATTAGAGGATCGTTCACCTTTCATCCAGTAGTAGTAGATCTTTGAGTAGTGTTTAAAAAAGCTTACGCAGAACATTCGTTAAGGATATAGGCCTGTAGGGGATGTTCGGTCTTTTTGGAGGTTTGGGGATCACATATTCTGTGCTTTAAGGTTAATTGAAATTGTTAATAGAGTGCGCAAGTCTTGTTGTCACTTGTTAGATGGTCAATGACTGTGTTCCAAACAAAACATATCTTTCAGAAGTACAAAGCTTTTTTTTATTTTATTCGATGGGAAAGTTGTTTTCATGAAAATAAAATAAAAAAAGGAGGTTTATCACTCAATACGAACCAATATTGAATAAGATCTGATATAGTCTGGTGTTAAAATACGCATCGACATTGACAGAAAATAATTTATTTGACATTTCATCTGAAGTGATCTGTGATAAGATGTCTAAAACCCTGGTGTATCCACTGATTAGATTTTGTTTCGAACTTTTTGGGAGTACCACCTGTTGCGTTCAATAGAACTTTCCAGAATTTTGTAAGATGGCGCTGCATGTTTAGAATTGTTCGTGTCCTCGCTTGGTTTGTCACAGATCACTTAAAGCAGATGAGATGTCAAATAAATTATTTTCTGTCAGTGTCAATGCGGATTTTTTATGTATGTAGTATTAGTATTAGTCCATAAGGAATAGTTCTAAATAGTGTATAAGTATGGATACTTTTCGTTAAATGGGGCCGTACTGTATTTTGTGTGGACAGTGTAAAGCTGCAGATTCGAGCATTCGTCTGTATTCAGTACCAGATTATAAATACACCCTGTGTAATCGGTGATTACAGTTTACTATGAACGATGTATGCGCCATCTAAAATTTTTAATCTGAAACTAGTAATCTCTCAAAAATCAGTCAAAATCAAGTAGGTAGAGATCTCCCAGTTTTGACCCAAACTTTTACAGGTATAAGTGGAAACACCATGATTTTTAGACATCTTAATCTGTGACAAACTCAGCGAGGACTCGAACAAAATAATTTATTTGACATTTCATCTGCTTTAAGTGATCTGTGACAAACTAAGCTAATTTAAAAGTGGGTTTTGCCTTTTCGGCCGTTCCCATGGATATACAGTTGTCACTTGTTAAAAAGGACCAAGTACGAAGCGTAAGCCTGGCAAAAGCCATTGGTAAAGTCGACCAATGCCGTCAACATGTAAGTTACAGCATTTTGTATTTACGGGAATATAAATATCAACTTTCACGCAGACATCTACTCTTGCAATTGCAAATCATACACGTTTGATTGTCTGTTTGTGTTAGAACTTCTTTGAGAATACGCAACTCCCTTACAATCGACCTGTTACAAGCTGCACGTGCTCTTTATCATTTATATCGATCAATGGTCTGTTGTTGGCAAGACGTCGTTGGAAAGCAATGTTGCACTTATCAATATCATCGGCACCATCAAGACGTACCATTTGATTTGGACGAAAAGTAGCGGGGCAAATAAAGCAAGGCATGACATTAATATGGGTCAAGTTTAATCCAAAAGAATATTATAATATATGTTTAAAGATACAAAATAAATATTTACAATGTGTAAAATTCGAAAATAATCGTTTCAGAATGAGGTGATTCTTGACAATGAAAAATGTTAACATACAAACGATGAAAGCGATGAACTGTCATATATCTATATATGAAAACATGAAATATATGACATGTCTGAGTTGCTCCGGGTCGGGTTTGGCCCGACTTTTTAAGATAAATTTTTTTTTTTATGGAAAACAAGATTTAAGTAACAATAGTTTCAAAGTGACCCAAAAAGTAAATCAGCTGTTATTGCAGTGCATTTGCCAACAATGGTACTGCGACATGCAGCCTCACGAGTTATCGTAGCCCATTTTATCTTTTAAAAAGGTGTAACTTATCTCAATGTTTATGGGTATCGGGAAGATACATGAGACACCGAAATATTTATTTTCCCCTTTTTATTTTCGAATATTTATTGTTCAGTCATTTACCAATATCTCCGAAACTATTGGTTATTGGACTTTTACGCACTGGTAAATTTTAATCAGGAAGACTTAATCTAAACAAAATCAAAAATTAAGGCAATTCCCACATAGATCATAAGGTTTGAGCGGAGTCCTTTATTAAATTATTGCTCCGTTATATCAATTTAAATTTTTTTCACTATTCTTCATAGCATCCTGTCTGTCTTCTCCACATTGGAAGGTCTCAGGATATCACCGATAAATTGGCCTCTTATGTAATGCAAATCTGAAATTTGATTTAAAATAAAATTTGGGAAAATAATAATTAGGAAAATGAATCAAAAAATTACAAAAAAATTGTATTGGCTCAGTTAGTCTAATTTATTAACTTTTTCTAGATGGAATGAAATTGAAAAAACCGAGACGTGGCCACCCTCAATCTGTGGCCATACCCTCACCTACCACAAAGCCCAAGAAAGCCTTATCCTCATAGGCGGCATCTCACCGCAAACCGGATTTCTCAATACTGTATGGGCGTATAAACTAAACAAGGACAAAGATCACAACGAACATTGGATCCCTTTGAATACCAGAGGTCCAGGACCTTTAGGAATATTCGGACATTCGACAGTCTACCATTCGCAAAGTAATAATTTGTTCGTTTTCGGTGGTGTCGTGTATGAAAGACAGCTATCGACTACGTCGAATAACTTGTATATGTTCAGTTATGAAAACAGCACATGGACGTTGTTAACCAGTCTCGGATCATCAGTGCATTGGGTAATTATTTTGAGATTCTTAAATATCATTAAAAATACTTTAAATATATGTATTTGATTTAAAATTAGTAGATGTTTAAAAAACAAAATTTGTAAATATCAAAAAAGTTGTTTAATCATCAAAAGTGACTTAAACTTAAGTGAATTTTACTTTGAATTCACGGTTTTTGACATATTATGTTTTAAAACCGTGTGTTAAATGCCAATAAACAAGGGTTGGTCTACTTTTTTTTGTTTTCTAGCCTCGTCCTAGATTTTTCCACTCAGCAGTTACTACCGAAGATTACATGATGGTTATGGGAGGGAAAATTTATCCATGGAACGATACCGACACTCTATATGCTTACTCTTACAATTGCAATCGATGGATGAATCTAATGGCAAATGGTAAACGTATTTTTCTCTACCGTATTGATATTATTTTATTTTTATATTTTGATTCCTTTTTTTATACGTCATTTTTAATTTTCGTGTTCAACATACCCTAGGACAGTCGATGCCTTATTGAAAGCAATTATAAATGTGTTTTATTATTATCTTTCTTGTCAAAAGCTTCCTGGGGTCTGTTGCAACAAGCTTACAAGTCGACAGGTGACAATTACATGTCTACTATGACAACTACGTATAATTGCCGTTGCATAAAACTTTTGTCGATTTTCTCGACAATTTCGACAAGTCTTGTTGGACTCTGACAATTGTCTTTGGACCGGTCATAGCAGTTGTCAGTTCTCACAGTTGTTGCCACACAGTCCGTCAAATTTCGATTTTCCACAATGATTTTTCACAATTTCATCATGTCAGAGGCTGGTAAATTGACGATTTTGGCTGCTATCAGAGAAAGTAAGGACACACTATTCGGTACCACAAAACCTACAAAACACAATTATATTAAATTACACTCAGCATTTTTAAATTGCCTACCATAGAAGCAAACAAAAGTTGAAAGTCAAAATATTTTATATTCTCTTAATTTAATACATTTATTACAACGAATCTACAACCATTCAAAAACAAAGTTTTATCTTGATCTACAAACTAGGCCTCCACAGTTTCTATAACCTCTTTGTTGGAAGAAAATTTACGACCTTTTAAACTTTTTTTCAGTTGAGAGGAAGGAGTTGATAGTCGGACGGACCTAGATCTGGTGAATAATGGGGGTGTTCCAGTAATTCGAGCCCCAAATCACGAATTGTTTGCAACATGCCATTTGTGTGCAGAGGCACTGTCCTGCAAAAACAAAACACCTTTGGACAACTTTCGTCTTATTTTCTCCTTAATTTTTTCTCTTAGAGTGGTCAGTAACTTCGAATAGTAATCTCCAGTATTGTTCTACCCTTTTCCAGATAATCGATCATGATTACTTCATGGAAATCCCAAAAAGCTGAAGCAAGAACTTTTCCAGCAGATCATTGAATATGCAACTTCTTTGGTCTTGGAAAGGACTATAAAAGCAAACAAAATTTAAAAGACGAACATATTTTATTGTTCAACATATTCCCCTCTTAATTTAATACATTTATTACACCGAACCTGCAACGCCTGTAGACCCTTCAAAAACAAATTTTATTTTGCTTTACAAACCATGCTTCCATGCACAGCTTCTATAACCTCCTTGTGGAAGAAAATTTACCACCTTTAAAATCTTTTTTCAGTTGAGGAAAGCGATTATAGTCGGACGGAGCCAGATCTGGTGAATAGGGTGATCCACTAATTCGAACCCCCAAATCACGGAATTGTTTGCATGTCAACATGCGATTTGTGTGCAGAGGCTTTGTCCTGCAAAAACAACCCAACAGTTCTGGTTCTACCCTATGCCAGAAAATCAATCATGATTACTTCATGGAAATACCAAAAAATCGGTTGTGTCGCTCCAAAACTTTCCCGACGAGTATCCACGAATACTTTTTCAGACATTTAATCTTAAAGTTTCAAATTTTGACATTTTTTTATTTTTGACAGGTGACAGTTGTAGAAATAATGTTGACTGTTCTGAATAGAGTTTTTTAAGCGCTTTCAAATGATATATTGCTAGTCAAATTCCGTGACATATTGCATCGGTCATTTTTTGATAGTGACACTTCCGTTTCACAGATGTCGTACAAATACTAATGGGTTCTTCCGACGGTAACCCAAACCCATATACCAAATTTCAGCTCAATCGGATTAAACGTGTGGCCTCTATCGTACTTGATGATGAATCGATATTCCAATTTTTCGATTTTCACAATTTCGGTGGACATCCTTTTTTTAAATTTTATTGCGCAACAGTATCGCAATATTTTGTTTATCCATGGAATCGGTCTAGACTAACTAGATATCACTACAAGTCAAAATAACTTTCCCAACAACTTCCGGTTTGAAACGATAGTTAATACTTGAAGGTAATCTTAAGGATATATTATGTAAGTACTACTTAAGGTCTCCTCAAACATTCCTATTCATAATCAATATCCTAGCTTACCTTGACAAAGAAATCCTTAAATAAGAAGACTAATTGGCAACGTCTATTTCTGTCATTTCTTTGCTTCTTGTTGTTAGTATTTGGTCTCTACCAAGTAAAGGTTTAGGTAAACGGTTTATAAAAGTCGAGAAAGAAGAAGAAAATAGACGTTAAGTTGAACGTTGTTGTTGATGTTTGTTTCTGTTGCTGTGAAATTGTTGGAAACTTTAAAAAATGTCTGAACATAAATTTTATTCCGATAGGGAAAAAATATATTAATTCATTTAGTAGACAGTTTCCTTTGAAAATATGTATCTTCTTTTAAAATGATGTTCAGCATAAAAATGAAAAGGGTTTTCCGCGTCTCTTATTTATCTTTTTGGAATCCTCTCTACTACATTTTCCTCCAAGACATCAATAAATTCAATAAAATCATCATAATCCATAGTATATAAAAATTATAATAACACTTTTAACAAACACTGTCACTGTCAAAGTCAATAATGCAATTATTCATAATCTTAACCTAAGAATGATGGTAAGGAGTGCTCAAGTCACCTACCAGGGTACCTTACACTTAAGGATTCTTGAAGGTGTCCTTAGTTGACTATGAAATACAAACTATACATGAGGTAAACTTAAGGATTAAGGAAGACCTAAGGAACAACTATGAATACGGCCCTTAGTCCTTCAGAGTCCACATCCGCCCATTCGATGGGTGTAAGTAGCCAGTCATCCAAAGGATATCCACTGTCACCAAGCAATACAGCTCCAGGGAAACATCTCCATCTTTGTTCCCATTCATAAAAGAGTGTCAAACCTTGAATCATTGACAGATCCGGGCCATATTGCACTGGCATAGAAAAATTCCAAATTTGGTCCACACACAAGACAATTCAAACTGTGATTTCTGTGTCGGTCGACGTAGGCAGCTTCGTGACCACATGGGGAGAGAGATCCATCAATGCAGCCTGCAACTATGGGAAAGTTTGCATATCGGAAGAACTTTTGGGTAATATGTGTGTTGTGTTTCCGGTCACTTTATTTCCTGCGGGAAAACTTATCGCTGCACTAACGCATCGGATACATCGCATCAACGTCCGTAATATTCACAACCGTTGCCCATCCAGTGTAGACAGACCATGAGTTCCTGTTGTAGCGAAAGTGCTCGATTACGTGCTGTGTTAGGTTCTCTTCAATCCTTGCAAGATTCTCTTTAAATGCCTCAGGGCATATTCGTAATTTTTCGTTGAAATTTGATGGGTCTATAATTTTCGTCGCCACTGGATGACGAGTCGTACAAATTCATCTAGAGAAAATAAACGATTTTAATACAAATTTGTTCATTATCACCAATGCATAACTTCAGATTTATTCACTCGGTTCTAAACCGTAGCACTAGATAATAATTATTAATCCAATAAGTAGAGTTGGATGATGATGCAAAGCAATTTGAAAATGAAAAAAATTCTGCAAAATTTGTTAAATTAACAATGGGGACGTGAGATGCGGTAGCTACAGCAAATTTATTTGTAGTATATGAAAATATACTTAAAATTATTCACAAAAATAGGCTTATCTAATTTTGAAACACTACGATTACTATGAAACAAATTTTCAAAATTTTTAAGTGACGTCAGCTACATTACTTAGTTAAAGTAATGTAGATGGCGTGACAAGGTATAATTTACAGTTATCTGTCGAGTATTACTAAACCAAATAGCATTAGCGACTTTGACTATTAAAAAAAAAGAAGAAAAAAGCTAAACACACAGGCGACAAATAAACGTTAAAATAATAGGTTATGTTATACTGAAAAGTGAAAAATAAAACGCTGTGACTAGCAGTACATCGGATGTACGCATTTATTTTATATATCGGCCGTTCACTGCGTTTTAAGGTTTACAAATTATGGAAGTACGTTTGCGCATCTGCTTGATAAGTTCGATAATATTTCTATCACTTTGTTATTTTCGTAATGCGTATATTATATGGTTTCGGTGTATAAGGGCCAGAGATTGATTCCCAGTACGGCCAACTTTTTTATGTTTTGATAATTTTTTTAGTTTCCTAAAAACTACATAAACATAGTCATTGGTAACCGGTTTGATTTTATGGGTAACCTAAATTTTATTTAATTATAGTAATAAACTGATCAGTAGCAGAAGGTGTGTTTGCTATTTGTATTAAGGTAAAAAATATGATGATAATTATTTATAGTTCAGTATTTCCAGTGGTGGGTGTACTAGGGATGGAACATGCCGGAACGGCGTTTCGGTAAACTTTTTTTAGTTCGGTACAGAATAGGTATTTTTTTGGGCGCGACTTGTGGTAGTAGAATTTAACCGGCACAAAGCGTCACATAAGAAAAAAAGCATTATGCCTCCTCCAAGCGACTCCCTCTCTTTTTTTATATTATTTATAATTATTTTATAGAGAAAGTTTTTTATATTTTCTCGTTTTTTGTCATATTTCTGTTTTTTTTTTCGAATTTTTCTAATTTTTCCTCATTTTTTCCTATTGTTTTGTTTTATTCTTTTGTATTCTCATTTTTCTTATTCCTCTGACTTTTTGTGATTATTTGCGTTTTTTATGCCATTTTCTTCGAATTTTGTTAATTCATTTGGTTTTTTAAAGTTTTTTTCAATTTTTTTTTCGTTAAAATTTTTTCTGCTTTTTTAGTTGTTCTTTGTGGCTTTTTTTCTCGTTGTTTTGCGTTTTTTTACATCGTTTTTTTGCGATTTTTAGAGCGCTTGGTCTTTCCGTTTTTTTCCGTATTTTACAATTTTATTTTTCATTTCTTCTAATATTTTTGGTTAAATTTGTTTTCTGGGTTTGTTATTACTCTATTTTTTTTCTTATTTTTTGGGTTGTTAAAATTTTTTCTCGTCTCTTTTTCACATTTTTCTGATTTTTTTTTCGTTGTTTTTTTTTGATTTTTTCTCATCTTTCCTCATTTTTTCATCATTGTTGTTTTCTTATTCCTTTAATTTTTGCCATTAAGCGATTTTCTTCTCTTTTTTTTTGGAAGAGAGAAAAAGTTTTTTCATATTTTTTCGTTTTTTTTCTCATTTTTATGCTTTCTTGTTTTTTCTTTTTTAGGTTGTTTTTCGAATTTCTCCTCATTGTTTACCATTGTTCTGTTTTTTTCTGTTTCTTTTTTCTCATTTTTTCTTATTTCTCTGTTATTTGCTATTTTTTGCCGTTTTCTTGAATTTTGTTGCAATTTTTTTTTATTCATTCAATTTTTTTAATTTTTTTTTTTTAATTTTGTTATCGTTACAATTTTTCTGGTTTTTGGTTGTTCTTTTTTTTGCGTTTTTTTACGTCGTTTTTTTGCCATTTTACAATTTTATTTTTCATTTTTGCCAATATTTTTGTTTAAATTTGTTTTCTGTTTTTCTTATTACTCCGATTTTTTGGGTTGTTAAAATTTTTTCTCGTCTTTTCTAATTTTTCTGATTTTTCATTTTTTTTTCTGTCGATTTTTTCTCATTTTCCACATTTTTCATCATTGTTGTTTTTTTTCTAATCTTTTTTCTATTTTTTTCTCATTTTTTTCTTATTCCTTTAATTTTTTTGCGATTATTTGCGATTTTTTTCTCATGTTTTTGCAATTTATTTCAATTCTTTTAAAGTTTTTTTTGCTATTACAATTGTTTCCGATTTTTTGTTTTTTTTTTTTTTTGAAATTTATTGTGTTTTCTTTTGCGATATTTTTCGATTTCTTACGTTTTTCTGGTGTTTTCTTTTGCGATATTTTTCGATTTCTTACGTTTTTCTGCGTCGTGTTTGTTGCGATTTTTAGCGTCTGATTTTATCGTTTTTTCCAAATTTTCTGATTTTTCTTTAAATTTTCTCCCATGTTTTCTATTTTTTTTTCTCCAAAATTAATGTTGATTGGATTTCGCTTTTTTTAACTTCTTTAAAACTACATAAAAATAGTGACTGGTAACCAGTTTCATTTATACAGTAAAGTGTCTTTTTTCTTCATTTTTTTTCAAAGTTTGAGATGTGTTATTTTATTTTCCGATCTACGATAT
Source organism: Neocrepidodera transversa (assembly GCA_963243735.1). Classification (NCBI taxonomy): domain Eukaryota; kingdom Metazoa; phylum Arthropoda; class Insecta; order Coleoptera; family Chrysomelidae; genus Neocrepidodera; species Neocrepidodera transversa. Next base: position 38,758,094 of record OY725336.1, read on the forward strand.
AAAGAAGTAGATCCGATGCACTGCTAGTCACGGCGAAAATAAAAACAATTCAATTTTCTTCTTTTCTCATGTTTACATCTGGCCTCTATTTAATAAGGAATTCAGTTCGTATATACTGCCATCTCTGAACAGTATTATCAATTAATGTAGATATTTTTAATTTATTTTTTTTTAAATAAAATATAGGTTTAAAAAATTTATAAATATTTTTTCTAGGCATATTTGATAACAGACTTTTAAGTGCTAATTTAAAAATTTTACATAATACGTCCCCATTGTATCAATTACATACTTACCTAGATTCCAATCGCGAGCGGACGGAGATCGAATTCCCGAGCTGAATTAATTATTAGAAAAGATTTTATTGATATATTGATGATAAAGAGTGTAATTCAGCTTTGAAAACGGGACTTGTCAGATATAGGGTCGGAACTATGTCAACGTGTAGCTGATAAGTCGATAGGTTCTGCCGTACTTATAATTTTCTTGTAACAAAAACTTCTTGATAGGGAAATTTCATTGGTCATGACAACTTGTCACCTGTCAACAGTTCCTCTAATTTTTATGCAACATGATTTATTGTCGACATTGTCATAGAAATATTGATAATTCTCGACTTGTCGACCATCTTGCAACAGTCTCCCCATTGTAATATTATAATTTTGTCAGATTTTTCCATTTTCTCTCGTTCTTCTATTCCTTCTGTAGTCTTTGGCTTTTACGTTACTACATACAACACTGTTGTTTTACGCTTAAGACTTGAATCTATTTATCATTTTTTAGATATTGAACGTGTGGGTCCGTTCCCAGTCCAAACGTATGCTCAGGCAATGACAGTCGAACCAGACGGTGACGCCATTTATACCATAGGAGGTTGGGGTATAGATACACAAAGTACTGTTCTCAGAATTGAATTACCAACTGATTTGTGTAATTTACTGCCGCGAAGGACGACCTGTTTATACATGTCTGGTTGTGGCTACTGTGCTAACAAAGTCGGGGAGGATATCGTTAATGAACAATGTCATTCGAATACTAAAGAGTGTTTATTGGAAACCGCAGAAAATGGTGAGTTTTTGACAGAAAAAAATTTGAGTAATAAATATATATTTTTTTAGCCTCATTAATAACAAACGAAAGTCAGATTTGTTCATTATATAACGTTTATCAGACAACACCCAGTAACTGTACTTCAATACAAGATTGTACAATATGTCTACAATCTGGATCTTGCTCATGGTGCCAAGGAACTTGTACTAGTGGAACAAATAATTGTAATTCTACATTATCTAGCTGCCCTTTCAATAAATGTGGCGCTACTGACTGTATTCAGTGTCACCAGATTCCTGGATGTGATTGGAGTTACTCGAGACGGCAGTGCATGGCAGGTAAGTCTTATTTTTTACCATTTTAGTTTTTTTTTGCACTTATGTTCTCTTCAACTTTCTTGTTGTATTATTGTATTTCTTGTACTTTTATTGTATTTATTCTACTCTCATGGTATTTTTTGCGATGTATTGATATTTCCGGCGCTCTGTTTATGGTTTTAGGCTTTTCTCTAGATAAAGTTACAAATTTTTTGCATTTTTAGATAAATTTTACTACTCTTAAAGTTCTTGCGTTTTCTTAAAATTTCATAAACTTCATAGATATTTCTTGCATCTTCTCGATATTTCTAGATTTACCTTTAAAACTTATTCCGGCTTTATTTAGACCTAAGGGGTCGTTCTCACCAAAAGCAACTCGCAATGGAAACGTGATTGCAACGGAACAGCAAAGCGACTTTGCACTTATATTTGAATACCTGTGTTTCCACCAACTAAAAGGCAACTCAACTGCAACGCCCATCGGTTGCCGGCAATGTTGCATACCGCGTCGCCGTCACCAGTCGCAGTCAAAGGTTGCCAAGATGTTGTGTCAGAAAAAGACTGCGGAAAAATTGCTAAAATCATATGCGAATCTGGTAAGTTTTTAGAGTTTTCGAAGAAAAAAAAACGCATTTTCCGTCCGTCCGTCTGTCAACCTGATTCAACTTGAGAACGGCGAAATACTTTGAGGCAAAAAAGGCACGTCTTGAAAAGCCAAGGGAAATGCAGATGAGCAATTTCTGCTCAGCCTGCTGTCTGATATGAATTTAATGAATGTTCACCAAAAAAAGAAGATTGAAAACGGAAATCTTGGAGGCTAGAAATAAAATACTATTAGAAAATAACAGAAGTAGTTCAGAAAATACTCTTGGTTCTCAGAGTGTCGATAATTTCGCGAAATAACACTCATTCTGAGCCACCAAGTTCCTTTAGTTACCAGTCGGAAGCAAGCACTTAATCTACTAAGATAAGTACTATTGACTACTATTATGAGAATGTAGAGTTAAGGTTTTTTTATATATTGTTCAGTTAAAAATAGGAATAAAAACTTACTTTAATGTGATAACAAGCCTCTCTTTAACACTTATAGCTTTACGGTAATTGGTGTCTTTCCTAATTATTTCAGGTTTTAACATTTCTGCTAGACTATTAAAAGTGTCTTTAGTCAAACGGTAAAATCCATGAAATGTAACAGAATCATTATTAAATTCCTATGCCATATAAGAACTATGTCCCAAGTTTATCGTATAAAAAGGGTTAACCCAAAATCTTCGGTATGTTCTCTTTTTACGCTTTTTTACTAGCAAAAATGAAGCAGCTATATTTTCATCTGACGAAGACGACATTCTGATTACGTCTACCAAAACAAGAGTCTTTAAAAAGTTGATTTCAGTTAGTACACAAGAGCAACGCAACTAAAGTTGTGATCGCGTTCCAATTGCGTTGCCGTTGCCAGTTGCTTTTGGTGAGAACTCGGCCTAACACTTTTCGTTATATCTTTTTAGTTGAATATAACCTTTACAATAACATTTTCTCTTCATTTATGCTTGAGTTCTATTCTCCTACATTTTTTTAATTTGCAGTCACTCAAGAACAAGAATCTCACACGGTAGCCGTCTGTCCGCAACCGTGCATAAACTACTCGACTTGTTCCTCTTGCTTAGAAGCGTCGGACTGCCACTGGTCCACGCAACTCGATGAATGCGTGTCTGAGGCCCACCAAGACGTATATTGCGCGGGAGGAGTGTGCGGGTTGGTGCTACGTCCTGACGAGCGGCAACACTGTCCGGAACCGTGCAATACTTTCACGCAATGCTCGAGTTGTTTGAAGCATGCCCCGTGTGGTTGGTGCGCCACTCCCGGGCTGAGCGGTGAGGGATTTTGTACCGAGGGGTCGAACGAGAGACCGATGGTAGGGACGTGCGAGGATGTTTTTGTCGAGAATAATAGAAAAATTATGGTGAGTTTTGTGGTATTAATTAACGGTTTTTTCTTGTTTTAATTAATTTAAATTTAAAATTTTTGTTTGGTTTAAGGAAATGGATGAAGATATCTTCGAAAATTTAACTTATTCATGGCATTACGTAAAATGTCCACCGGAAGACGAATGCAATAACGGTCACCACACGTGTGCCATCGAATCAGAAATTTGTGAAGATCTAGAAGAAGGTTTTGAATGCAAATGTGGACCCGGATATAAAGCAGGTTTACATGGATGCGAACCGGTCTGTCCGCTTGGTAAGTTTTTTATTAGATTGTTTTTCCCTTAAGGAAAAAAACCACTAATGATACGGCTCTGTTCGTCTGTCCGCACCTATTTCTCAGGAACTATAACAGATAGCGACAATCTGTCAACGGCTATAAATTCGACACATCTTGAATGTGTGCATAGGCGAGTTTCAAGTTTCTACGACTTCCGGTTTCAAAACTGGTTTTACACATAACCTGTATGTGGTGCATTTGATATTTGACTACATAATGCTAAAATAGCAATTGATTTTTGGAGGTTTGAAGATGGTTAGAAGTTGGCGACGTATTTCCAGACACCATAGAAACAAAATAATCAAAATATAAAAAACTTGTTTGACTTTAGAACATTTTATATAACTGTCTAATTTTTCTTATAAAATAAAAAATATTATCTACATTTGTGATATTATATTCAAAAACACACATCAGCAGAGAAACGTCCACTACATATTGGTGACCCCGACGAGCAGTTCCTTTCTGAAAGCAATTTCTAATTCCCTAACAATTTTACGAAATCTAGAAGATAACACCTTCAACCAAGAAAAGAAGCAGTTCCGAAAGTTCAGCAACCGAAAAACTTAATATAATTTGGTAAATCCATTCCTTATCCTCTTTCCAGCGTAAATATTTTAAAATAATTTAATGCAAGTAGAAAATAATATTAGGGATATTCAATCGACATCGAACGAAAACACGATTTCATCGGTTAGCATAAAATTACCTCAATTTTGGACACAATGTCCGGAAGCTTGGTTTTTACAGGTTGAAAACCAATTCAAAATTAAAAAAATCACTCGCGATGAAACAAAATATGAACATGTAATTAGTGCATTACCACAAGAAGTAATTCTTATGGTATGGGATAAAATTAAAAATTCAGATTTTCAAAATTACATGCAACTTAAAAATATTCTTATACAACGTCACTCTATAAGTGAAGAAAAAAAAATAGAGGAGCTTCTTTCAAATACTGAATTAGGAGATCGTAAACCATCAGAACTGTATAGATCAATGGAACTTTTAGCAGGTTCTTCATTAATATTTAATAACGATCTTTTAAAACAATTGTGGATTAAGAAATTACCCAAAATTATTAATATATCTTTAGTAGCTTCTGACAAAAATAATATTCAAGAATTAACAGAAATTGCAGATAAAATTTGGGAAGTTTCTGAACATAAAAATATATTTTCAATTAAAAATGAAAATTCAAATATGCCAAATGATCTTTTACAAATGTTCACAATCATGACAAATAAATATAATGACATTAAAAACGAAATTTCAGAACTTAAAAATATCATGTTTGAAAAACATCAATCACGTTCTCCTAACTCAACTTACCGTAATGATCGTAGAAGAAGTACTAGTAGAAATACTAGAACCAATTCAACGGTCAAATTTAATGAAAAAGGAAAATTTTGTTGGTATCATTTAAATTTTGGCAATAAAGCTAGAAAATGCATTTCTCCATGTCAACATGACAAATCATCATTAACAAAAAACGAATAGATCCCACTATATCAATTTTACATAGTGGGGTAAGTAAAAGTTCTCGGTTATTCATTAAAGATAAATATCATCAACTTAATTTTCTAATTGATACTGATGCCGACGTATCTACCATACCAAAAAAATTGTTTACAAATAATCTTAAAGATGATTTTATTATTTTAAATGCGGCAAATGGTTCAACTATCAATACTTACGGGACAAAATTATTAAAAATAGATTTAGGTTTAAGATGAGATTTTTCATTTATTACTTTCCGAACAACAGAGTTGTATAGAAGGAAAGTATTGCGATCATGATATTTTGACCATACCCAGATTTTAACGAATCTTTACGTTTTGAGGTCACCTGAATCCATTTATACCATTTTTAGCATGATGTCTGTCTGTGTGTGTGTCTGTGTGTGTGTGTCTGTGTGTGTCTGTGTGTGTGTGAACACGATAGCGTCTAAACGGCTGAACCGATTTAGATGAAATTTTATATACATATTTAGGGTAGCAAGGATACGACCTGTATAGATTTTGGAGTTAATCGGACAACCGGAAGTGACAGTCGCTATAAGTGGTGACGTCATTACTACACAAGATGGTAATAAAGTTTTACACATATATTTTTTATACGTTATAGTTTAATTTCGGATGATTAAAATTTTCAAAAACTTTTGCCATTGTTGCCAGATTTATCAAAAAGTATTTTTTTTTCATATTTTTCTTAAATAACCAAAATAATGCATTTTTATGAAAAATTACAGGATATGAAAGTTGTGGAACATAAAATTTTCTACACATTTTTTCATTACCGGTTTTTTGAATTCCTCATAGTTTCGCCGCTAGATGGCGTGAAAAAAATTTATATAGACATTTTTGTGACTTTTTTGGATTTTGAGACAAAATTATGGATTTTTATGAAAAATTACATGGTATCAAAATTGTATAACATAAAATTTTCTATAAATTTTGTCTTTTCAAGTTGCGCATAGTTTCGCCGCTAGTTTTAATTTTAATTTTTATCTTTATTAAATTATTATTTTTTGGTTAAATTCTTAAATTAAAAATTAAAAAAAAATATCTTTAAATTTGTAATAATTAATTTTATAATTATAATTTTTTTCAAAATTTTATTACAAAAATTTTGGAATTTTTAAAAAATTGGCTAAGATTATATTACGATTTTAAACTAAATTGAATAACTTCTAAAATATTGAAGTTATTGAAATGGGATTTTCACCACTCGAAAGATAATATAAAACTCTAAATTTTAAATGTATTTTAGTTTCTTAAAATTTATAATTGTAATTATTATAGCCAAAATTAAGAATTTTTTTAAAATTTTTTGTAATTTCGTTTTATCAATAAGTATAAAATAAATGAAAAAATTAAATAGCATATCCGAAAAGGATCCAAAAGTACTATGCGTGTAAATTATTTCATAAGTTTATCATGGTATTTGTAAAAGTTATAGCAAAAAATTAAAACAATTCAATGGATTTACCCATGAAATTTTGAAACAAAATTTGATTTTTTTTTTAGTTTTTTAAAATAACTTTATTAATGCATTTTGATCCAGAAATCTAAAAAAAGGTCAGTTTCCCATTTTGAATAAAATTTAATGAGAAATTAATTATTTATTGATTTTAAAATTATTCAAAAATGGGTTTCATTTGTTTTAAGGTTAAAATTAATATTAAAAATTTAAAAAACAAAACCCTTAAATTTGTAATAAAAAACTATATAATTGTGATTTTTTTCAAAATTTTATTTAAAAAATTGTAGAATTCCTAATTTTTTTTTTGAAATTTAATATAAGTTTAAAAAAAATGAATAACTTTAAAAATATTAAAGGTATTAAAATGGAATTTATACCATTCGATAGAGGTAATATAATTAATGTATTTTAATGCAGAAAAACTAAAATAATCGCTTAAACAATTACTTTACTAGGAGTGTTCGGAAAGTTGGGTGGGATTACCCCCTCATTTTTTTTATTGTAGCAGACGTTTCTCGACCAATTTTGGGAGCAGATTTTTTAAATAAATTCGACTTGTTAGTTGACATTAAAAATAAAAAGCTTATAGATTCTAACACATCTTTAACAATTAATGGAAACATGGTCAATTGTGGAACACCTAGTCCAAACATTTTTTCTATTAATAATAATAATAACTTTGCAAAATTACTACAAAACTACCCATCACTCACTGCCCCACCTGATTTTACATTACCAGTTAAACATACAACACAACATCATATTATCACTAAAGGTCAATTTCCTTTTAGTAAACCTAGAAGGTTAGATCTAAAAAAACACAAAATAGCTAAAGATGAATTTGATTATATGCTACAGTTGTCGTACATCATCATCACCTCTTTCTTCACCACTCCATATGGTCCCTAAAAAAGAGAGTAACGATTGGAGACCTTGTGGAGATTATCGTAGACTTAATAATATAACAATACCTGATCCTTTGCCCCATATTCATAATTTTAATCTAAATATTAAAAGATCAACCATTTTTTCAAAAATTGACTTAGTGCGAGCTTATAATCAAATTCCTGTTGCGCCAGAAGATATTCACAAAACAGCTATTACCACCCCTTTTGGTTTGTTTGAATTTTCTAGAATGCCTTTTGGGTTAAGAAATGCTGCACAAATATTCTAAAGATTTATGAATGAAGTAGTTTTCGGATTAGATTTTATTTTTTGTTACTTAGATGACATTTTAATTTTCAGTAAAGATGAGGTTGAACATGAAGCTCACCTTAATATTTTATTCGAAAGATTAGTTAAATATGGATTAAACATTAAACCCAGCAAATGTATTTTTGGTGTTAAATCATTAAATTTTCTTAGTCACTTTATCTCAAAAGATGGTATTTTACCGTCCAAGGAACGAGTTGAAGTGATAAATAATTTTCCAACCCCCGATTCGGTCAAACAACTACAACGTTTCAATGGTATGATCAATTATTATCATAGATTTATACCAAAATTGGCAGAATTTGCATAATTTAGTTAATAGCTCACAAAATAAAAAGTCATCTAAGAAAACCTTTGAATGGTCGGAAATATTAAATTAAAAGTATCTCAAGCAACACTTTTGGTTCATCCAGAAGAAGATGCACTATATAGTTTAACTACATATGCGTCTAATTCGTCAATAGGTTTCGTACTAGAAACTTTTAATCCTATTTTAAAAGTTTGGGACCCAATTGCCTTTTATTCAAAAAAACTTTCTATAAGCACAAACGAAATATTCAACATTTGATCGTGAATTACTGTCAATTTACTTGTCAATTAAACATTTTCGCTACTTTGTAGAAGGTAGATACATATAACAGTGTACACTGATCATAAACCACTAACAAAAGCTTTATACACAAAAACTCACCTAGACAAACTAGACATTTAGATTTTATTGCACAGTTTACATCAGACATACGACACATTAAGGCCAAACTCAATGTGGTGGCAGATACGCTAAGTAGAATTAATGACATTTCTGACATATCTGAGATTAATTGTCAACATCTTGATATTAAGGCTATCTCAGAGAGTCAAATAAATGATCACGAATTAGAAAACATTTTACAAAAAAATAAGTTTAAACATAAACTTAAAGAGGTTGAAATTCCTTTTACAAATTTCAAAATTTGGTGTGAGGTTTCACTAGAAAAAATCGGACCATTTATTACTAAAGATTTTCGTAAATTTATTTTTAATAAGCTTCATAATATTAGTCATTCTGGAACAAAAGACACACGAAAATTAATATCATCAAGGTATTTTTGGCCAAGAATGAATACAGATATATACAATTGGACCAAAACATGTATTAATTGTCAAAGATCAAAGATAAACCGTTATACAAAATCACCAACAGGTCAATTTACTGTACCTAATTTGCGATTTGAACATATTCGTATGGATTTGGTCGGACCATTTCCTCCATCAAACGGATATGTTTATATTTTAACTATTGTTTATCGTTTTTCAAGGTGGCCTGAAGCATACCTTTTAAAAAACATATCAGCTACTACTATTGCAAATATATTTTTTTCGCAATATATATCTCGTTTCGGAGTTCCTTTAAGAATCACTACTGATCAAGGTACTCAATTTAATTCAAAAATTTTTTCAGAATTAACAAAACTCATAGGAAGTCATAAAATTCACACTAACACATATCACCCACAAAGTAATGGTATAGTAGAGCGTTTACATAGGCAATTGAAAGTAGCTTTAAAGGCACGCCAAAATAGCAAACATTGGAGTGAAGAGTTACCTTTAATTTTATTAGGTTTTAGAACTATGATCAAAGAAGATCTTAAATATTCACCAGCTGAGTTAGTCTATGGACAAACTTTAAGAATACCTGGAGAATGTTTTATTTTAAAACAATCAGAATATTTAGATCCTACAGATTTTCTTTCAAGAATTAAAAGTCATTTCGATATTATCAAACATACGTCATCAAGAATTAATAAATCAGAAAATATTTTTATTCATCCAAATTTAAAAAATTGTAAACATGTTTTTATATTATCTTCTTCTTCTTCAAAGAGTATTTTTAAACAACCCTATGAGGGGCCTTTTGAAGTCGTCAAACGAGATGATAAGACATTTTACATTTTAAAGGACAATAAAGAACTTGCAATTTCCATAGATAGAGTTAAACCAGCTTTTATTTCAGAAGATAACAATTCCGAAATAAAAGTCCCAAAGAAGAAAGTCACTTTCGTTATCAATTAACACTTGTTTTAGTTTGTTTTTTTTATATATATTTTATTTCTTTTATATTACGCTTTTGCTGGAAAGGGGGTATTATGTGGTGCATTTGATATTTAAGCTACATAATGCTGAAATAGCAATTGATTTTTGGAGGTTTGAAGATGGTTAGAAGTTGGCGACGTATTTCCAGACACCATAGAAACAAAATAATCAAAATATAAAAAACTTGTTTGACTTTAGAACATTTTATATAACTGTCTAATTTTTCTTATTATTATATTATTTACATTTGTGATATAATATTCAAAAACACACATCAGCAGAGAAACGTCCACTACACTGTACTAGAAAAGATACTTCCGATTTTAAAAATAGCCATTTTGACGTTAAATTGAACGCTGAATCGCTAGATGTATTCAGATTTGCGCTATCTTGTATACATTTTGAGATAATCGTAAATGCTATGAGTCAAAAGTAGCCCATGACAACACTTACTACTTTTTGGTCGGAGTAAGTGAGTGAGCAAACAGCTGATTAGTGGGAAAAACTACCCCATTTAGTTTGCAATGCATTGCAAACTTCAGTTGACTTGTTATGCAAACTTCAGTTCACTTGTTATTTAATTTTCCTCCTTAAAATAATAGGGACTTTGATAAATAAATATAAAATTGTTATTTACAATCCAAAAACTCTTAAAAACGTCTAGAAAAAATTCCTTGAAACCAATTAAGCACTTAATCCATAAAATATAAATTCTTAAAAATATATATAAAATGTTTAATTTGTCATACAAAATATATTGAGAGTGAATTTGATAAATAGCTATAAAATAGTGCTAAACTCAATAGTTTTTACTACCTAAAAACTTTTGAAAACCCTAAAAATACATTAAAACTCTTAAAAACTTAAGAAAACACACTTAAAACTTTTAAGGCGGGGGTTTAGGCACGAAAGCCAGCACTCAGATATTCAAATAAAAAATATATATATACCTTTCTGTCAGATCTGGTCCGATAAATTGGCCTGTCAGTTTACCAGATCTGACTTCAGTAAATTTTATTCTGTGGGGATACCTGAAGGACAAAGTGTACCAATAAGTACCAACAACTCGTGAGAATATGTTTAAACGAATCAGGAATGTTTTTGCCCATATTACTAGTGACGTACTTCTCAGTTGTGTATAGTCATTTGAAACGCGGATTGACAATTGTATTGAAGGTCAAGGTCACCATTTCGAGCATCTACTTAATTAGTGAGAGGCAAGGTGACTCAGGGTAATCAAGCACACCGAAGGGAACAGAAAACTACTACGCACCCGTCGTTATTCCTGGGTTACGCTATAAGTAGTTTATTAACCAACCACTCCACCCACAGGAGATGGGGGGGGGGGGGGGGGCAACCGTAACAGCATTGAATAGCCCAGTGAAAAATACTAAATACCTACGTGTTTCTCTGGTTTTTTATTCTTTGGATTTCTGTACCATTTCTGTTCATCTGTCGCGAATCGAAACAATTTTTTCAGAGAAATCGTACGTAGCTTTCGACGTAGAATCCGACTCTGCGATAATAAATAGGGGTTCCTATTTAAGAGGCATGGGAAGCGCGTCATCAACTTCAAATTCCCTCCCGCTTCCTACCACTTCAGGTCACACCGAGTGGGTATGACAACACCTCTTAAGTTCTCAAAATTACAATTTTATTGCTATTGGAATATTCTAACCATTTTAATAAATTTACAACTATCTAACCCTAAGTTTTTAACTTTATTATAAAGAAAGTGATCCTCCAGTGGTCGAAATTTGACCGTAATTCATTAAAATTTAAAGTATATACCTATTTTATTTTCCTCGTTTTTACTATTTTTTCCCCATTTTTTCTTTTCTTTTCTATTCTTTCATGTTTTATCTATTTTTCCCCATTTTTCCTTTTTTGCATATATTTTCCAATTTTTCTCTATTTTTTCCCGATTTTTCCTATTTTTTCTGTTTTTTTTTTCATTCTTCCCCCATTTCCTATTTTACCTGTATTTCCCTATTTTTCTGTAGTTTTTGCTATTTGTTCCTATGTTGTTCTATTTTTTTATATTGTTTACTGTTTTTTTTTTCATTTTTTCTATTTTCAACCATTTTGCCTATTTGTCTTTTTAATGAAGTTTTTATATACAGCTCCAGATGTAATTTGATTCATTATTGCATTTCATTTTTTTTTAGTAATCTTTTAATAATTTATTCAATATAAATTATAATTGGAGTTGTCTGGGTTGATCAAAATGAATTTTATTATTCAATTTAATATTTTATTATAATAATTCAAATTTTCGCGATTTATTTCAGTAAACAGGTCATGCATTGCTGTTGCTTTGCTTGTGCTCAAAAGGGCCGCGCATATATCGCACTCTTGTTTTAATAGATTGGAGGATGAGAATATCTTTACCTTAGACAGAATTTGTAAAGTTAAAATCACTTCTCTACAGAGACTCCGACCGATAGCTGATAATTAAAACACCGCTAGTACCTCCGAATCTAAACCTGAATTAATTATCACCGTTTTTGTCACCGTTTAATTTTGATTCCGACAGTTTTAAAAGAGAGCACTTGGTAAATATAAAGAAACCGAAACGACAATTTGCATTAAATTCAAGTAATTAATATTAGTTGTTATTCTAAATTAAGCCGCGTAGATAAAATCTTATATCTAACAAAGAAACTTATAAGGATCAATGTAAGTGAATTACGTCGTTTCTTTGGGTTTTTAACAGAAAGATTAAAAGGATCAGTGTAAGTGAATTACGTTGTTTCTTTGGTCTTTCTTAATAGGAAAATTAAAAGGTTGTCCCCAGTAGTACTGAGTACGCTTTGTGACAGACTTTTACTTTCCAAGGTATAACCGAAATTCCGTTGTTATTTAATTTTTTATATAAATAATTATATTGTCGTTGACTTTTCTCTAAATTTATTAAATATATTTTTAATACGAATGTTGCACTGGTTTTACCCACATAAATATTTAATTATTATTAAAAGAATCGACATTTTAATAAACAAATTATTAAAGACAAAAAGCGATCAAAACAAGGCATACCGTTTACTGAACACCGAAACTTTTACTTTTTTCGATACATTATATTTTTCTGTTTGTTTTCACGAGGGTGGGCATTGAGATATTTTTTTATTAAATTAAAAATCTTATTATATTTATATTCTTACAACATACGTCTATATTTTGTTTAAATTAAATTAACTCTTTTTATTTCCTTGTAAACTTCCTAATAAATTAAATTGACTCAAATACAGAGTGATTCATTTAGGATTTAAGAGAAAATATTCTTAGACAGAAAATTATTTCAGTAAAATACCGTTATACAAAAATACAATAAGCTATATAAAATAAAGAACATTTATTAAAATCATAAATATTTTAATAAATAAAGTCGCCACCGAATACCAGAATAAATGGCGTGTAGTGCTTAAAGCCCACTATACACCATTACTACCATCTTTTAGGGTACTTTCAATATCGACCCCTGGTTATTCTTTTTCTTCACTGTGACTACCTAGGCACGTTATTTATTTAAGTAACGTACGTGTATCCTCCACGTTAAGAGAGGGTTGGCGCTCGAGGCAACTCCGAAACTGTTTCGGGTGTTAATTGCAACGTCTTTCAGTAAGAAATCCCTTTGCAGAAAGAAAGCGCGTTACATCTTCCCCATTTTTTTCTATTTTTGTCCATTTTTCCCATTTTTCTCTATTTTCCCCATTTATTTACGTTTTCTTGTTTTTAGCAATTTTTTTACGTTCCTATTTTTTCTAATTTTTCCCGTTTTTTTATGTTTTTTACTATTTTTTCCTGTTTTATACTATTTTTTCTCTTTTTACTTTCCGAACAACAGAGTTGTATAGAAGGAAAGTATTGCGATCATGATATTTTGACGACCTGTATAGATTTTGGTGTTAATCGGACAACCGGAAGTAACAGTTGCTATAAGTGATGACGTCATTACTAAACAAGATGGCAATAAAGTTTTACACATATATTTTTTATACGTTATAGTTTAATTTCGGATGATTAAAATTTTCAAAAACTTTTGCCAGTGTTGCCAGACTTATCAAAAATATTTTTTTTTTCATATTTTTTTTAAATAACCAAAATAATGAATTTTTGTGAAAAATTACAAGATATCAAAGTTGTAGAACATAAAATTTTCTACACATTTTGTCATTACCGGTTTTTTGAATTCCTCATAGTTTCTCCGCTAGAGGGCGTGAAACAAATTTATATAGACATTTTTGTGACTTCTCTATATTTTGAGACAAAATCATGGATTTTTATGAAAAATTACATGATATCAAAATTATAGAGCATAATATTTTCTACAAATTTTGTCTTAACTTTTTTTTCGAGTTACGCATAGTTTCGCCGCTAGTTTTTATTTTAATTTTTATCTTTATTCAATTATTTTTTAAATTTTATTAAAAATTTAAAAAAAATATCTTTAAATTTGTAATAATTAATTTTATAATTATAATTTTTTTCAAAATTTTATTACAAAAATTGTGGATTTTTTTAAAAAATGGCTAAGGAGCATTTAAAATTTTATTACGATTTTAAATTAAATTGAATAACTTCTAAAATATTAAAGTTATTGAAATGTGATTTTCACCATTCGAAAGATAATATAAAACTCTAAATTTAAAATGTATTTTAGTTTCTTAAAATTTAGAATTGTAATTATTATAGAAAAAATTATTAATTTTTTTTAAATTTTTTGTAATTTTGATTTATCAATAAGTATAAAATAAATGAAAAAAGTAAATAGCATATCCGAAAATAATCCAAAAGTACCATGTGTGTAAATTATTTCATAATTTTAACATAGTATTGGTAAAAGTTACAGCAAAAAATGAAAACAGTTAAAACAATTCAATGGACCCATGATTTTTTGACAAAAAAATTGATTTTTTTTTGTTTTCAAAACCAACTTTATTAATGGATTTTGATCCAGAAAACCTTAAAAAAAGGTCTGTTTCCCATTTTGAAAATAATTGAATGAGATATTAATTATTTATTGACTTTAAAATTATTCAAAAATAGGTTTTATTTTTTTTAAGGTTAATATTAATATTAAAAATTTAAAAAAAAATACCATTAAATTTGTAGTAAAAAACTCTATAATTGTGATTTTTTTCAAAATTTTATACTAAAAATTGTAAATTCATATTTTTTTTTTTGAAATTTAATATAAGTTTAAAAAAAATGAATAACTTTAAAAATATTAAAGATATTAAAATGGGATTTATACCATTCGATAGGTAATATAAAACTCATATTGTCAGTAGATAGAACGTTCTTTAACTTTAACGGTTCTATAACTAATGACAATGACGTTTAGACTGTGACAATTGTATAAGAAATCAACT
Source organism: Neocrepidodera transversa (assembly GCA_963243735.1). Classification (NCBI taxonomy): domain Eukaryota; kingdom Metazoa; phylum Arthropoda; class Insecta; order Coleoptera; family Chrysomelidae; genus Neocrepidodera; species Neocrepidodera transversa. The sequence goes on from OY725336.1 coordinate 38,773,368, forward strand.
TGTAAAGTTTTATTCTAAACGTCATTGCCTTTACTTATTGAGTCTTTAAAGCTAAAGGACGTTCTATCTACTGACAATAAATTTAGAAAATATTTTAGTCTCTTCGAATTTAACATTGTAATTCTTATAAACAAAATAAAAAAAAAAAAAATTTTTCTTTTGTTTTATCGAGAATAGTAAAACAAATGAAAAAAGTAAATAATAAAAAAAATTTAGAAAAAATTTATTTTTTTTAAATTTTTGTAAACTAATTTTATTAATGTATTTTGATGCAGAAAAACTAACGTAATCGATTAAACAATTACTGTACTAGGAGTGTTCGGAAAGTTGGGTGGGATTACCCCCTCATTTTTTACTATTTTTTACTAATTTTGCATTTTTTTCTATATTTTCCTGTTTTTTCAATTGTGCCTATTTTTCCCCATTTTCTTTATTTTCTCGATTTCTTTTGATTTTTTTTACGTTATGCAATTTTTCTCTATTTTCCCTATTTTTTTAAAATTATTTTTCCATTTTTCCTATTTTTTTTATTTTTCCCACTAATTTCATTTTTTTCCTATTTTTTTCCACTTTTGGCTGTTTTTTTTCCACTTTTGGCTGTTTTTTTTCCTATTTTCCCTTTTTTCCTTTATATTTTCCAATATTTTCTATTTTCCCGTTTTTTTCTATTTTTTCCGATTTTTTCCCTATCCAAAAATCGTTCAACGAGCCTAGATAAGTTTTTTATTTAAAAATTAAGTTACAATAAAGAAAAGTAAAAACTAATTCTAAAAAAAAATAAAACAAGTCAGAAGCGCCTGCGCGACAGCAAGCACGTGGCGACTTCTAAACATAAATGCGATTATCTCATGAACCGTAAAAGATATCTCAAATCTGTTTTCAAATATCGATTCAGCGTTAAATTCACGTCGGAATGATATTTTTTAAAACCGGTAGTATCACTTCCGGTTCCGGTTTGTAAAACCAGTTTTGAAACCGGAAGTCAGAAAAATCTGAAAATCTGTTTGGCAGCTATTCAAGGTATGCTGAGTTTATTACCGTTTACCGCTTGTCTCTATCTCTTTTTGTTTTTGAGTTATAAATGTGGACAGACGGACAGACATATAGAGCTGTATTATAAGACTTCTCTTTTAGGGTTTAGAAGTCTAAAAAACTTGACAGGTTTAGGATTCGAACCCACGACTTCGAGAGTCTTGCATTTGAATAATCAGCCTTAACTATATAAAATTTCACACTCCTCCGATAGCGCATTTCGCTCAAAAAGTGGTCTGAAGTCTTTCTCTTTGCGTATTAATATATAGATTTATTTATTAGTTTCTCTTGAGTTTGCTTTTATGAAAAATTACAGATTTTTGTAGAGTAAATTGTAAAATTGTATTTCTGTATAGATTTCTAAAATTTCTAAAGTTCTAAAATTTTCTCCATTTTGAAAAATAACTGTAACAAATGCTACTTTTATTTATTAACTGAGATGTTTAATATAAAACAAATATGAAGTTGAATAAGTTTATTCATTTATTCAAAATATATTGTTCGAAGTTTGTCTCAAATAACGCAAAAACTAAAACGCAAGAACACACAACCCACTGATTTCACTCCAACGAAATCAGCTATGTGTTGTGTTCTTCAGCTCAAGTGGCGTGGCTGTCAAAACTAATATAATCGATCCGATGTTGCCAAAGTTACAAACTTTTTCTGCCGTCTTTGGCAAAATCGAAGAGGGCAGCACTTGTCGAATATTATTTATTTAAATACTATGTTTCGTTTAGAAAATATATAGGAATATTTGAGAAATTATGTATTGAAAAAAATGCTTTTTTAATATTGTTCATTATTTTTTAAATTAAAACAATAAATAAAAATTAGTTTAATTTTATTTTGTTTAATAATTTATTTTGAAGCTCCGGTGATCAGTTTATAAACATGTTTCTTCAAACAAAAACTAATTTCGTTAATTATTAAGCTCGTAAAACGAAACTGCGTTTTGTATCATAATGGCGGCGGTTCTAATTTGTCGCCCGCCCCGCCCATAGGGAATGCGGTGGTATGCGTAATTTAGTACTACCAGATGCCCCCTCTGAGGTAATAAAGTTTCGATTTGGCACATTTTTCTGAACGATGCGTATTTTTCGAGATATTACAAAATTTAAGGTTAAATGAATCACCCAGTATATTGTGTATATTATATTAGATTACTTGAAATCTAATAAACTCTATTTTTGGGTTCCTTCAATTAAAAAAAATACAATACAAAAAAAATTATAATTTAGGTGCCTTAAAATTCTTGCTTCGGTTCTTCTCTCCCACTTATGTATTTTTTTAATTAGTTTCTTTCTTTTCATTTTTTGTATCACCTCCTAGTTTATTTCATTTTCTGTCTTCTGTATTTTTCAATCTCCCTCTATTTCTGTCTTTCCGTCTCACTTCTTAAATAATTTCCAGTTTCCTCCTTGTTTTCTTCGATGTTATTTGATACTATTTCTGTGACTTTTTATATCTCTTTAACTCCTACCTATTTTATACTCTATATTTTTTTCTGATAAAGTTCTTTGCTCAATAAAATTGTCTCAATTATCTTTATTTACTTTATTTTTCCAAATTGAACTATGACAATTCTTTCCCGTTAATATCCTTCTAATATACTATTTTTTATTTCGACAATTTCAAAAATATCTCAAAAAAACCAAACCGTTTATTATTTTCTTTCTTTTGGTTTGCTTTTTTTATTTAAAACTAGATTTTTAAATTTTTTGATTACTGATACTTAGATTTTTTTATATGTACCACAATTGTTGTAATGTTATAAATGAACTCATTAAAAAATCAAAAAAAAAAAATCTAAACACAAAACACACTTAAAGAAATCCTAAACACATTTAAACACATTCATACACACCTTAAACTTCTTATCATTGCCTTATTTCCACTGTCATACTTATATTTTACAATCACCTTATATCTTTCAATCTCAGTCAATCACAGTACATACAAAAACAGAACTAAAACTAGGCATATAAAAAAAACATATCAATATATGTACTGTATGTTAGCGAATGTCCAAACTTATATCAGTAGTTTCCGCCTTCTCAAGTAGCCATATTTTAATTAGATTTATTTCTCAATTTATACTTAACTTCGCACACAGAACTTTCATATTACTTTATTAATCGACAAGTTTGACCAGCCAAACTAAAGGAATATTGATATTCCATGCCTTGGCTATATCTAAATTTAAATTTTTTAGTTTATTTTAATAAAAATTGAGATACAAAATAGTACGATAATTTACACGATTTTTAAAATTTATTTGTGATTGTATTTGTTGAAGAATTTAGTTAAAAACCAGCCAAAAACACATTTTTAATTTAATTTTCAATATATTTGCTTTCGTTTATTTAACCTGTGTGAAGTAAGGTGAACATGTTTTACACTATAGTTTACATATGTCATTTCCCGCCTAAAACCCCCCTTAAGAGATGTTAAAACCCAATAAAAAGATAAACCCGAAAACCCTAAAATTTTTCGATATCTTTGGAGTTCTGTGTCTAAATATTTAGAAATTCTATTATTCCTCCTTAAACACTTGCCACTAACCCAGCCAATAAAATCACTTCATTTCAAGTAAAGAGTATTTTAGAACAAAATCGATAGTAACTATTAAAAACTTGAAAATCTTTAGACATTTTTTATAGCAAAAATCGTTAACCTTCTTAAAATTCTTAATAACCCAATAAAGCTTCCTTAATTAATAGTTTTTTTAGGCGATTTGAAGCATTTAAATATAAAAACCCGTAAAGAAAACTTCAAAAGCTTTAAGAAGTTTTAAAAACTATTATAAACGCTATATACCCTTTAAAATCGTATTTAATATATTTTGCGAAATGATGCGTTTTGGTTTTTTTATGCATATTCATAAATATTGTTTTTTTTATTTAGGTTGTGTCCGAGGTCAGTGCATCCACCCTAACAAGTGTCTCTGTGATTTTGGATATGTCGGTGCTAATTGTAGTATCCAGTGCCAATGCAACGGACACGCCAATTGCGAAGGACCTGATAGATTGGATCAATGCTTAGCTTGCCATAACAACACAATGGTAAAAACTCTTTTTATTTTATTTTTTAATTAGCTTTATTTATTTTTTGTTTAAGGGTGCACAATGCGAAAAATGCAAACCGCTCTTCGTCGGAGATCCCGTCGATGGCGGCCCTTGCGTATCCTGTTTTGAATATTGTCACGGACATAGTTCGTTCTGCGTCGACAATAGCACCGAAATAGACGCCAATGATTATATAGATCTTGAATTTTTGAACAAAACCCTAAAAGAAGGACCTAAAGCCAATGCTAAATGCTTAAGATGCGGTAATTTGACCTCCGGAATCCGTTGCGACGACTGTATCAAAGGTAAAGAAGTTTAAGTATAGATAGAGAACCATAAATCACTTTAAAATATCCTTAAAACTCCTTAAAAAAATTAAACTTAAAAAACCGTAAGAACTATTATAGTTGTGTTCCTGCATGTATAGCTTGGTGATGATTTTTTTTTTCATTCATTCTTGCCTTCGCCTTCCAATCATGACCTCTTCCTTCTCTTAGGTCTTCTGTCGCTTTATTGTACCACTTTTTTGTTCTTCCTTTTGTTCTTGTTCCTATATCATCTATATCTATCATTTTTTTGTTATTTTGGTATAAGGCATTCTCTATATATGGCCCAGCCATTCTATTTTTGTTCTTATTATTTTGCTTATATTATGTTATCCATATAATTTTTTTATTTCTTGGTCAGTTCTTCTTAATTCTACTCGTTTCTCTTTTTTCCTTCCTAATATGCCCCTAAGTATTTTCGTTTTCCATATATTTATTTTACTTTCTTCCTCCTTATTCAATATCCATGTTTTACCACCATAGAGGTCTTATAACTGTTTTGTATAGATGTAACTTGGTCTTTCTGGATACTTTCTTTGAGTTTATTATGTTGCCTTGTTTCTATGTTTTTCTCCTCATCGGCATCTTCTCTAGAAAACTACACTTAGATAGACATATATTTGGACTTGTTCAAATTCCATTACCCTTTGTCCGTTTAGTTCTACTGGAAAATGTCTTTTGTTTCTTTCCTTTATGTTGTCATATTCATAAATTTTGATTTGTCTTCATTAACTCGTAGGTTTGTTGCCTCAGCTGTCTCTATGAAAGGTTTGTAGGTCCTTTTTATCTCTTTTCCTGATGTTGACAACATTACTACATCATCCCCTTATGCCAACAATTATGTTGTTCTTGTTTTCACTGTCCCTGTTTATTCCACTTTTTCGTACTATCCGTTCTAATATAATATTAAACAGCGTAGTGGACATTAGATCTCCTTATTTGAGACAGTGTTGATCTCCAAACTGTCGTCTGATGTTTTCTGGTTTACTTTAATCTTCGTTTTTGTAGGTCCGAGCGTCATTTTGATGAGATTTATCAGTTTTTTTTGGTATGTTGAGGTCATTCATATTATACAGGTGCTTTCTTTTAACAGTATCAAAAGCCTTTTGAAAGTCAATAAAAATGGTATATATGGGTATATCGTATTCATATCCCATTTTTTGCGTTTCCTTCAGCGTGAAAATATGGTTCATTACTGATGTTCCTGCTCTAAACCGTGTTAGTACTCTCCAAAAATTATCCATATTCTTTTACCTTTCTTTCTATACTTTATGCCATTATTTTGTACATTGTGTCCAGTAATGCGGTCCCTCTATAATTTGTACATTTGTCTTTTTTCCCTTTTTTATAAATTGGTACCATTAGTGTCATTTCTCACGCTTTTTGCATTGTCTATTGCTTGTTAATTAATAGCTGGTAGATTTTTGTTGTTAATGCGTCTCCGCTATATCATATTTAATCAGTTCTGAGCCTATTTCGTCTTGTTCGGGGGACTTAATGTTTTTTTTTGATGCTGTATTATCTCCGATATCTCTTCCATCGTTGGTGGCAGCATTTGTTTGCATAACGATAGTTGTAATATCTTTGTACCATTTCTTTTTGATCGGTTATTATATTGTCTTGTTTGTCTTTTATACATATGATTCTCTGTTTTACTGTCCCTTTATTTTATCTAACTTCTTGATAGAAGTTGTTGGAAACATGCTGCATATTGTATATCATTTTTTTTATAATGAAATATAGTAGTAGGTTTTTTATAATTAATTGTCAGTTAGACTTTTTTGATGCGAAGTAAACAATATATTTTGGGAATATATTTTTATTTTTCTGCTCACATCTTACTATTCAAAGAATCTGGTGAACGAGGAACAGCGGGTAGCAGTTTTTGCCGTTCACAACAGAAGTTCTTCAATTATTTATTCACAAATCTTTGTTTGTTTTGTTTTATCCTGTCTTCCATATTATGTCTTTTTATTGTTCTTCGCACTATCTTTTATCATCGTCTGTACCTGCTTGTAACATTTTATGTTTGACTTGTTTCCTTTTTTTTATTTTTGAACTTTTTTTGTTTTCTGTGAAATTCTTTTTTTGCTGCTTTCTTCATAGTTTTCTCTATTTGTTTACATTAGGCTTCTTCTGATTTCTTCCAAATATTTTCTTTTAATTGTTTTATCTTCTATAAGCTTTCCCACGTTTAACTTTTTTGGTCTACTTTTTTGTTTCTTCCTTCATTGTATTTTTAGTTATATTTTCGCTATTACTAAAAAATTGTCGCTATCATCTGCTCCTCTGTAGCTTCTTACATTTTTTAACATTTTCATTGATTGGATTTGTATATGGAAATGGTCTATTTGATTAGTGTACTTCCCGTTTGGTGTTAACCAGATTATTTTATGGATTTCTTTATGTTCATGTTTTGTGCTAGCTAGAACAAGTCCCATCTCCGCTGCAAAATTGATCAACCTCCTACCATTATTATCTGTTTCTTTATGTTTGCTATGTTTTCCAATTATTGGCATATGCATTTACTCTTTTCCGATTTTTGTGTTAGCGTCGCCTAACATTTTTTTAATGTTTTTTTTTTCTATCATGTTGAACGTGTTTTTCGTTTCTTCATAATATTTTTCTTTTATTTCACCTTCTTCGTTCTCATTTGGTGCATGTATATTTAAGATGCTCATGTTGTCTTTGCCTTTATTAATGTGTAAGTAGTACATTCGTTCTGATATTGCTTTAATTTTTTTTACCATCATTGCATTTTATTTGGATATTATAAATCCTTTGCCCAGCATTTGTGTTGCTACTTGGCTATTAAAAATATGTATTTTTCTATTTCTGTTATAAATTCACCTTGTTGTTTTGTTTCTTGAATTGCTAAGAATATTGACATTATATCTATTCATTTCTTGCGTTAAGATTTTAAGTGCCATTTAACATATGTGCCTCTTACATTTCGTCTTCATATATTTATTATTTTTTCCTTTTCCTTGATCAATAAATTCGTTTTCGTTTCCATTTTCACTGCCTGGTCTGATTTTCGTTCTTTTACATATATGCTCGGAGCTATTCGTTTTTTGCCTTTATTTTCTAGCTTCTCTTCCTCCATATTCCAATTCCATTCTTCTGTCTCAATGCATATCTTTCTAAATCAAATTTTAACATTTTTCCTATTATCTCTGTCTTCTTTTGCCCTCTTCATAATTTGGTTGTGTATTTCTCTATCTCTGCGACATGTCATTCTGGATGAACTTTCTTCACATATCAATCTTATTTTTTTTGTTTTCCTTTACTTGCTTCTTCTCTTCTTGGTTGGTTAGTCTTACTATGTATGTTCTTTCTCCTAACTTTACTGCACTTTCTACTACTCCTTTGGGTTATCTGTGTCTATTTGTAGACCTTGTATTACTACATTTTTTCTTTTTTTCGTTTTCTAATCCCGTCTATTATCCATGTCTGTTATTCATTTCTTCATTTTGGTATTATACTCGACTAGGTTTTCATTTTTTTCTCAGTTCTTTTATTTCTTCTCTGTACCATCTTTGCTCTTCTCGTGTTTTCTTAATTTCTGTGGCCATTTTGTTCATTTTGTCTCCCATACGTTTCATCATCTCCATCATTTTTTCTAGGTTTTCTTTTAACTTTCTTAGATTCTTTGATGTTGACCTCCTTGTTTTTTACTTCTTTTAAAGATTTCATCATCATCCTCTCTTTCTTTTTTTTCTTAAAAACTGAAGTCTTCGAACATGTTAAAATTCATCCAAAAATATTAAAACCTAAAAGAAAACTTCTATGGCGTAAAAGGCCGCAAAACTAAAATCTAAATACTTAAAAACTCACTGAAACCTCTTTATATCTTCTAAAAATCTACAAAAAAATTAATTTGTGAATTTGGAACCAAAACTACACCATTTTAATATTCTACGTACGTTTCGCTAACTGTGTTAGCATCATCAGGAGTTTATAATAAATATAGTGTAGTCTTGGTTATTGGTAACGATAATCTTTAACACAAAAATTTGAAAATTTTTGTAGGCAATTTCCGTGGGACAGAAGACCATCGTGATTCCTGTCGGCCGTGCGACTGTCACGGCCATGGCGATACTTGCGACCCGATCCATGGCGACAAGTGCAACTGTCAAAACAACACCGAAAGCGACGTCTGTCGAGGAGTATCTGACAAAAACTCCGCTCAATCTTGTTGGACAGTACAATGTTCCAAATGCAAAGAAGGTTACCTTGGAACTCCTACTTCGGGTCATCAGTGTTACAAACAGATGCATGTCGATAACAAGATGTGTTTCGACGCTAAGTCATTAGGTAAGTCTTAATTTTTTTCCAAGATATTGCTGACCTAGAATTCCATCAGTACGAAAACGTGGACGATAGACGAGTGATTACATGAGTTGTAACTTAAAAGTGAGTCCAAATTTTCTAGAATTTACTCGTTTTTGGGTACAATGGTGCTAAATTTGGAATTACTTTTTAGCAAAAATAAACATTTGTCTTCTAGATGTTTATAAAAATTCATGGAGACGTTTGAAGACTCCTTGCAGTGGCATTTAAATACTTGTGAAGGTTTTTAGATTCTTCTGGATGCTTTTAAATACTTGAGGAGGCTTTTAAATGTTTATCTATGTCTTTAAACACTTGTTAAATTTCTAAAGATTTATGGAAAAACTTGTTGATGCTTTTAAAGACTTGTGGATGATTATAAAGACTTATGATACTTTCTAAATATTTGTTAATGATTCTAAAAACTTGTAAAACTAGAGACCAGGGAAATATATTAAACAGGGACTGACGTAAAAATCAATGTTTAGGAAATTTTTAAAAGTAATTATAGTTAATAAAAATGAGTGATAAAGAGTATATCAGAAAGAGAAAATGCTACAGAGAGGAGGATGAAGATATGGAAAACGAAATCTTTAAAATAAGTAAAAAAACAAGGAGGTCACCATCAAATGATTGAAGGGGAAAACCTAGATAAAATGATGGAATTATGAAAAGTATGGGAGTAAAAATGGCCATGGAAGTTAAGAAAACACGAGAAGAGCAAAGAGAGTACAGCAAAGAAATAAAAGAACTGAGAAAAGAAAATCAAAAACTAGTCGAGAATAATAGCAAAATAAAGGAAAGAATAATAGACATGAACAAAATACTGGAAAGATTACACAACGAAAAAAGGAAAAACAATGTAGTTATACAAGGTCTGCTTATAGATACAGATCACCCGAAGGAACTAAAACATGCAATGGAAAACTTCCTGGAAAAGGAATTGCATAGAAAGACGGTAGTAGAAAGTGCAGTAAAGTTACGAGAAACTATGTAGTAACACTAACCAACCAAGAAGAAAGGAAAATCGTAATTCAAAATAAACAAAAAATAAGATTGATAACCAAAGAAAGGCTATTCATCCAGAATGACCTGTCGCAAGCAGGTAGAGAAATTCAAAAACAAATTAGAAAGAGGGCAAAAGGAGAAAGAGACGATGGGAAAAGTGTTACAATTGGATTTAGGAAGATATCCATTGAGACAGAAGAGTGGGATTGGAATATGGAGGAAGAGATCTAGAAAAAATAATATAAAAATAACGGCAAAAAACCAATAGCTCCGAGCATATATGCAAAAGAATGAAATTCAGACCAGGCAATGAAAACGGATTTAAAGAGCAAGAAAAAAGGAAGAAATAATAAATATAGAAACGTGGAATGTAAGAAGCACGTATGTTGAAGGCGCACTGAAATTCTTAACGCAAGAAATGAATAGATATAAAGTCAATATTCTAACAATTAAAGAAACAAAACAATAAGGTGAATTTATAACTGAAAAAGAAAACTACTATCGTAACACGGTTACTTATTTTGTGTTACGATGTTGCTTACGCAGGAAACTCATGAATTAAAAACTTCTTTCTTTGTAAAGATTTTTATACAAAAGTATTTTTTTAAATAACATGTTATCGTATTGTGTGCATATACAAAGTTGTTGATAATAATAATATTTTATTTCTTCTTCTATTGTTCTTTTTTCTTCTTGGTGTTTTAGATTATTTCTAAAAAAGAATATCAACGGTCTCCCACGGTAACTGAGACAAGGTTATAATCATGCTATTTGCATACACTTAAAACGTCAATTCTCAATTTGAATTTGAAAGGTGAAAAGATTGATAAATGAAATGATTGACAGATTTTTAAAACCTAATAAATCCAATATGACAACATGTCAATATAACCAAAAAAACCAAATGGCAACTTGTCAATATAACTAAAGCGACATTCTCTGTCCGACAACTCATGTAGTGTTTATCTCTTACCATAAGCACTACAACTACATATTTTTCAATAGCGGAGGAGTAACATTAATGCTGGGAACAGGGTTTATAATATTCAAACAAAATGAGATAATCGTGAAAAAAATTAAAGCAATATCAGAACGAATGTGCTACTTACAAAATAATATAGGCAAAGAAAACATGAGCATCCTAAATATATATGAACTAAGTGAGAACGCAGAAGATGACATATGAAAAATATGAAGAAATCGTAAACACGTTCAACATGATACCAAAGAAAGACATTAAAATAATGTTAGGCGACGCTAACGCAAAAATTGGAAAAGAGGATATGTATATATGGCAATAACCGGAAAATATAGCAAATATGAAGAAACAAATAATGATGGAAAGAGGTGATCATTATTTGGAAATGGGACTTGTTCTAGCTGGCACAAAATGTGAACATAAAGAAATCCATAAAGGAAGCTGGTTACTATCAAATGGGAAGTACACTAATCAAATAGACCATATCATACAACGAAGGGACAAACAAAAAATCGGCTGCGTCACCCCAGAACTTTCCCGGCTCGACCGTAGAGCATATGTTATTTGTTATTATAATTATTTTAATTACACATACTAAGCATTACAATCATTTATGGAACACATTAAAAACAGCGAGCCGATTGTGAATACATCTACCGAATTGATATTTCAATGTTGATAATGACATAAGCTGCGCATGCGCATGTTGTATATCACACTGCTACAAATATGATCTCCTAAAATCATGTGTGAAAACTATTGGGAATTCGGGAAAATTTTTCATACAATAGTTGTAGGGAATTTTATGCTTTACAACTTTGCACTGAAACATTTTGCACTAAAGAGCATAATTTACCTCCAATTTTTAAAAAAATGGAAAATTATAAATGTGTGTTTTTCTCGCCATCTAACGGCGAAACTATGAAGAATTCTATAAAAAGTTAAACATACAAGTTAAAGAAAATTTGATGCTTTACAACTTTGAACCAGAAAATTTTGCACTAAAATGCATTGTTTTGTCCTCAAAATCAAGAAAAACTAGAGAAAACCTACATGCACATTTTTCACGCGCCCTCTAGTGGCGCAACTATTGGAAATTCCAGAAAAAGTTTCAGACAAGAGTTGTAAGGAATTTTATGCTCTAAAACTTTGTACTACAACATTTTGCACTAAAGTGTATTATTTGTCTTCAAAATCAAGAAAAACTAGAGAAAACATACATGCACATTTTTTACGCGCCCTCTAGTGGCGCAACTATTGGAAATTCTGGAAAAAATTTAAGACAAAAGTTGTAGGGAATTTTATACTCTAAAACGTTGTACTACAACATTTTGCATTAAAGTGGATTGTTTGTCCACAAAATCATGAAAAACTAGAGAAAACCTACATGCACATTTTTTACGCGCCCTCTAGTCGCGCAACTATTGGAAATTCTGGAAAAAGTTTGAAACAAAAGTTGTACGGAATTTTATGCTATAAAACTTTGTACAACAACATTTTGCACTAAAGTGTATAGTTTGTCCTTAAAATATAAAAAAAGTAAAAAATTGTTAAATGTGCATTTAATCAATGTCGGTCTTGAGGACCTTCTACTGTATCAATTTAAATCAATAATACAATATTTTTTTTTTATTTTAACCACCCCAAGCTTTATTAAGAAGTGTTAATCTCACGACACAACATATTGGTCCTTCTAGCCGAATAAAGCATGAAAATAGTGAAGTGTATGGAAAGATTTCCGGTAGCCATGTTGTTTTAGGTAAGTGCGCATCCTTCACTGTTCCTCTATATTTGTTTATTCATATTTTTAATCCTAAATATCACTACTGCTGTATCAGTTTGTGTTTAAAACTCTTCATACTTTTATTATACATAAACTCATTAATAAATCTCAAATCTCTTATATAAATCTCGTTCAACGTTATATATACTCTTCCCGATATATTTAAGTGATACTTTAAAGATTTTAAACCACGTCTACTACACCGTCCGATGACGATATGCTTGAAAATCTTAGAACGTTTTATAAATCTGATCTGGATCGTTTTACAAATTTTTATAATAAAACAATATCTCAACCCATTCCTGATCTTATATCTCTTGAAGCTCGGCTAACTTCTATTTTAACTATTATCGACAAATTTAATGACACTCAAATAAAAATTGAAATATATACAAGTTCTGGGGCCGGATTAACGGTCGATGAAGACAAAAGAACTAATTTCAAAGATTCTTTTTATGAAATAACTAGCCAAGCTAAAAAATACTTAATTGATTCAAAGACAAATCATAACCCTAATTCAAATGCAAACAATAGCTCTCAATTTAATCAACATACGAACACTTTCAGTCATATTAAACTTCCTGATATAAATCTACTGTCCTTTGATGGACAATACCAAAATTGGTTATTTTTCAAAGAAACCTTTGTTTCGGTTATTGATAAACATCCATTCATGGTAAAAGCCCAGAAATTAAATTACTTACGACTTTCACTTAAGTGTGAAGCCTTTAAACTAATCGAATCTCTAGAAATATCGGACGCAAATTATGATATCGCTTGGAGTTGTTTATTAGATAATATGAGAATGTTGAAAAACTCATAAACACCCAAATAAAAGCGCTGTTTAATTTACCGGTAATAAATAAAGAATCATACACCGCTCTTTCCCATCTCTATGATGAAAGTACTCGAATTTTAAAATCATTAGAGGCTTTAGGCGAACCCGTACAGTACAACATTGGGACACTCTTATAGTGTACCTAATAAGTAACAAATTAAACTTTAATGCAAAAAAAGATTGGGAATCGAAAAAACATAAAAGATCCAAACCTAATCTAGTTGAATGTCTAAAGTTCTTGCGTGAAAGATGCGATGTTTTTGAATCACTTGAGGATGAAAATTCACAAAATATTCAACATACTACAATAAAACCTAAATTTAATACAAGATCTCTAGTGTCAACAATAACACATAAATGCACATTCTGCGATAAAGATCATATGATTTATAACTGTTCAAAATATTTAGAACTCGGCATTAAATCTAGATTCGAAGAAGCTAAACGGAAAAATTTATGTATAAATTGCCTTCGTAAAAATCATTTTACTCGGGATTGCACCGCCAGAAAATGTAGAAAATGTGGTAAAAATCATAACACAATTATTGCATATCGAAAATGAATCTCGAAACAGCATCGGTGGACAAAATTCACTCTCGATTACGTCAGAGAGCGCGACGACTGCGATTTCAAACTCTGAAAACTCTTTAAATAATTGCGGCGTTGTCACGTCTTCATTAAAATCACATTGTTCCGTAATTTCTCAAAACTGTGTTCTTTTGTCAACTGCCATTGCAAATATTGTTGACAATTCAGGAACTATACACTCTTGTCGAATATTACTAGACAGCGGATCAAAATGTAAATTAATAAATACAAACCTATGCCTAAATCCAAAATCAATGCTTCTATTTCCGGAGTGAATCAAGTATCTGCTAATATTCGTTCTAAAACAACTGTTACCCTACAATCGCGTCTAAATGCCTATTCAGTTAATCTAAACTGTTTAGTACTCGATAATATCACTGGTCCTATACCATGTAAGTCCTTTAACAAGAATGAATTAAATATACCTCCTAATCTTATATTAGCTGATCCAACCTTTGATGTTAGTTCTTCTATAGATATTCTTGTAGGTGCTGATACCTTTTGGGATATCCTATCAGTAGGTCAGCACAGATTGGGAAAAAACGCTCCATTTCTGCAAAAAACTCATGATGTTTTACATGATCAAATAGAAAAATTCTGGAAAGTTGAAAATATTCCACAAAAAACTCACCTGTCAAAAGAAGAATTTTATTTCGAACATTTCCAAAATAACACAACTCGAGACGAGTCAGGTCGTTTTATTGTAAAAATGCCTCTTAAATCCGATATCTCAATTTTAGGCGAATCTAGAGAAAATGCAGAACGATGATTATATGCCATTGAAAGAAAAATGTCCAAAAATGATATTTTAAAACATGACTTTACTTGCTTTATTGACGAATACTCAAATCTTAATCATATGTCAAAATCTCTAAATTCATCTTATCTTTTTGAATTTTATTTACCTCACCAGCCGGTTTTTAAACCAACTAGCACTACCACAAAGATTCGAATAGTCTTTGATGGATCTGCAAAATCTACTTCAGATATTTCTCTCAATGATCTCCTAATGGTTGGTCCTACGGTACAAGATGACCTCATATCTATTATACTTTGTTTCAGAAAACATGCTCTCGTTTTATCTGCTGACATCACAAAGATTTACAGACAAATTCTTCTACACCAAGATCAACGTCCTTTACAAAAAATCATCTGGAGATCTAATCCTACAGATAAACTATCAATCTTTCAACTCAATACCGTCACTTATGGCCTCGCATCATCAGCTTTTCTAGCAACTAGATGTTTGCATCAAATTGCTCTTGACATTGAAACAAGCAATCCTAAATTAAGTCTTATTATTAAGCATGATTTTTACGTGGATGATCTCCTCACTGGATTGGAGGATATTCAAAAGGTCCTTGAAATCAAAAATCAATTAACAAATATTCTTAAAGAATATGGTTTCGACATCTGTAAATGGGTATCAAATGATCCAACCCTAAGTCATGAAGGTCAAATCCCCGCTTCCATTGATATTGGATATTTTGACATTAATAAAACTCTTGGAATCAGTTGGAATCCCCACTCAGATACATTAACATATTCAATGAATTTTCCAAACGACAAAAAGTCAACAACCAAACGTGCTATTCTTAGCAATATATCCCAATTATTTGATCCTCTTGGACAAACTTCTCCTATCATTATTAATGCAAAAATAATCATGCAAAAATTATGGCAATTGCGCCTTTCATGGGATGAATCTTTACCAATGTTTCTATGTACAAAATGGAATGAATTCAAAGAAAATCTTATGCAAATCAATACCATTAAAATTCCTAGAAAAATATTCTGCGATACTTCAACCGCCATTGAACTTCATGGCTTCGCCGACGCATCGGAGTCTGCTTATGACTGCTGTATATACACGCGTTCTCTTAATGATTCTGGAAATTGTCATTCTAATCTCATATGTTCCAAAACTAAGGTAGCACCACTTAAAATGATAACTTTGGCTCTAGGATATATACCCAAGACCTGGCAACTCATTAGAGTTACATTCATACCCAAGCCTGGAAAAACTGGACAGGATACGATAAAAGCTCTAAGACCAATAAGTCTAATGTCTTTTGTATTAAAGACACTAGAAAAACTGCTAGACAGACATATTAGGGATGGCGTACTGGCTGAAAGACCTCTACACCAAGACCAATATGCCTATAGAGCAGGCGTTTCTACAGAAACTGCATTACATCAGCTCGTAAGCAGAGCTGAAAATGCCATAGAAACAAGAGAGGTGCTACTAGCGGCCTTTCTGGACATAGAAGGAGCTTTTGACAACACGTCATTAGACTCAATAGCCAGAGCGTCAAGAAACTCAGGTATTGACGCAACGTGCTACAGGTGGATAGACTGCATGCTACGAAATAGGCTAATATGTACATCTCTGATGGGGGAGAAAAAGGCAGCCCATGTGACCAGAGGTTGTCCGCAGGGGGAGTACTTTCTCCTCTGCTATGGAATCTGGTAATGGATGGACTGCTGAGAATCCTCCAACAAGAAGGACACAAAACACTGGGATACGCAGATGACCTTATCATATTATCCCAGGGTAAATTCAACACTACGGTTAGGGAACGACTTCAGATGGCCCTAAACCCAGTTACACTCTGGACAGAGCATGAGGGTTTGAAAATCAGCCCCTCCAAGTCCAATATAATAGCATTCACCAACAGAAGGAATTTAGAGGGCCTTAGCCCACTATGGCTTCGTGGTGAAGAAGTAAATCTGAAGGGAGGGGTAAAATATCTTGGGGTAATGCTAGACCCGAAACTTACCTGGAACCTTCAGATTCAAAAAATACATACGAAAGCGGTTGCCACTCTAATGATAGCTAGACGCACGTATGGAAAAACATGGGGGCTCAATCCAAAAATGGTACATTGGTTGTACAATATGGTAGTGCTGCCCATGGTAACATATGCATCTCTGGTCTGGAATGGCTCTAAGACGGCTAGAGGACTTACCATTCTATGAAAGAAATCATAGACTGGGACACACTAAGCTAGATCATGTGGGAGGCAACATGCTTGGCATGAGGTCAGACTACATGACTGCTAAATATAGCTTCAACAAAGATCTGAGAATAATAATTAAGAATCGGAATGAGTTGAATACAAGCACAGATTTCAGTACAAACCCTAACGGAATTACCTGGTACACTGACGGGTCAAAAACCGAAGGGGGAACTAGAGCTGGTATATACTGCGAACAGAACAAGTACCAAGAGAGTTTCTCTCTTGGAAAATATACCTCTGTATTCCAGGCAGATGTCTATGCAATACTCGAATGTGCGAGACATAGTATTATGAGAGCCCACGAGGGTAAAAGAATCATAATCTACTCAGACAGTCAAGCAGCCCTTAAGGCCATAAGAAGTCCAAAGGTGACATCTAGACTGGTATGGAAATGTGGCGAAGAACTTAGGGAACTGGCGACCCACAATAAAGTAACTTCATCGTGGGTACCAGGTCACAAGGGTATCGCTGGAAAAGGCTGACGAGCTCGCAAGAAGCGGGTCGTCCACCAAATTAATTGGTCCAGAACCAGCGATGGGCGTACCAAAACGTACGTTTAGGAACCATATAAAAGACTGGATCAAGCGAAAACACAAATTATACTGGGACAATGTACCCGAACTTATACACGGGAAAAAGTTTATAAAAGAACCGACAAAGAACGTAACTGAAGAACTGCTTTCAATGAGTAGGAATCAACTACGAATTACCACAGGGCTCCTCACGGGACACCTTCCCACCAGAGAGCATCTAAACAAAATAGGGCTATATAACGGCGACCTTAAATGCAGACAATGCAATAAAGGGACCGAGAATGCACTCCACATACTATGCAACTGTGAGGCGCTGAATCACAGAAGGCAAAGAATTTATGGAAAACCAAAAATGGATCCAGAAGACTACTACAAACAGCCATTAAAGAACCTGTACAAACTAGTACAGGGAACAAGGTTGATGGACTGGGTGCAGTAGACAAAAGACGGGAGATAACGCAATAAGCCCACGAGGCTGCAGTGAATCCGGTTGCAAAGAACGGTCCCGGACAAAAAAAAAATACCCAGACTAGAACTCTGTGCAGCATTGCTGCTCTCAGAACTGATGTCTAAAGTTATAACTGCTTTACATTTAAACATTGACCATATTAGTTACTATTCAGATTCTACTATCATCCTTTCATGGATCGATAAGTCTCCACATTTATTAAAAACTTATGTGGCCAATCGTGTGTCGCAAATTCAATCCTTAACGAAGGTATCTATTTGGCACCATGTTGATTTTCAAAATAATCATGCTGATAAATTGTCCAGAGGGACAACAACTGCCTCTCTACCAATTTGTAAACTTTGGTGGCATGGTCCAGACTTTCTTACCCATTCTACTATTAAGCTTGAAAAACGCACATTATCTGATTTAACGAATTTACCTGAACAAAAAGCAAAGGTTTTAATCTCAACTTCAGTCGATCTAACCAAATTCCAAAGAATTCCAGAATTTAACAAATTCTCTCCATTTTCTCGCTTGAACCGAGTCGTAGCATTAATGCTTCGATTTGCAATTAACTCTAATCCTAATAATGCAAAGAAAATAGGTCCTTTAACTCCTCTAGAACTCGACGAAGCTTTGAATATTTTAATTAAAATTATCCAGCTGGAGTCCTTTAATTCAGAAATTAAAGACATTTCGAACAATAAGCACATCAATGCTAAAAGCATTTTATTAAATTTAAATCCCTTTTTGGATTCTTCAGGAATCTTAAGAGTAGGCGGACGTCTCAAAAAATCTCGCTTCGATTTTCCAAAAAAACCCCCTGCGGTATTACCCAAAAATCATATAGTAGCAAAATTATACACTCAATATATACATATTCGTTCTGCTCATGCGGGACCTCAATGGACTCATCCAGTGATTTTTTTTTATATTTTAACATAACACATTGCACCGGGTCCAGCACTTTGGAGACCGATTCTGCGGCTGTAATTAATTCTTAAAATTTGAAAATTGTGGCTATAGTGGCTTGTGACGTGGCACAATTGAAACGGATTATATTTGGCTATGTTGTCATATCGATAAAACTGGCAACTCTCGTTCTCATTTGTTATGATTAAAAGAAGGAAAGAAGTATGGCAAATTTTTCTACAAACGAACAAAGCTAGAATCTTGGCAATGCTGTAGACAGTAAAACGTTAATTATTGGTCAAGAAGCGCGCCACTTTCAAAATATATTAATTACTTTTTATTTATTTTTATTAATTCATGAATATTATAGGAACAATGAAAATCAACATAAGTAACTAGGTTCTTTAAGCTATTCATTCATTAATATAAAACCAATAAATTCGTTCCTACTGGATAAGTCCATTGTCATTATCTATTATTCGTGAAAGATTTTGGCCACTAGATGGACGCAATTTGGCGCGAAGAGTGGTGCATGATTGTTTAAAATGCTTTCGATTTCATTCTGATACTGTTAAATATTTGATTTCTGATCTACATTTTTAAATTGTGGAACTGACTATGCAGGTCCTTTCCTACTTAGAAATTGAAAAACTCGTAATTATCAAACGACCAAGGCTTATATTTGCTTATTTGTATGCTTTAGTACAAAGGCTTTACACTTATAATTGGTCAGTGATTTAACGACTAACGTCGTTTTAGCGGCGCTCAAACGCTTTATGGTACAACGTGGTATGTGTAATAAAATATTCTCAGACCATGGTACAAATTTTGTTGGCGCTACAGCTGAAATTAATAAGTTCTTTAAAAATTATGCGACTGATATTCAAAGTCAATTATATAACGATGGTATTAATTGGCTATTTATACCACCAAATTCTCCTCATTTTGGTGGTCTCTGGGAGGCCGGAGTAAAATCGGTGAAGTATCACTTAAAACGTGTCATCGGTAATACAATTCTTAATTTTGAAGAGTTTACTACACTACTAACCCAAATAGAAGCTTGCCTAAACTCTCGGCCTATGTATTCCTTATCTAATGATCCTGATCCATTAACCCCAGCGCACTTCCAAATTGGAGACAAATTAACGGCATTGCCCGAACCAGACTACCGCAATATCGCTGAAAACAGACTTCTTCGCTACCAAGTAATTCAGCAGAAGATGCAACATTTTTGGTCTCGCTGGAGTTTGGAATATATTTCACAATTACAAACCAGAACCAAATGGAAGCAGACTTGTAAACAGGTGTTAATTCCCGGAATATTGGTTCTTGTAAAAGAAGATGGCCTACCTCCTCTTCGTTGGTCCGTGGGTCGAGTTACTTCTATTCATCCAGGTCCAGATGGCGTTGTTAGGAGTGCCATCGTGAAACTGCGTGTACACAGTTTTCATGGCACATCAACCAAACTCTGCATTCTACCAAATCAGTCTTGAAAGCTCTATCTTTCAAGAAGGGGAGCTATGTTTGATACCGTTCCAAATAAATAGTTGTTCCCAATTCTAGACCGGGAGCAGAGTTGAGACTTTTTCTCGAACATATACGGTCGTTGACCTAATTTTATATCATTTATTAATCTTTTGTTTTGTTCAATTTTATTGTAAAGTATACAATAAAAAAGTTTTTATTTTAACCACCCTAAGCTTTATTAAGAAGTGTTAATCTCACGACACAACAGAGTAGATAAAATCTGTATTTTTTGTTTTAAAAAACATTGCAACACGTAGGCATGAGAAGCCGCCAAAGTCAGCATTTTTTACAAAATTTTGTTCCGAAGTATTTTTTAACTTTCCATTGATCTATGAACTTTAAATTTGATGATAATGTTTATGGTTACGTTTATTTTACCATCAAATATCAGTATATTAATAAATATGATTTTTTCATTAACATTCCCTCATATTTAGGGCTCCGTACCTTCCTATATATGCGAATTGTCATAATCGATAGTTTATTATTTTATCTGTGCAATCGTATGTTTTGTTAAAAAACGCATTTTTCATCTTATATTTTTTTTTCGTAAATTTTTTTACCAAGTGTTTTACACTTTTTAGTCCTCCTTTAATAATCCTGCTTATATTCTACATTTGGTATGGAACCCTAAATATGCGAAGTTGACCAAAGTTATTTTCGCATGAAGCTGTACGCACGTGTTTTGCGAATTATTTTGTTAGTAATGACCCTGGCAGTTTTTAAAAATTTAAAGGTTATTAATGCAACGGGTAAACTACCCTTCTTGATGTGAAATTAGATAAAAATAATAATAATAATATCCATACTTATATTGAGACTCTTAAGGGGTGGCGTTCATACCTTAATACAGTTTATGTTTATTTAGGGGTTGTATAGGATATATTTCAAATGAGGGTGATTTTTATGGATATTTAAGAGTTCCAAAAAACAAACAAAAAGAGACTTGTAATTAAAAAGAATGAAATGAAGTTATTTTAAGTTTAATGCTAATGAATTTATTATTAATGTATTTCATTGAATTTTCATATATACTCTGTCGCCTAAATAAATAAAAAAACTCTAATTAGAATAAGTATAATATAGATTTATTTAAAACTTGTTTATTTAACTGGGATATTAAGATTTTAACTTTAACTAAAATTATATATTTTATGCGCTTTTTTCCACAAGGTACATAATAAGATGGATAAATAAAATGTTTTACCAGTAGTTTTCCATTCAGGAAAAAGAAATGGTTGCAGGTGTCCGAGTGTAATTACCGTAGTTGTTGGTAAGCTGAGTTTCCGTTGAGTTGATCACATGAACGAGGACTGGAGCCAAGTAGAAACAGAAATTTGAGCCAAAAAAAACCTTGGGCCAAGCAAACACGTAAACCAGGCAGAATCGTAAGCCTTCAGGTGAACCAACTTCAGGTAAACTAAACCTCAGGAGGAATAGAAACAAAAAATGAGGAAAAAATTCAATTTAATTTCAATGATTTTTAAACAGTAAATTTCCACGTGGTGGAAATTTATTAAACAAAAGAAAATACAAAATTAACTAGTAAAAGGAATAATCTCTGCGCGATTTTTCAAGACTGCGGCCCGTTTCCGCCAGCGGAAGAAAGTCCGATTCGAAAAAATCGGAATTTTTCCAATTTTTTTTTCAATGAGCCGGTCTTGACTTACACAACACCTTAATAGAAATCAGTATCGACAAATTTGCTTTCCTTATTGAGGCATCTCGAATAGAAGTTTCACTTAGTAGGCGGGACCGGGCATTGCTCATGTACTCTGATAGAGCCTTTCTTTTCTGAATAAAAACCGATGGCCGAAAGAATTTTCCGGATCGGCCATACCGTTCTCGAGTTATCGTGCGCACAGACATCCACACAGACAGACTTTTATTTTTCGCGGAAAATCAATTTTTTCCACGTTTCATGACATTTTAAGTCATTTGGAGCAAAAAATTTTTTTGAGATTTTTGCACGATTTCAATACTACGGTTTGCCATAATTTACCAAAGGTGAAGTAGTAATAAATGTAAATTTAGATGTTATATGCTGGCATGAATTTATTTTCATGAAAAAATCGTTTTTTCTGCTTTTTTCTTTAATTTAATATGAAAAAATTGATATTTAAAAATTACTGTATTTATGCAACTTGTAGTGCACCTACGTCACTTATGTGCAATAGCTGCAGCATAATTTTTAACGTGGGCCAGTTTCTCTAAATAAAATTGACGCTCTTAAATATAGCTGACGTTTTCTTATAAAGTGTCGTTTGGTCAATATGTTTTTAGTTGTGTTTACTTTTACCTTTGTTTACGTATCTTTACAAATACAAATAAACACGGAAACTTATCAACATCAACCAGCGAACGCGACCTTTCACTTAATCAAACAGCAAATTATTACCTGATCTCTTTAAAATAGTCGTTTTCTTTATCTAACAGCGGAATCTAATATCTATTTATCTCTCTCGATTTTGAATGCGAATTCACAGTGGATAGGTCCAAGTTTTCATCTTTATCCAATTATCATATAATGGTTTTCTCCATCATTGTCTCTATAAGTGAGATTTAACAGCTGTTAATCATTCGTATTCTCTTCTTTACACCTTTGCAGTTAATGGCTTGACGGTAACTTCATTGCACATAAGTGACGTCACGATCGTAATGCGGAATATTCAAATAATTGGAAATTTGAATTTTGAATTTAATTTATTCAAAAACCTAGCTCAAATTACGGTAGATAATTAAACTCAATGGGTTTTATTTGATCAATTCTAACTGTTAATAAAGAAAAATCGTGAGGTTATATTTTTGTTGAATTCCCCATTGTATAAAATACGTCGATATTGATAAAAGAAATGTCTAATAAATACAAAGGCGGAAAACAAAACCGGCCATTGTGCATCAAAAGTTTACAAACAATATTATATTATATATTGTCAACGACCCGAGTGGAGTGGATGCTGCTCGCAGACATGTCGTTGCCTGTAACGACAAGATACCGACACACGACACGATGTCGTCGAGTGTGAAAGCATACCTATAATTTAAAGAAAGTTTGTTTAGAATCAAAATATAGAATTTAAAGTTGAATTAGGTACAAGACAGTTGAGCGAGGATCAAAACAGCAAGTCTAGAGTTAACTTAGAAATATTCCAAAAAACAAAAAACTTAATTTTGGCATAACTAAACCTATTTATTTTTTATTTCAGACGAGTGTAAGATGAAACCGAACCCACTACATCCAGGCGAAGTGGTATTTTTCGTTATTCAACCTCGATTTATGAACGTAGACATCCGCATAATCATTGACGTGACCCAAGGTAAACTGAACGTCTTCATGAGCACGCACGACGACACGTACATCGCCCATCGCAACGGTTCCAACGGTTTCATCAACGTCGACATCGACAACATGTACGGTCATTGGGAGAACGGAACTCTGCGATCCAAAGACGTTTATTTAGAAAAAGAAGCGCTGGGATTAAGAACTTACATCACTATAACTCAACCGAAGACTATTTTGTTAGTGAAGCACCTACAAGACCGATTGGTTATCACTCTACCGGAGGAATATCACAGCCTTGAAACTACTAGGTTCTTCTTAGTCCTCCAATCTCTGGAACCTACAGACTCCGATAAAAAAGTCGCCTACGGGGTTGTATTCTCGCGTCAGGATCAGCTTCACATTGACCTCTTCGTATTTTTCTCGGTGTTTTTCTCGTGCTTCTTTTTGTTTTTGGCAGCGTGCGTGGTGGCATGGAAGGCGAAACAAGCAGCAGACGTGAGGCGGGCCAGAAGGCGGCACGTCGTCGAAATGCTTCATATGGCTAAAAGACCGTTTGCAACGGTCACATTGAATCTCAGCGCCAGGACGAAACCGAAGAAGACTGCGCATTACGATTTGAGGCCCGTGGCTGTTGAACCGACAGGTAAGTGTTCAAAAAATATTTGGAAGTTATTAAAAATCTCTATTAGTATGTAAATTTAGGGTCTTTAAAAGTCAATATTAGTCTATAGAATTCTCTATGAGGTTAAAAAGGATTAATTTGAAAATAAACCACTGTTTTTATATCAACTGTATAAAATTAGTATATTATAGACCAAGGTAGAGAAAAATCATCTCTACCGTTATTTTTATACTATTTTTTCCTCTACATACTATTTTTTTCACTACTAGAACATTTAATCATTTTTACAATGATATTTTGTAAATTTTTTTTGGGTATTTGAAAATAGTTTAATCGTAAAGAAGCAGTTTGTGTAAGCAATTGAATAAGAATAATCAATGACATTTCATTATGTTAATTGCACTGTGAATTTTAAAACTTTCAAGTAGCGATGAAGACATTAAGAATTCGTTTTATTTGATACTTAGATTAGAAACTGTTAAATTGTTTTTTAGGTTACTTTTAGAATAGGTATTATTGCATAAATACCACTAACCAATATTAAAATATTTATTAAATAACCTTAAACTATTTCAAACGAAAATATATCTGATAAAGAATTACTTACCTCTGTTGTATTTGATAAGGCTGAAAATTCACTTGAAGTGATAGGAATCCAAAGAAAGTGCTTAATTTGCTGTCGATTTTTTATAATAATTAAAAAAAAACTCTTATGACAAACGCAATGACAGTTGCGTATAATTTATTGAAAAGATTTCTCAAGATCGCCTACCTCTGACATCACGTTTAGTCTTCAATTGTTTTTATAATCTACTACTAGTATAATAAAAAATTATCTACTTCTATTAAAGAAATTTATGTTCCCGACACGAATACTGCATAAATAATGACATCTTCTAATACTAGTAGTGGAAAATAGTTATTTATGCAACAAGTGTGTAAAGTGATACTTTTTTCATGAATGTGAATTTTGTCGACAATCATATGACTGTAATAAAATTGATAGATAATAAAGGTTAAATTTTTGAGAGAAAAGGGGAAATTCGAGGCAGAAAAGTGACAATTAAGAAAGAGAGGGGGACATTTTCGAGAGAAAAGGGAGGAAAAGGTATCAAAAATGTAACAAAATTAAGAAAGAAAAGTGGGGGAAGTACGTATAAAGTAACAACTTGAAGAGAGAAAAGGAGGAAATTTTGGAGAAAAATCATTTGAAACAAAAAGTGAGAAAGTAACGAAAGAAAAGAGAGGGAATTTTAGAGTGAAATGAGGAGGGGAAAAAGTAACAAACAAGTAACAAAATTAAGAGGAAGAAAAGTGGGGGAAAAATTACCTAAAAAGTGACAAAATTAAAAAAGAAATGAGGGGAAATTTTCGAGTGAAAAGAGGAGAAAAAAGTACAAAAAAAGTGACAAAATTAAGAAAGAAAAGTGGGGGAAAAGTACCTAAAAAGTGACAAAATTAAGAGAGAAATGAGAGAAAATTTGTAGAGAAATATGTCATTTGAGACAAAAAAGTAACAAAATAAAGAAAGAAACCAAAAAAGTGACAAAA
The DNA here is from genome assembly GCA_963243735.1 of Neocrepidodera transversa. NCBI lineage: Eukaryota > Metazoa > Arthropoda > Insecta > Coleoptera > Chrysomelidae > Neocrepidodera > Neocrepidodera transversa. The sequence continues at coordinate 38,799,218 of OY725336.1, forward strand.
TTAAGACAGAAAAGAAGGGGAAAAAAGTAACTGAGTGAAAAGATGAGAAAGGACACCCTGCACTTTTCTTATGCAAAGTGGCGACCGGTCAAATTTTCTGAAGCTTCTGTATGTTATTGTACTCGACCTCGTAACCAAAAGTATCAATGGGCCCAACTCAATCATATGACTATTTTTCTAGATACAGGGTATTAAATTTGAAAAGTGACGGTTTTTTTGATTTTTTTTTTAACTTACGAGTCAGTTTGTATTTCTGTTGCATATACACGTTTACTACACGTTTTAGTAATACATTAGTACATACGCACAGGTAAAAAAATTATATTTACAGAGTGATTCTCAAATGTATGACAGTAGTTTTTTTGCAAAATCTCACATTTTCTACTGCGACGTCTGGGAAGCATATATACAAAAGGTACTCCTCAGTAGAGTATTTTGACGATAAAATATGACATAATACACATTTTTTATACAGGGTGTTTCATAGAGAGAACCCCAACATAAAATTATTTTTTTTAATGATTAATTCAAAATCCTATACTCATGGATTGATTCTTGGGTAATACCACTAACATATGTGTGTCTCTAAGCATCAAAATATGTAAGGTAGTTTATTTTATTTTAAGAAAAGTACAAAAACTTCAGATCCTATGACAAGTTCTTGAGATACAGGTTGTTAAAGTGAAGAATTGCTGATTTTATCAGTTTTTTTCCTTCAAACTGAAAAGCTGCATAGACTTTAATCGTATGTTGCATATGTAAGTTTAATATAAGATTTGGCTAAATGTACTTAAAATGGTAGAGCTCAAAGTATTTACTGTTACAGGCTGATTCACAAATAAATCACAATACGTTTTTGCAAATACTTAATAATAGGGTATTAGGCACACAAACAACATTATAATGTTGAGAATATGATAGCATATATAACAAATAACTTCAAACATTTTTAATGATATAAAAGGGTGGATATTAGGGTATTTTGCACCATGAAAGAAAAAAATCTAAAAATAGGTATTTATGATAGATTTTGTAAAAAGGAACCGAGAAATATTGATTTCTATTCATAAAAGTGCAATATAAATTTTAAAAATCATTTTTTAAAGCTGTTTTTGAAATGTCAAAAACGCTATCCGCCATATTAACTTCCGACGTGACGTCATCTTCATAGTAAACACAATAGATTTTTGTTGTGCTGTGTATTTTATTGAAATATCATCATGGATGACGGTTTCATAAAAACAGAAAGTACTAATCTGCTTGTGGCGAATTTGTTTGCATGCAATCCCGATTTCTGTTCTGCCGAGTTGAGGAATCTTAAAACATCTTTATAAATACCTATTATATAGCAGAACCCATTATCTTATATTGTGTATAAATTCTTTATGTCATAACATAACCTACAGATAAATTACAAAATTTGATTTTACGATATCATCATGAAGTTTTCTTAATAAAATAGTTATTACATAGTAAATACACTTGTTTAAACTCGTACTTACATCAAAGTGATATTCACAGAAATAAAACCTAGTATTTGCGGACAGTAACTCAAATCTCTTTTTGCCAGTTTTAACCAAGTATTTACTCATGTTTATATTACCAAGGATTACAACTCATTATTAACCCGAATAGTAGATTCTGTAACAAGGTTAGAATGAAAAATTCGACAAGAGTGGAAAATTCCGAACGCGAGCGAAAGCGAGTGTGAGGAACCACGAGTGTCGAATTTTTTCATTCTGACCGAGTAACAAACTATATTTTCTCCACGATCAAAAAGTATAAATCAAAATTAAATTAAATCTCAACACAAGTTATTTGTTGACATATTTGTATTACATTGTATTAATATTTATAGTGCTGTGGTACACTTACCGATATTAAAATCTGGTGCATTGGTGTTTTTTCATAATTTGCAATTTCAGATATTATTAAATTCTATATCTACTTCACTTGATTTTTCACTCATTATTTTGTTTAAATTAAAACTTGTTTGAAAATAATTATTACCGTCGCCATTTTATATCTGACAGTGACACTTTTGAAATCCAGGGCAATCCCATATCGTTTATTTCGATTACAGAAAATCCATTCTTTACCTTGATAAAGAATGAAAATACATGCAAAATGCATAAGAGGCAAGTATTATAGAATAAATATTCAGACTCTAGAGGGTGAATGTTTAAATTCTATTATTAAAAATGATTTCAGAATTCATACATTCAGTAATGGTCGTGGAGAAAATATTTGTATTCTTTTGCTTTGCACTGCAGACACGTTTTATTTACTATAAGGATGATGTCACGAACCTAGTCAGCATGGTCGCTAGCGTTTTCGCGCGAAAATGTAAAATGATAAATTCGAAGTCATTTTTATGGCACTATTCGGTTTAAAAGAATTAATATAAAAATTACAGTGGTTCATTATCGCTATAGGTCTTTTATTGTCTGTTTCTCTCCGAACAACGGCAATAGATGGGTTCCCACTAGGCGGAAAATCTATTCTATTAGGTGATATGATTTCGAGTTAATTTGCAGCCAATTTTGTTGCGGATACGTAAATAAGCTAGCTGTTATAATGTACCTGGAGAACTATAACAGTAACTATTATAATTACCTTCTTCAATATAATCATTGGAGGAAATCGATCATCTTGAAGACAAAGCAAATTTTGGCTTGCTAATGGTTATTCATACACGATTTCAACGAAACCAGGGATAAATTGGAACCTAAATTATTTTCTTACCTCTTCCTCTTGCATAATTGGTATTTTGTTTAAAAAAAAATCATTCTATTATTTTTGTTCATTTGAAGTTATAAAACTCCCAACATCACTTACTGAACTCTTAGAATTTCCCAGAAATGGCAGATTATCTCGCTATCAGTGGAAATATTTTCAGATTTAAATATAAGCTGCCGATTTTCCGCCTCCGCCTACTGGGAGCCCGTCTTCACTGTTTCATTTCATATTTGTCATTTTTGAGAGTAGTCTAGCGTTTTGGCGTCACATTATTCCTTCAAAAATCAAAGATGATTTTCCTCGTGAAGTATATATTTATTTCCAGAAGAAAAATAATCCACATGTACATTAAATATGTACACTTACTATGAGACATATTTTGAATTTTAGTTTAATCCTATTCTACAGTTGCGGCACTGAAAAATTATTTTATTCACAATCGTATATGTAATAGGTCAATTACACACTTTTTAAAGGTCGGAAAATAAGCTATTACAAAGATTAATTCCAGCCCACGATTTTTACTTGTATTACATTACATATAAAATAATGGTTGTAATATCAAGTACAATTTTAGATGTAAATCTATGTCAAGTACAATTTTAGACGTGTCAGTTTTTTTAGTGTAGTTTAAAGTGTCTTTAGTTTTTTCAGAGTATCTGCAAGTGGTGCAAGGTCACCAGATTTTGAACCTACTACATCAAAGGTGCCGACGCTAGCTTTCGCTTCTGGTTGGTCCTATGTTCTGTGATATAATTGACAAGTTTTTATACACGGGACATGATAATTATCCATTTTCTTATGTAGGTATAATTCAAATACTGGGTTCCTATTTCGTACAGGCAGGTATTTAACAATATACGTGTGGAGCGACTTATACACTATATTTAAAAAAGCTCTATAGTATATTAAAAAATTTAAAACTTATAATAGTTATTACCTCGCTCATTACTCAATAAATGATTATTTTTAGGAAAAAAATTTAGGATGGATCCATGCAGGTAAAAATTAAACCAGAGGTACAAACGTATATTGCAACAACTATCAGGGAAATTAACTGAACCGTTAAATTCATTTCCACACCACCACAGATGTAGAGGTTTTGGCGCGTTTTTTACCTCTCGCCCTTCAGATAAGAGAGGTATAGGAATCATGCTAAAAATTGGGTAGTGAGTTTTCAATGAATAAACACGTTTTAGGGTCCCTAGAATACGATTTTAATATTTTCGCGATGATGTGTGTGTGTGTGTGTGTGTGTGTGTGTGTGTGTGTGTGTGTGTGTGTGTGTGTGTGTGTGTGTGTGTGTGTGTGTGTGTGTGTGTGTGTGTGTGTGTGTGTGTGTGTGTGTATTAGTGTGTGTGTGTGTGTGTGTTAGTGTGTGTGTGTGTGTGTGTGTGTGTGTGTGTGTGTGTGTGTGTGTGTGTGTGTGTGTGTGTGTGTGTGTGTGTGTGTGTGTGTGTGTGTGTGTGTGTGTGTGTGTGTGTGTGTGTGTGTGTGTGTGTGTGTGTGTGTGTGTGTGTGTGTGTGTGTGTGTGTGTGTGGGTCTTGGGTATCTTGCGAGGTAAATCGTCCACTACTCATCGAAGCTGTGAGGTCTTTTTTTGTTACGAGGTCCAAAATTTGGACCTCACAAGAAACGAACCTTACAGCAGTATTCTACGTAATGCGGTGATTATTTCTATACCTACAACAACTATATTTTAAAATTACCCCATAACCACCCTCTGTGGTTTTTTTCAAGTTCACGGTATTTACGACTGGGGGCGTAGGAACCACACGTACTCCAACATTAAATATTTTTATGAGGTCTGCTGTTATACACACCAAGACCTCGGAGAGTCTCCTGAAAGTGCCCTACTAATACAATGTGTATTTAAAGGCCCTCTTACGATCTCGGAACTACGGAGTACTGTGTATAGAGCACCCCTTTAAATGGCAAATGACATTCCGTCTTTGCTGAATTTTGCATATGTTAAAGATCTCGATGTCTTAAGTAAAAGCTTCCATGCACTAACAAAAAATAATGATAAGTTTCTGAGATACAGGGTGTTGAAAAATCGATTTTTCATAATTTTAAGATTTTAATAAATTGCAATAACTCGCATATGTTTGAATTAATAATCAATTACCAACAAATTTTGTTTAGAGTACGTATATAAGAGTTTGAAAATATATAAACAAGAATTTTAAATTGCTACTGTACAGGGTGAGTTGTGTTGAAAATAAAAGAGACAATTTGAACGGTGTAAAATATTGTATAGTTTTATTAATAAGAATCGAAAAGAAACTAAACTTTATGATTGTAATGTGTTGGTTAAGGAGTATTAAAAAAATAAAAAATGCGTTAATACAGGGTAAGTCAAAAAGTTGGATTGATGGCTGTCGAACTTTTTTAACATACCCCGTATTTTGTGATACCTAAAGAGCAACTACAAAATCCCATTTCCAAAAATGTATTATACATATATCCTTTACAGTGTATACAGAAAGATATAAGAGGCAGAACTTAGAGAGAAAAAATGCTAATTTAAAAAAATACTGGGTCTAACAAAAAATCGACGGTCAAATTGTCTTTTTTTACTATTTGGAAATACATTTGCAAAAAGTGGTCTAAAACAAATGAAATTTTGTATGCATATTTAGGATAGCAAATTATAGATTTTGGTATTAATCGGACAACTGAAAGGGTGTCGTGTCATTTCGTACTGTCCCATTTCGTACTGTCCAAAAATTTTACCTGTTTTAGTTTCAACTGGTACCGTTGCTTATAAAATAAATATGAACAGTTGCATTTGGTACCGCATTACCCTTCCTTATACCTGCCAAAGATTTTTTGGGATTTTCCAAATGTAATCCATATTTTGGATAATCCCATATGATAAAAATACAAAATATAAGTTGGCAAAATAGAGATATGTAAATTTAATTTGGAATCTAATTCCATTCCTTAGAGAAAAACACCGAACCACCAACAGTTTAGAAGCATGGCATAGTAAATTGAACAGAGCAATTGGCAAATATAATCCTAATTTACTGGAATTTGTCAAGTCATTGAGAGAAAATTCCATACATGCCGGTTTTCTTAAACAACGGGCTGATTTGCATTTGACTCCTTCAAAAAGAAGAAAGATGTACAAGCACAGCTAATAAATCCAATATTATCTATAGTATAATGTTATTAATAGTTTTATTATATTCAATCGTATTTGAACGGTCCTATTGGTCGTTTATATCAGTAAGGTTCTAATTATGTTTATTCTGTTCGTTAATCGGCCTTGTATGTAGCAGGCACGAGTTGAATAAACAAAATAGACTGTTTTTTATTTAGTTCATAATTACGAGGGGGTTGTAAATAGGGAATTATATGTTTGTATTAATACTTTTAAGGGGTTTTATTATTCTTTAAATGTATTATCGAGTTTACGGTGACTGGTAGTATCGCATGAACGAGGTACTCATCTTCTTTTCTAACGGATTTATTCGTGGTACAAGAATTTTGACTGCGCAATAGTGGAAACTATCAGTGATTTTGTAGAAGGAAGAAAATCTGTTGGAGCGTGCTTGGAAAAATTACAGTATTTTGTAAAATTTGATTAAAATTTATACGTATTTCTGTAGGTATACCGGGTGACCACGAGTTAACGTACGCCTCCAATAGTTTGGTTATTTTTGCATTTAAAAATTAGGTTTTTTTACACAATAATTAGACAATAATGAGCTACTTTTAGCTTAACAAGAATAAAAATGTAACTTCCGATTGTACAGGAAGTGACATCAACTTTTTTTGTTAAATGGAATTACTATATTTTTTATGGTTTCTCTTATTAAGTATAAATTTCTAAGTGCAACAGTTTTCTCAGATTTAAAAAATTCCGAAAAATAAGTGAGACATAAACAATTTTTTTATTTATTTAAAATGGCCGCAGATAAACCCGATGTAAGAAAATTACTAAATGGGCTATGGAAATTTATTAGTAAGATTAGGTTATTGTCTGTATAAAAAGAATAGCACAGTTCCATTAAAAAAATCGATAGGACCCCTACGGAAATGAAAATGAAAATTAAATTCCGTATTTTGAAAAAATAACCTATCAGTAATTCAAAGAACTATTTTATTCTCTATACAGACGAGTCTACAACCTTACTAATAATTTCCATAGCCTAGTTAGTAATTTTCTTACAACGCATTTATCTGACGCGGCCATAAATAAAAAATTTGTTTGTATCTCACTTATTTTTCGGAATTTTTTAAATCTAAGAAAACTGTTGCACTTAGAAATGTATGCTTAATGAGAAACCATCAAAAAATTAGGTATAATCATTCCATTTAAGAAATAAAGTTGATGTCACTTCCGGTTCAACCGGAAATGATATTTTTATTCCTGTTACTCTAAAACTAGCCCATTATTGTCTAATTGATGTGTGAAGAAAATCTAATTTTTAAATTCAAAAACAACCAAAATATTTGGGGCTTACATTGACTCGTGACCACCCCGTATATTTATGTAAATATTAATTACTCCTAAGATTGTTTTTTTATTGTAATAAACATATTTCTTACAAAATGATGTATTCTTTATAAAATCAATACATAAATTTTCGACAAAAAATATATGTACCTAGAGGTATTTGAAATAATAATAATACGCGGTACGAAATGAAACTAGCCACAGGTATACATTTGGGATGCGGTACGAAGTGGCAAATTTAAAGGTAGCGGTACGACATGACACGGTACGAAATGGGCATAAGCCACTGAAAGTGACAGTTTGCTATAAGTTATGACGTCATTACTAAACAAGATGGCAATAAAGGTTTACACATATATTTTGTATAGAATTTAGTTTAATTTCACAACTTTTTAAACTTTTGCCATTGTTGCCAGATTTATCAAAAAGTAATTTTTTTCAAATTTTTTTAAATTGCTAAAATTACGTGTTTTAAAGAAAAATTACAGATTAACAAACTTTTAAAACAAAATTTTTTGCATATTTTATTGTAACTCTTTTTTTGCTAGAAGTGGTGAAAAAATTATGTATAGACTTTTGTACCTTTTTTTAGATTTTGAGTACAAATTATGCATTTTAATGAAAAATTAATGGATACTAAAGTTGTAGAACATAAAATTTCCTACAAATTTTGTCTTCATTTTAGGTAGATTTCCATATATGGAATCTACCTATTGTAATTGATTCAACTGCGAGACCTAGACTCGGGAATAGGGGCGCTACGCCGTTTATGACATGGAGAACAAGAATCAGCAAAGAAAAAAAAATTATCGGTATATACCTATATATATGTATGTATGTATGTGTAGACATTCCGTTCCGGCACGATAGAGGTCGCAATTTTTTTCCAATCGACACCAAATTTGGTACAAAAATTCTTTGGGAGAGTAATTCATTGCGTATTGCAAATGGGCATTCTACCATTAAGGTAGTGAAAACTGGAGGGGGTTGAAATTTGAAAAAAATCATATCTCCGCCATTTTGAAAAATATTGAAACGTATCATCAAGCTTTTTTTATGTCCCAATTTTTATAAAATTAATTTGTCTGAAACTTTTTTTTCATCCGACACACGGGGGTGGAATTGGAGGGGGTTGAAATTTGAAAAAAATTCATATCCGCCATTTTGAAAAATATTGAAACATGTCATTAAGCTTTTTTATGTTCTAATTATTATAAAATTAATTAATCAAAAAATTTTTTTCATCCGACCCACGGGAGTGGAACTGAAAGGGGTTGAAATTTCAAAAAATTCATATCTCCGCCATTTTGAAAAATATTGAAACATGTCATTAAGCTTTTTTTATGTTCTAATTCTTATAAAATTAATTTGTCTGAAACTTTTTTTCGTCCAACCCACGGGGGTGGAACTGGAGGGGGTGAAATTTCAAAAAATTCATATCATGGGGAAGGATGAAAAAGTCTCAAATTTAGACAACAGAAATCTGCCTTCACCTGTCGACCCTACCGACAGGAATTTTTTTTTCTAATTCCGCTAGTGTGCATTTTAATTTTTAAATGATTTTTATCTCAGCTAAATTTTATTATTACAAATTTAAAAAAATATCATTAAATTTGTAATAAAAAACTTTAAAATTATAAATTTTTTCTAATTTTTATGACAAAAATTGGAATTTTTAAAAAATTGTTCAAAAAAATTGATATTTTTATTTTTATATTTTCATTTTATCAAAGAGTATAAAAGAAATGAACAAAGTTAATAGATTATCCGAAAGAGATCAAAAAGTACTATATGTGCGAATTATTTCATAATTTTAAAATAATATTTGTAGAAGTTATAGCGAAAAATGAAAAAAGTTAGATAAGTTCAAAAGCTGTGATTATAATTTTTTACAGAAAATTAGATTTTTTTAGTCTAACTTTATTTTGTTGCAGAGAAAAACTAAAAAAAAAGATCTACTTTTCACAATTTTTCTCCAATTTCCCTATTTTTCTCTGTTTTGGCCTATTTTTTCCATTTTTCCTAAATTTTCACTATTTTTCTATTTTAATGAAAAAATTGATATATTTTTAACTAACTTTATTAATTCATCTTGATCCAGAAAACCTGGAAAAAGGTCTGTTTCTCATTTTGCATAAAATGAAATGAAATATTAATTATTTATTGATTTTAAAATTATTCAAAAAAGTGTTTTAAATTTTTTTATAGTAAATACTAATTTAAAAAAATAACATTATTTTTAGATTTTTGCCAAGAATATGCATTTGTATGAAAAATTACAGTAAATAAAAATTGTAGAACATAAAATTTCCTACAAATTTTGTCTTTAACATTTTTTATAATTCCGCGTAATTTTACCGCTAGAGCGTAATTTCATCGCTAGAGGATGTGAAAAAAAAATATATAGACTTTCGCTTCCATTTTTTTTTAGAGAAAATTGAAAATATCATTTTAATAATGAAACAGGCAAAATTAAAAAAGTTCTTTTATCAGAAGAATAATTGATTATCAATTACTTTACTAGGGATGTTCGGAAAGTTAGGTGGGATTACCCCCTCTTTATTTATTTAATTATAGGATTTAAAAATATAAACCAAATAAAAGTTTAGTACAGAGGAATAATTATTTGGTATTCGTAATAACAATTAATTATTAAAAAAAAAACGTTTTCCCGAAGTTCGTACCATTCAATTTGTTTTCGGTTAGGGCGCCAAAAACCCTAGAACCGGCCCTGAGTTTGAGATAAACCGAGTTTTAAAACGCAATGCAATACATACAAAATATGTAGTCATCTAACATTTTGACACACACTTGCCCACCATTAAGACATTTTGAGAGGTTTTTCTCTGTCTTTTAAATTAACCTTGGGAGAATCTTTTTGCTTCTGACCGAATATGGGTAGAGTTTGTTTAACCATCCTTTGCCGTTGCGTCATACATTATCCATCTCTATCTCTCCATCATGAAATGGATGAGACGGAATTATGACGTCATTGACGTATTTCTCACTAATTTTTGAAAATACATCGTGTATTAATTATTTTGACTGTTTTTTTCAATTTATTAGTTTAAGAGCAAGCAGAGCTGGATTTAAATCGGTTATGTAACGGATCTTTATTTTTGATTTTTTTTTATTTGTTAGTTTTTAAATTTATAAAAATTATAGTTTCCGAAAAAATTTTATAGTTTTTTATTTACTTATGTCCCATTTAAGCAGCGACTGCTCGAAAGGGGCGAACCCGTGCGCCGCACTTTGACTCCAAGTGTATAAAGATTTTAAAGGTAACGGAAGGTTACTTAGTGGTGTGTAGAGGGTTATTTGTTATAATTTGACCACAAAATTATTTCTATTATGCTTACAGATACAAAAAAAGTTTTATATAAAATTAAGATTCGGATAGCGCTTTTTTTGTCATAACCACAATATATACTTTTATAGGTCTAGTTTTTATACTTTCAAAAATAATGGACATAAATATCTACAAAAAGAGGTGACTGGGTGACTGTGCCTGTCAATAAAATTCAACAATTAAAGCATTATAGTATTAATTCATTATGAAATGCAAACCGATATCATACTTTCACAAATTATAAACAAATTAAATCAATTGCTCAAAATGAACGCCGTTAGTTTCAATACAAATGTCATGCCTTCTTAAATTTTCTATACTGTTTGAAATTACAATTTCAGCTTCAATTTATAAAATGTTTTGGTTAATTCCTATTAACGTTCTTCGCACTTCACATAAAAAAAATTTGACTTGTAAGTATTTAATTTTTAATTTTTTATTGTCACTATATTGTATATTTTACTAATTTTAGTTGTCCTGAAGATGGCCATCTCATGGCTAAAAGCGCTTGACATTCAGTTATATTTCAACTTGATTTGAAAGATATATATCTTTCTTTCTTGATTACACATGAACTTCAAATACGAATTTTATATTTTATTCTTCTGTATAAGGATTGCCGAAGTCGAATTTAGCAATTTGATGGTATGAAAGGACGCCACAGAAAAGTGTGCATGGGGCGCAGTTCTAGCTGGGGTCGGCTCTGCATATACGCATCGCGGCGCGACGCAGCCTAGGGCGATGTCTAGCATAGGACAACACACATAAGAACAACTAAAAATGTACCCGGTCAAGCATTTCTAAGGTTCAATCGTTTTATACAAGGTCTTCATTTCTAAACTTGACAGACTAATAATAACAACTTTTCATTTTACGTTTTAAGTAAAAACAAAAACAAGTAAAATTTTATATCAAAAGTGATATCTTTTAACTCTGTAACTAACTACTGTCAAATGTTATCCCTCTTTCTCCACCTCTTTCCACCTTATAATTTATGTATGAAATATATGTAGCAAGTGTGGGACATTTTTGAAAAGATAATTTAGTCCGGAATTCAGCAGTAGGTACCAATTAGGTTATACAAAATTCTGTTTTTAGCGCTCTCTTAAGGGAAAAATAATCATTACCTAATTGAAATTATGATACCTCATTTCAAAGCTATTTTTATTAGTAATTTAATGAATGAGTTTATCCCGGAATCATATTTAATAAGTAAAATCAATTAAAAAGCTAAAGTGTGATACTATTCGCCTGTTTTGTTTATTAGTTGATTTTACTTATTAAATGTCTTAAATAATGTCCTATACTGTTATTTGATCAATATTCGATAATCAACCACCATGTAGTGACTATACTGATAATTTTTTACTAACTATAGTAACCAATCAAATTACTTAATTTAGTGTCATGCGTCAAATTTCATCCAATCAGCTATGGATTACAGCAATAACACCCTACATGTGGTGTTTTCAGGTTGGTGATTTCGACAAGTCGTTTTTGATTAAAAATTAATCAAACGTCAAACTGACAACTAGTTTAAAAATGTCACTAAGATTTGGTAATGCATCTGACGATGCAATTAATGATATTATATCAAGTAATATACCAAAAAATACAACCAAATCAAAAAAATATATATGGAAAATATTTCTCGAGTTTTGTGCGACCAGAGAATACGAACTGAATGATGAAACGAGTAAATATTAAACGTCAGATTGACAACCAATTTTTTGAAATCTACAAAGTAAAAAATTATCTTATCGAATACCACTCGGGCCTTAATAAATCCTCAAAATTTTGTCATAGAGAATCCTTCAAGAGTGTTGCTTAAGGATAATAGCCCTCGGCCTTCGGCCTCGAGCTATTATCAAGCAACACGCTTTCAGCATTCTCTATGACAAAATTATCAAGGCCCTAGGTGTATTACTACTGATAATCACACTTGGTACTTTTTAATGTCATTTTTGACATCATCATTCCATTATGAATTATTGAACTGTCAAATTTTTAAAATTAATTCGTGATATAATCTAATGAATACAACTCTTGGTACCGAGTCTACCGATAATCTCGTGAAGTTAATATTTGACAACACATTTCATGATATAACTTATGCGATTATCGATAGTCACGATACCACTAATTGTATTATATATGATAATCTTATTTATTGTAGTAAATTACGCTGAATAAAATGAGTCACTTAAAGCTGTCGCTAGCTCCCGTAGTATTAGATTTTTACAATTACTAACTAATACAATTACGAGATTTTTACAATTTTTACGAAAAACAATACGATTTTAGTATTCAAAAAATCATAAAATAAAAATGCTTTTTATCTGCGACCGGGCGGTAAATTCCAGATTATTAATACATTTATCGGTCGTAAAGTGCAACTTTAGCGCCCTTGGACTACTTTAGCGTCCGTGGGCGATAATGTAAAAAAATAACTATGATTATTTCAATCATCTGCAAAACCATGCATTTCCGAGAATTTGATTGGACTATCACGTCCAATCAGATTGAATAAAATCGATTATTTCATTCACCTGCAAAGCCATACATTTTCGAGAATTTGATTGAACTATCACATCCAATCAGATTGAATAAAATCGTTTATTGCCCTATTGGGAAATATTCATCTAAAATAGTCACTATGCGTAGCTTCAGAGCAGTCTACTACCAAAATATTAAACGTCAAATTTGACATTTAAAATGAATCGGTTCGGGAATATCTCGTTTTCCAATTGATTTACTAACAAAAACGTACTCCTATTTAAAGTCGACAAAATTAACGGTTTAGGAGAGATTTTTAGATCTACACAGAGGAACGCCATCGCTTGTTTCAGTGATAAAACCTCACAACATCATTTAAAAACGTAACACATTTTATTACGTCATAGGACCTCACATGTCCTCGTGAAATTGGATTGGACCTCGGAGCTATGCAATAATGTGGATACCTCACAACACCAGCGGGGTACTGATGAAAAAAATTTTTTTCGAGTGTTTACAGTGTGTATTAGGTTATTCGACAATAAATAGGTAAAAGATGGAGTGTTTGAAGATTTATTTCTCTCTAACATTATTTTTGAAGATGGACCTCGTACCATACCTCAGGGAGCAAAGACCTCTCAAGACCCCCGCGCCACGTATAGGTGTGTGTGTGTGTGTGTGTGTGTGTGTGTGTGTGTGTGTGTGTGTGTGTGTGTGTGTGTGTGTGTGTGTGTGTGTGTGTGTGTGTGTGTGTGTGTGTGTGTGTGTGTGTGTGTGTGTGTGTGTGTGTGTGTGTGTGTGTGTGTGTGTGTGTGTGTGTGTGTGTGTGTGTGTGTGTGTGTGTGTGTGTGTGTGTGTGTGTGTGTGTGTGTGTGTGTGTGTGTGTGTGTGTGTGTGTGTGTGTGTGTGTGTGTGTGTGTGTGTGTGTGTGTGTGTGTGTGTGTGTGTGTGTGTGTGTGTGTGTGTGTGTGTGTGTGTGTGTGTGTGTGTGTGTGTGTGTGTGTGTGTGTGTGTGTGTGTGTGTGTGTGTGTGTGTGTGTGTGTGTGTGTGTGTGTGTGTGTGTGTGTGTGTGTGTGTGTGTGTGTGTGTGTGTGTGTGTGTGTGTGTGTGTGTGTGTGTGTGTGTGTGTGTGTGTGTGTGTGTGTGTGTGTGTGTGTGTGTGTGTGTGTGTGTGTGTGTGTGTGTGTGTGTGTGTGTGTGTGTGTGTGTGTGTGTGTGTGTGTGTGTGTGTGTGTGTGTGTGTGTGTGTGTGTGTGTGTGTGTGTGTGTGTGTGTGTGTGTGTGTGTGTGTGTGTGTGTGTGTGTGTGTGTGTGTGTGTGTGTGTGTGTGTGTGTGTGTGTGTGTGTGTGTGTGTGTGTGTGTGTGTGTGTGTGTGTGTGTGTGTGTGTGTGTGTGTGTGTGTGTGTGTGTGTGTGTGTGTGTGTGTGTGTGTGTGTGTGTGTGTGTGTGTGTGTGTGTGTGTGTGTGTGTGTGTGTGTGTGTGTGTGTGTGTGTGTGTGTGTGTGTGTGTGTGTGTGTGTGTGTGTGTGTGTGTGTGTGTGTGTGTGTGTGTGTGTGTGTGTGTGTGTGTGTGTGTGTGTGTGTGTGTGTGTGTGTGTGTGTGTGTGTGTGTGTGTGTGTGTGTGTGTGTGTGTGTGTGTGTGTGTGTGTGTGTGTGTGTGTGTGTGTGTGTGTGTGTGTGTGTGTGTGTGTGTGTGTGTGTGTGTGTGTGTGTGTGTGTGTGTGTGTGTGTGTGTGTGTGTGTGTGTGTGTGTGTGTGTGTGTGTGTGTGTGTGTGTGTGTGTGTGTGTGTGTGTGTGTGTGTGTGTGTGTGTGTGTGTGTGTGTGTGTGTGTGTGTGTGTGTGTGTGTGTGTGTGTGTGTGTGTGTGTGTGTGTGTGTGTGTGTGTGTGTGTGTGTGTGTGTGTGTGTGTGTGTGTGTGTGTGTGTGTGTGTGTGTGTGTGTGTGTGTGTGTGTGTGTGTGTGTGTGTGTGTGTGTGTGTGTGTGTGTGTGTGTGTGTGTGTGTGTGTGTGTGTGTGTGTGTGTGTGTGTGTGTGTGTGTGTGTGTGTGTGTGTGTGTGTGTGTGTGTGTGTGTGTGTGTGTGTGTGTGTGTGTGTGTGTGTGTGTGTGTGTGTGTGTGTGTGTGTGTGTGTGTGTGTGTGTGTGTGTGTGTGTGTGTGTGTGTGTGTGTGTGTGTGTGTGTGTGTGTGTGTGTGTGTGTGTGTGTGTGTGTGTGTGTGTGTGTGTGTGTGTGTGTGTGTGTGTGTGTGTGTGTGTGTGTGTGTGTGTGTGTGTGTGTGTGTGTGTGTGTGTGTGTGTGTGTGTGTGTGTGTGTGTGTGTGTGTGTGTGTGTGTGTGTGTGTGTGTGTGTGTGTGTGTGTGTGTGTGTGTGTGTGTGTGTGTGTGTGTGTGTGTGTGTGTGTGTGTGTGTGTGTGTGTGTGTGTGTGTGTGTGTGTGTGTGTGTGTGTGTGTGTGTGTGTGTGTGTGTGTGTGTGTGTGTGTGTGTGTGTTTGGATGGATGTTGTAGTAACGATAACTCAAAAACTACTGAATAAAAAAAATTGAAATTTTGCATACAGGATTCTGATACCCTAACTTAGATCTGATTAGATTTTGGTGCCAATCGCACAACCGGAAGTGGCAGTTGCTATGGGTGATGACGCCATTATTATACAAAACGGCAATAAAGTTTTACACATATATTTTGTATGCCCTATAGTTTATTTTCATCTCATTAAAATTTTCGAAACTTTTGCCATTGTTGCCAGATTTACAAAAAAACAATTTTTTTTCATACTTTTTTGTGTCAACCTGTAAATTTTTGATTTAAAAATGGCGAGAGGTCATGTGTTGGCCACATCAGATTTTTTATAGTAGTGTTTTCAAGTTATTGTTGTGTACATCTCACGACGTTTGTTAGATATAGTTCTTTTCAGCGTTTTTGAGCCGTCACTGATATAATATAAGTTTTTTCAATAGAGACATGTATTCACAAACGTTTGTTATTAATAAGTCAGTTTACGCAATTATGTCTTATCTAATCAGTCTTCATACCAACTCCCAGTACGTATGTTTTTTCAAACGCCGAGTTTGAATGTAAATAAATGCGGTGTTGCAGCGGTTGCGGCTTTCACAAGAGAATCAGTTCACTCTACGCACGTGAAAGACCTTTTCAACCGAGTCAGTTAATTCGCTCAAACCAAGAAGAAAATATTGATGTTATGCAAGTTGCTTCTTTTAGAAGACACGCGACTGGATTTCCTCCACTCGAACTGTTTTCGTTTTAATGTTCTTTCTCCAATTCGAAAACATTCTTGCATAATATGTAATGCCCATGAAAACCTACATAGAATATCTGTAGAATGTATAGTTAATGTTTTTGCTGTTTCTGATATTTATGTACCTGCATTTTTAAGGATATGTGACATCGTCTCGACAACGATGGTTTTGTATTACCAGATTTAACTCGAGGTTTACGTTTTGTTAACAAACGATATTTTGTATCAAACCTTCAATGCTCATGCTTAAGGATAATAATAATAATAATAATAATAATAATAATAATAATAATAATAATAATAATAATAATAATAATAATAATAATAATAATAATAATAATAATAATAATAATAATAATAATAATAATAATAATAATAATAATAATAATAATAATAATAATAATAATAATAATAATAATAATAATAATAATAATAATAATAATAATAATAATAATAATAATAATAATAATAATAATAATAATAATAATAATAATAATAATAATAATACTCGCCCTACATTTTACACCCTTACGAGTGAACCCCAGAAGCCAATTGCTTGTGCGGGGAAGGGACGGCTATTATTATTATTTGCCGTGGCGCTTCGGGGCGACTTACTGAGGATTGATGGCGCCATTTGGCTATAGGTGTAGAAAAACCCGGAAAACCTCACCACCATCATCGGCACAGTGACACAGGGGGATTGAAAATCTAGGCTCCGCATTAGACATTAATTAAATTAATATTCAATGCGGTTTACCTATTCGAGCCAAGTATCTAAAACTGAAATTTTTAAATTAAAATTTCACTGTCAGATACCAGGCACGAACCCACGTTGGCTCTAGCACACAAACAGCCATAAGTGAATATGACCGATAGCCAACGGTCTGTGCCACTGAGACCGATACTAAGCTAACTACGAAATTAAAAATCTGATGTGGCCAGCACATGACCTCTCGCCATTTTTGAATCACAAATTTACAGGTTGACACAAAAAAGTAAATCTGGCAACAATGGTAAAAGTTTCGAAAATTTTAATGAGATGAAAATAAACTATAGGGTATACAAAATATATGTGTAAAACTTTATTGCCGTTTTGTATAATAATGGCGTCATCACCCATAGCAACTGCCACTTCCAGTTGTGAGATTGGCACCAAAATCTAATCAGATCTAATCTAGGGTATCAGAATCCTGTATGCAAAATTTCAAATTTTCTTATTCAGTAGTTTTTGAGTTATCGTTACTACAACATCCATCCGAACACACACACACACAGACATCATCGCGAAAATATTAAAATCGTATTCTAGGGACCCTAAAACGTGTTTATTCATTGAAAACTCACTACCCAATTTTTAGCATGATTCCTATACCTCTCTTATCTGAAGGGCGAGAGGTAAAAATACAAAAATTACCATTAAACGTTTTTTTTAAGCACAGAAAGCTTTGCTGAAGACGAATTTAAAACATTTAACATCTATATTTCCAAAAATCACGTTGAGTAGTTATAGGTATACATTTTGTGATGACGTAGAGCAATATGGCAATGCACGAAGAATCAATGACAAGCATTTGTTAACATTTTAAATAAAATTAAGACATGGGATAAGTGATTTTAAAGCTTCTTTTTAATTATCCTTCCAGACAATCTGCAAACCTAACAATTTCAAATATTCTGTTATTACTTCTTAGTCTACATAGATTGTACTTATAATAAAATAGATAAAAGTAGTAACTTCAGAATATTATGCCAATCTTGGTGTTTCCACAAAAAAGAGCCTCTCGTCAAATCAGAAATAATGGTAGCTCCCGATGGTTACATATTAGACGTACGTTAACCATATTTCTCGGATGAATCAAATAACGATGCAGCGAGTTTGAACAATGCTGTAGGACATGAATTGAATGAAAAAGGAACTGGTTTCAAAACGGCGACATATTGATAGTCGATACAGGTTATAGAGATTCTATAGAAACATTTGAAATTTTTTTTATTCAATATTATATGCCTACTTTCCTTTTATCGCGCCAAAATCAATTTACTATCCTTGAGGCTAACAGAAACAGACTAATTACTACTACTAGACGGGTACTAGAATCTAGAAGTGGTCACTTCAAGACGATTTTTACCTCTCGCCCTTCAGATAAGAGAGGTATGCTAAAAATTGGGTAGTGAGTTTTCAATGAATAAACACGTTTTAGGGTCCCTAGAATACGATTTTAATATTTTCGCGATGATGTCTGTGTGTGTGTGTGTGTATGTGTGTGTGTGTGTGTGTGTGTGTGTGTTAGTGTGTGTGTGTGTGTGTGTGTTAGTGTGTGTGTGTGTGTGTTTGGATGGATGTTGTAGTAACGATAACTCAAAAACTACTGAATGAAAAAATTTGAAATTTTGCATACAGGATTCTGAGACCCTAGATTAGATCTGATTAGATTTTGGTGCCAATCGCACAACCGGAAGTGGCAGTTGTTATGTGTGATGACGCCATTATTATACAAAACGGCAATAAAGTTTTACACATATATTTTGTATACCCTACAGTTTATTTTCATCTCATTAAAATTTTCGAAACTTTTGCCATTGTTGCCAGATTTACAAAAAAATAATTTTTTTTTATACTTTTTTGTGTCAACCTGTAAATTTTTGATTCACAAATGGCGAGAGGTCATGTGTTGGCCACATCAAATTTTTTATTTTTTGTCTGCATCGCATGCGGCTTAATTAAAAGAATTTTATTTAATTGCTGATGCTTTAATAGACAAGTATCATCCCTTAATTGAAATAGGAGGAACACCTGAAATAGCTTTATAAATGCTGTATAAACTGCAAGAAAATAATAGGTTCAAATTCTTATTCAAAATGAAAATCTTTTACAACGGAATGGTCAGTAGAATCGTTTGAATGACGGAAATATACTTAAATTTTCCCGGTTAAACTTGTAGTATTTAACGGGTCCCGACCATATTTATTTAGCGGCATCTCACATACAAGACATTGCCCAAAGAGCGTCATTTAATTCAAATCGACGAGTTAAATCAGGAACCTAATTGGTGAAGGTTTAGAATTTATTCTTGGTTTGTAAATGCTGCCAAACACAAAAAATATATACAGGGTGTCCCAGTTGAAACTGACACATTTTAAGCGTAATTATTGACTAAACGAAATAAAATAGAAATGTGCGGTTTTCACCAATGAGTTTCTAATTTCAAAAAGTTTTTTTCCAATCATATTAAAAAAATTTCCCAGTTATACAGGGCGAGTTAAAAAAATTACCCATTTTCAACTAAACATTACTTGACTTATTTAAATGGAACACCCTGTATATTTTTACACCATTCGAAAGCTGAGTTCTTTAGATTTTTAAAAATGTTAACATGTGTCATTTAATTCTCACAAATAAATAAGTTACGCGAGTTTTTGTGAGTGCGTGCATTCTCTTTATTTTCAATATCACCACTAGCTTTTTCTGCTTTTTTAATTTTTTTGTCATTAATACACTGAAATAATAAGTACAGCTTTAAAAAAAAATTGTATTTATTGCTAACTTAAACATTATGGCGTTAATTAAGAAAAAATAATAATGGCAACTAAATTTTATAGAAATTGTTGAATGTGACGTCCTTCTTCTTCTATACACCTTTCAAATCTAACTTGTAAGTTCAAAAAAGAATTTTGTAGCATTTCTTGTGGAATTCCATCAATAACATTTCTGATGTTAGTTTTTAACTCATGGATGTTTTGAGGAATAGGGTTATAACACCTATCCTTAACATAACCCCACACAAAAAGATCAGGTACAGTCAAATCCGGAGCCCATCCGATCGGTCCATCTCTTCCTATCCATTTCATCCCCAATACCCTACTCACAGATTCTCTTGATACTAAAGAAAAATGACAAGGTGCACCGTCCTGCTGAAAATATACTTCCTCAATGATACCTTCTTGTTGCAGTTGTGGGTAAAAAAAGTTTTCTAGCATATCTGTATATACGACACCATTAATTGTTTTTTCAAGAAAGAAGAAAGGCCCATAAATTTTGTTTTTGGAAACAGCACACCAGATATTTACTTTTGGACTATCTCGCTCATATTCGTGAAAAGTTCTAGGATTCTCACTACCCCAGATACGGCAGTTATGTCTGTTTACTTTTCCATTTAAGTGAAAAGTGAACTCGTCAGACATAATAATATCAATATCAGGTTCTGTTCTAAACAGATCTTGTAAAGTTTCACACATAATTAGTCTTTTCTGAAAGTCTCTTTAATTTTTTGAAACGTTTGTATCTTGTAAGGAGTTAATTTTAAAACTTTTAAACATCTTTGTACTTCACTTTTAGATACATTTATTAAATTTGCTATTTTTCTAATAGAAATGTCATTATTATTTTCAATTAAGATTTCATTTATAGTTAAGAGACGATCGAGATAATTTGGATTATTTTGATTCTTAAATACCTTTTTTTTTCTCAAGTGAACCATTTTCTTCGAATATCTGATACCATTTTAATACGGAATTTCTAGACGGAGGACGTTTTCCAAATTGTACTCGGAATCTTCGTTTTGTCATTATTATCGAGGGAGTTATTGTAAAAATTAATACTGCAGCTGCTTTTTCTTGATTTGTGTAAATCATTATTGCAAAATACCAGTTTACAAGTAGATTGTTTAATTTTTATTGTCAAACAAACTCATTTGACAGATAACTTCATAAACACGTGATTTTCACAGCACACTTGTTTAATCTCCTTTCAGTTTAAAATTTCTTATAGTGGTGATATTGAAAATAAAGAGAATGCACGCACTTACAAAAACTCGCGTATCTTATTTATTTGTGACAATTAAATTACACATGTTAACATTTTTAAAAAGCTAAAGAACTCAGCTTTCGAATGGTGTAAAAATATACAGGGTGTTCCATTTAAATAAGTCAAGTAATGTTTAGTTGAAAATGGGTAATTTTTTTAACTCGCCCTGTATAACTGGGAATTTTTTTTAATATGATTGGGAAAAAACTTTTTGAAATTTGAAACTCATTGGTGAAAACCGCACATTTCTATCTTATTTCGTTTAGTCAATAATTACGCTTAAAATGTGTCAGTTTCAACTGGGACACCCTGTATAACAACGCAAATGAGAATCTGGATAATCCAATAATAGGATACTACTGTATCTGTAAATCAGGAGCTAGGGCATTGGGTACATTCGCTCATGTTACTAGTGTTGCAAAGTTTTTAGGATATGCTAGACATCAACAGAATATAAAATTTCATTCAACTAAACTTTTAAATTGTATAGACGATTCTGGGGAAACAGTTCTGCCAGAAGAAGTGCATATTGGTCCTGAGGGGAATTAAAATAACAGTTACTGAAAGTTCCTAATTTACTACTTCTGTTTCAAAACATCTCTTTATGTAGAATCACTGGTTACTCATTTTATTTGAACAACTATCAGTACTGCTCTACATTTTAATGTCACTTGTTTATTGTTGATTCTAATTCCTTTTTCTATCTAGTAACTGCACTTATCCATCTCCACATCTACTATAAGCATTGTTTGTTATATACATCTCCTAGTGGTCAGTTCTATTTCTATGCTCGCTATGTTTCGCACTTCAAAAAAGCGTCAATTAAGTGGAATAGGTATATTGGGGAAACCACTATAAAAAATCTGATGTGGCCAGCACATGACCTCTCGCCATTTTTGAATCAAAAATTTACAGGTTGACACAAAAAAGTATGAAAAAAAATTATATTTTTGTAAATCTGGCAACAATGGCAAAAGTTTAGAAAATTTTAATGAGATGAAAATAAACTATAGGGTATACAAAATATATGTGTAAAACTTAATTGCCGTTTTGTATAATAATGGCGTCATCACCCATAGCAACTGCCACTTCCGGTTGTGCGATTGGCACCAAAATCTAATCAGATCTAATCTAGGGTATCAGAATCCTGTATGCAAAATTTCAAATTTTTTTATTCAGTAGTTTTTGAGTTATCGTTACTACAACATCCATCCAAACACACACACACACACACACACACACTAACACACTAACACACACACACACACAGACATCATCGCGAAAATATTAAAATCGTATTCTAGGGACCCCAAAACGTGTTTATCAATTGAAAACTCACTACCCAATTTTTAGCATGATTCCTATACCTCTCTTATCTGAAGGGCGAGAGGTAAAAAGCACAAAAACCTCTACCTGTGTGGTGATGTGGAAAGGTTCAGTTAATTTTTCTGATAGTTGTTGCAATTTATGTTTGCATCTTTGGCTTAATTCTTACCTGCATGGATCCATCCGTAATTAACATATTTTTCTGCTAAAAATAATACAGCTATTTAGTAGTAAGCGAGGTAATAACTATTATAAGTTTTATAATTTTTAATATACTATATATAGCTTGCTCTACACGTTTATTGTGAAGTACCTGCCTGTACGAAATAGGGACCACCCAGTATTTGAATTATACATACATAAGAAAATGGATAATTATCGTCTTTAATGACAAAGATGTGTATACCGATATATTTTGTAGTAGGCTTCGGGCCCACGCCTAAAACATTTGTGATAACCTAACCGTTAAGACTTCGTATATATGTTCTTTATGCCGAGTGGACAAATATTTTATTAGGAAAATTATGGATAGCGGGGCGTTTTCTTTTGCACGACACTTTTAACTTTAGCGCGTTCGACAAGTACCCCTCCCAAAAATTTGTCGGACAAGGTTACCAATTAATTTTCAATAATTTCATTAAACGATTCTGTAAAAGCAACTATGAGGTACTAAATGTTAGGACGTCATAACTTTGCCTTGTTTGGGATGTCGGACGCGCCAAGATCCCAAAATATTTGTCCGACAATATTTTTTTCGCTTTTAAATTAAAAATACTTCGAACGGTGTTTAGCTCATAAATTTTCCTTGTACATTAAAGCAATGAGTTTGCGAGGGACCAGAAAAAAAACACCCTCTACCCAGAAGTTTCCAAATAAAATATTTGTCCGACTAGACATAACGAACATATATACAAAGTCTTAACGGTTAGGTTATCACAAACTTTTATAGGCGTTGGCCCGAGGCCTATAGATAATTATAAAACAATTAAATCAACCTGCAAGTTCGCCTAATTGGTGCGCCGGCCCTGGGCACAACGAAACCTAATGGACAGTTTTTGAGATAAAGGGTGTGAAACATGCGTAGGTAGTGTTGTTCCTTGCCTTTAGAAAATAAATAATGTGGCGATTAGTTTGTTACAAAAGAAATTTTGGTGGAAAAAAATTTGAGACAAAAAAGTGACAAATTTAAGAGAAATGAGGGGAAATATTGGAGAAAAAAAATTAAGACATAGAGTGACAAAATCAAGAAAGATAAAAGGAAAAATGGACCAAAAATTTAGACAAAAAAGGAGACAAAAAGCACTTCAAATGTGACAAAATTGAAAATAAATAAATGGATAATTTATAAATAAAATTGAGAAGAAAAGGGTTCGCGCGAGTGATTAATTAATTTAGTTAGATGTTATGTTAGGTCAAAAATAAAGTACGGTTTGTAAAAAAACAAGTAGTTTATTTATAAATTATTGCTTTTTAATTTTATTCTACACCCACATAGATATTGGATATTAGTCTGAACGGATATAATTTCATTAGCGTGAGATATGAAATCCACCAATCACAGTCCACATTTAGTAACCCACCAACTATTTTTTTTTTAAATAACCTGTCAAAACAACTGTCATAATTTTTTATAGTAATAAAGAAACATATTTGTAAAAATGAGTAATTCCAGTGATGACTTAATAAATGGTACATCACCAGATATTCATTTAGCCGCAAAGATGTAATAATAATAACATTGTTACCCCAAAAATCAAAAACTAAATATGAATATGACCGACTTAAATATAGAAGGTGCCTATTAGTTTTATATGATTTTATAATACATCAATAACAGCGCGTGATAGCGCAGTGCCAACGCTCTCGCTTTCGGATACGATGGTCTTCGGTTTAAACCCTGTGACTAATCTTTTTTTTTTATATTTTTTAGTTTTTACTTTAGTGGATTGTAGAAAAAATGTATAGTCCAACTCGTGTGGATTGTCCATATCGCACTCGGACAATTAAGCACTTCGCCTACGGCGTCGTCCACGTGCGATATAGCCTTCATATCCACACTTGTTGCATAAACTACTATAATAATATAACACGACGGAATATAAAATAGATCATATTTCTACTAGGGGCTTAAACGTCTATGAAAAATAAAAGTCCCTAGAGATTTTAAACGTTTTTGATTTTGGGATGATCCGGAACCATTTTTGGATGCCCTTAACCCATTTTTACATCCATTCAACCAATTTTTGGATATCTTTTTCTCATTTTTAGATGTCTATTGCTGGCTGCCTTTTAACTTTTTCTGGATACGTTTTGCCCATTTCTGGATGCCTTTTGCCCATTTTTGGATACCTTTTAACCATTTTGCATGCTTATAGCCATTTTCGACTTTGATTTTTGTGATAAATTGTATTTTGTTTTTATTATAGGTGATGGCGTGGCGGCGGTTGCCACGGTTTTTGTTAGTTTACCAGGGGGACAGAGTGCGAGCGTGAAACTCGCGCTTGCTTCGTCGTTGATATTACTCGCCAGACAGTTTCCTACAGGAGGTAGGATATTTTTGAGGAGGCGCTCGATACACGCGGCGCCTCCGACATAAGTTTTTACATAGATATATTTTTTTTATTTTATTTTATAAATATTTTATTTAAGTTTGTTATTATTTATGAAAAAAAGAAAAAATTAAAAAAAAATCTAACATTTCCTTGTTTTGATTTCTATTCCTGAATACGTTCCTGTTTTATTTTTTGACGGGAAAAGTAAATTGGGTCTATTTGAGAAGGGCGGATCTAAATTGCCTGTATTATTTTTCGGAAATGGCGTCTTTGATTGAGGTAAAGCGAGGGTGTGAAATGAGCCAATGTGACCTTTTATTTTCTTGCGGATACAGCTATTCGATATTTTTAACTTAATATATAAGTTAATTAGACAACTTAAATATATTTTATTTTATAATAATACGTTTTTTTAATATATTTAAAAAATGTATGTAACATTTAGCCCTTTTACAAATATTGTTTACGGTCCTGGAAATTTTTCGGTGAAGAATAATTAGACAAAAATTTAAGAATTTTTAACAAAAAATTGTCTAAAGCCCCGAAAATTTATCTGTGAAGAAAAATTAGAAAAAAAATTCTTAAGGAGCAAGTATTTTTAACAAAAAATAATTGTTTATGGTCCTGGAAATTTTTCGGTGAAGAAAAATTAGACAAAAATTTAAGGATTTTTAACAAAAAATTTACTAAAGCCCCGGAAATTTATCTGTGAGGAAAAACTAGACAAAAAATTCTTGAAAAGGAAGAATTTTTAACAAAAAATTGTGTAGGTATTGAAAATTTATCTGCGAAGAAAAATTAGACAAAAAATTCTTAAGGAGCAAGTATTTTTAACAAAAAATGGTTTACGGTCCTGGAAATTTTTCGGTGAAGTAAAATTAGACAAAAATTTAAGAATTTTTAACAAAAAATTGTCTAAAGCCCCGGAAATTTATCTGTGAAGAAAAATTAGACAAAAAATTCTCAAGTTTTGTTTTTGTAATTTTAAGTATATTTTAGTCCAAGACCCTAATAGCACAAAAGATTCGATTGACGTTTTTGTCAGAACGTCCGAGCACCAAAATAAAACGTTTTGTAAACGTTTGTGCAAGAAAGTTTTTAAAAGGAACATAAAGAAACGTTTAAAATATGTCGACAAAACGTCCGAAATCATAAATAAAAAAAAACGTTCTCTAAGCTACACTACTCAGACGTTTTTAAAACCTACGATAAAAAACATCTAGTACTTAAATGGTTTTTAACATCCATTTCAAAAGGTTTTTCATAAAGTCACAATAGGGAAGCTTTAAAACGTTTTATTTTAGTCTTTTTTAAAACCACCAGTAAAAACGTTCAAAAAACGTTTTGTTTAGGTCCTCAACAGCATGTTTTGAGAAAAAGGCAGAAAGTTTCTTAAACGTTTTTGTAAGTTGTTTTTATAATGACTGTAAAAAATGTCCAAAAGGCGTTGCTTTTAGGTCTGCAAAAGTATGTTTTGAGAAAGATTCATAAAAGGGACGTTTCCTAAACGTTTTATTTCAGTCGTTTTTAAAACCACCAGTGTAAACGTTTGCTACCGGCTCATTTTCCATGACGGTAAAAGGGGTGTGGGCTTAATAAAATTCGCTTCTTAGTTATTTGGTACTTTACTTAGGTCCTTTAGTTAATCGTTTATATACAAACAAAAGTAAATATGATAAACAAAAAAAAATGAAACTTGTAAACGAAATAATCTCTGCGCGATTTTTCAAGACTACGGTTCGTTTCCGTCAGTGGAAGAAAGTCCGATTCGAAAAAATCGGAATTTTCCAATCATTTTTTTTTCAATTTTTTTTTCAACGAGTCGGATACGATATGGATATCAATCGACGCGTCTTGACTTACACAACACCTTAAAAGATATCAGTATCGACAAATTTGCTTTCCTTATCGAAATATCTCGAAATAGAAGTTTCACTTAGTAGACGGGACCGGGATCCTCAGACCCGAAATTGCCCATCTTCTGATAGAGCCTTTCTTTTTTGACTAAAAACCGATGGCCGAAAGAATTTTCCCGGATCGGCCGTACTATTCTCGAGTTATCGTGCGCACAGACGGACTTTTTTTTGCGGAAAATCAATTTTTTCCACGTTTCATGACATTTTAAGTCATTTGGAGCAAAAAAATTTTTTTGTTATTTTTGCACGATTTCAATACTACGGTTTGCCCTACTTCACCAAAGGTGAAGTATGGGCGGGCCGTAGTAATAGTACTTTTTACGCACGGCTGCTGGAGTAGTAAACACGACCTCAAAAACGGGGACAAATATGTTTCCCGTTAATATTTAAAAATTCACCCCTTTCGGAGGCGAATATTGACTGGTGGGGGGTTGAAAGGGGTCGGAACCGATATGCAACACCACCACCGTGCTCAGGATCCTCAAAACTGGGGCAAATTGTGTTTTTCTGCAGGGAAACCTCTTGAAGCGCATTTAACCACTCAAGTGGTAGTTTTTGGCTATTTTGAGGGGTTGCGCAACCCCAAAGAGAAATTGTAACGAGCGTGCGTGCGTGGGTGGGTGCGTGCGTGCGTGCGTGCGTGTGTGTGTGTGTGTGTGTGTGTGTGTGTGTGTGTGTGTGTGGGGGGCGTGCCTGTGTGTGTGAACACGATAGCGTCTAAACGGCTGAACCGATTTAGATGAAATTTTATACACATATTTAGGGTAGCAAGGAGACGGCCTGTATAGATTTTGGAGTTAATCGACCACCTGTCAAAATAAAAAAATGTCAAAATTTGAAACTTCAGCAATAAATATCTGAAGAAGTATTAATCCGATTGAGCTGAAATTTGGTACATGGGTTTGGGCTATCTGTCGGAAGAATCAATTACTTTTTGTATGACATCTGTCAAACGGAAGTACCACTATCAAAAAATGTCAGATGCAATGTCACGGAATTGGACATGCTATATGTCATTTGAAAGCCCTAGAAAAACTCTATTCCGAACAGTTAAAATTATTCCTCCAACTGTCACCCGTCAAAAATAAAAAATGTCAAAATTTGAAACTATCATTAAATATCTGAACAAGTATTAATCCGATTGAGCTGAAATTTGGCATATAGGGTTTGGGCTATCCGTCGGAAGTATCAATTAGTTTTTGTACGAGATCTGTCAAACGGAAGTATCACTATCAAAAAATGACGGATGCAATATGTCACTGAATTGGACATGCAATATGTCGTTTGAAAGCCCTTGAAAAACTCTATTCAGAACAGTCAAAATTAGTTCTCCAACTGTCACCTGTCAAAAATAAAAAAATGTCAAAATTTGAAACTTTAACATTAAATATCTGAATAAGTATTCGTGGGATACTCGTCGGGAAAGTTTTGGGGTGACACAACCGATTTTTTAGCATTGTACTAATGAACAATACATCATACACTGATGAAAAAGTTTATTCAGCATTATTAAGTATTTAATTATACTAGAAAGCTTTAATACGTGTTAGGACACAACAAACGTTTAGTTATGACAAAAATGACTTCAATTGTAGTCATTAGGGTTAATTAACTTAGGGGTATAATAGCACCTCAGTTAAATTTGAAATCGAAAATCCTTTTGTAAAATAGACTGAAATTTTAAATGTATATCTCACTCATAAAGGTAAGGCTAATCTTAATGTTATAATTATATGACTAGTTCTTGTAAAAATATATGGGAATAATCCTAAAAAATTATTAAATAAAATAATTGTAAATAAAGAAATAAATATAAAAGTCCCACCTTTAGATTTTTCCCCTATTAATACTTTAAATTCTAAGTGTAAAATTATAATAATTTTAGTAACCAAAAATTAATCATCATAGAAATCCAAATTATTGGGAGTATTAAATATTTTACTTAACACAATTAAACAAATTACTTACGGTAATTAAAAAAGTTGTATAGTGACTGGTGACAAATTTTATTAGTTTTGTGTTACAAAAGTGTGGCTTAAAAATGGAATTTGAAGTACTTCTCATAGAATGGGGGCTCGGGAAATTCCTGGACCGCTTTAGAGGTAAGTTTTACAAATGAATCATACGAAATTCTCTAATTATTTTTGTCTTAGATAGAATATAGGTACATTAAATGTTAAAGTCCCAATGATCCAATTTGTCTGAACAAAACACAAAACCCAAAATAAGGATGTATTCTATTTAAATCTACGTATTTAAAATAAAAATTCTGTTTATCCGAGACAAAACTAGAATATTCTAATATGATTAATTTGTAAAACTTACCTCTAAAGCGGTCTAGGAATTCCCAGAGCCTAATAAAAAAACTAGTTACCAGTCACTATACATGTAACCAAATACCGCGAAATATGGCTCGTAGCTATATGTGCAATGCACGGTGATTTTATTATTTTGTTGTACTTAACATCAATAAGTCATCATCCAAGCCACAGCCTACCTGCTGTGTCCAAGCCTCAAACATAAATGACGCCAAAAGCCAACCATTTACTTACAAATGTACACGATGTTGCGGCAATTACAGCCGATCTTGTGCGAAGTCAGGTAGCCGTTATATGTATTATAATTAAAATAAGTTCAGAAAAAAATATTACACGGGGTAAAAACATATGATGTTTTTAGTACTTCGGTCCGAAAAATTCACTTTAATAATAAACACAAGAACTATACGCAACACAAAATTTATGGACATAACGCTATGAAGACATAAGTGACCAGCAAAGAAATAAAAAAATACATATAACATATCTAATTGTGGTGCATGAATCCTTCAAGTAACATAGATAACCGTAATGATTTAAACAGTTCTATGGCTGCGAGGATCTGTTTATGACAAAAAGTTTTGCTTCTGTCAGTCGAGATTCAAATTCTAAGAAAAAATTGATTTTATTATACATTTTTATTGAAATTAAAATTTTTAGGGATTTCTTCCCGTTTTATTTATTTTTTCCCATCTTTCCTCATTTTTTCTGTCTTTTATTTTTGTTTTTTCCAATTTTTTCCAATTTTTTCCTATTTTTTATGATTTTTTCGATTTCATTTTATTTATTCTTTTTTTCGATTTTGTCTAATTCACTCGCGTTTTTCGATCTTTCCCAAATTCACTCGCGTTTTTCGATCTTTCCCAATATTATCCCTTTTTTCCATTTGTTCCAGATTTTTCCAGTTTTTTTTCGTTTTTTTTTAAGGTTTATTAAGATTTTTTACGATTTTTTATAATGTTTTACGATTATTTAGTATTATTTACAAAATTTTATGACTTTTTAACAGTTTTTACGGTTTTTTTACAATTTTTTACAGTTTTTTACGGTTTTTACTCTTTTTTTACGATTTTTTACCATTTTTTTACGATTTTTTCCTTTCTCAATTTCTTAAAAAATCGTAAAAATTAGCGAATTAATTTTATAAAAATTGGAATATGAAAAAAGTCTAAGGACTTGTTTTGATCTTTTTAAAAATGGCTGAGATATATATTTTTTTGATATTTCAACCCCCTCCAGTTTCACACCCGTAGGTCGGATAAATTAATTTTATAATAATAATTAGGATATTACAAAATTTTTAAAAATGGCGCATATGAATTTTTTTTTATTTCAACCCGCTCCAGTTCCGCCCATAAATTTCAAATCAAAAAAAGTTTTAAGCGAATTAATTTTATAATAATTAGGACATGAAAAAAGATTCATGACCTGTTATGATATTTTTAAAAATGGCGTAGATATGAATTTTTTGAAATTTCAGCCAATCTAGTTTCCACCCCCTTACAGGTGGGATGCCCAAAAATAATATGGTTCCTCTAGTAGATACACGAAAACGATTGGCGAAAGAATTTTTAAAATCGGACGACTGGTTCTTGAGTTATCGTCTCCACATATACATCCATCCATCCATCCATACCGACGGACATGAAACGTCGAAAAAAGTAATTTTAAGCAAAAAAAAATTTTTTTATGATTTTAATACTTCCGGTCCGGACTAAAGTAAATTTTATTGCTCGAATTAAACTGCTACCTTACGGTTGATATATTTCAGAAAGAGAGCTTCAGAAAACAAAATATATTTGGACCTAATTCTACAAATTTGATTGCCGTTAGCGAGGATTTCTTAATTAAACTAGTTTATTTGGCCTATTTTTCTCGGTGCAGAAATGAATACGTGGCCAATCATTAGAAGTGATTGATATCAGGCTCATTAACTTTTTTCTGTGTCTTTACAAAGTTAGAGAAACGTACGTAGAGTGTTAAAAAAGTGTAGTTTTGGTTAGTGGTGACGATATTCTTCAACATTGTTAAAAACCAAAGTTCCAAATTCTCAATTCAAGTTGAGATTTACATGTAGATTTTGCTGATAATGCTTGAAGGAATTAACTGTTTTTGGCGATTTTAAGTATTTTTTAACTGGTTTAAGACGTTTTTGGATATTCTTAGGAGTTTTCTGCTAATTACCATTTTAATTGATTGGTGTCGTTGTTGCCTAACGTAAAGTCAAATCTTTTGGCTTGAGAAAATCCATTAGTTTCGCTTTCAGAGCACAAATTAATAAAATGGAAATAATTTTTTTCCCTTAGGTTTAAGAGCAAGTCAGAACGAAAGATTTGTTAACATATATGATCCTTCCTTCTAATAGCATTACTAAAATGAAAAAATAAATCGGTATAGATGTCTCAGAAAATGTTCGCTATTTATTTAACTGTGTAAACTTGTCCCTTCATCATCATAAAGTTAATATATATTTTTTTTAATAACAAGCATAATAAATATTAAACTGGAGGTAATATAAAAATCAAATAAGTCGTTTTTAATTAACCAGCACCTTTTAACTCGACTTTAAAGTTGTGACATACGGTTTATAAATAAGCATCGCTTTTATTTTACGATCCGAAAAGATGATTCCGAGAGATGTGATGCCAGAGAGACTCTCTTTAAAGTGTTGTTAACGTGCCGGCACGTAGCACGAAGAGTGGCCCGGGGCCCCGGGGGTCCGGCACAGCACAGGTGTGAGCCTTCTCTTCCATCTATTCCATCTTGCCAGCACCTCTCGCTCTCTTTCGTTCGGACCGGGGCCGGAGCAGCGCTTCCATCAAACCCAATTACAGGGACGGGTTTATCAAAAGATTAAATTTAGAACAATGCCTTTTTATTGCTCGTAAATTATGCTCTTTCTCCCCTGCGATTCTTTCGTTGTCGAGATGTTTTTCGAGACGGCGCGGGTCGATTGCTCTAAAGGGGTTTATTTAATGGAAAATGAATTAATAAACATTTTTTTTCTCCTAAATTTTGATTGAATTTTATACAAAATAATATTCAAAAGCATTAGAATAGCGGAATGTTGATTCAAAAAAATATTTAAAATTGCTTAAAAAAGTCATTAAAGATTTATGCCATAAATCACTTTACAAGCATTATAATTTATGTAAAAAAATTGCTAAAAACTGTTTAAAATATTATAAAAAGCTTTTTACGAATAATATTGACATGACTACACAAAAATACAGGTTTACAAACTTAATCTGAGAATGCAAAAACCAGCACTCTCTCTTATTCTTAGATTTTTGAGTATAGTATAAGATCTTGGCACAGGGTCTTCAATCTGGGGCCAGGAAGAGGTTTCGTCCTTACATTTGCAACTTGTTGAGTTGTAGCAATGTGAACAACTTTAACATCACCTTCTGTGATAAAAAAGTATTTTATCTTTACGTTTTTTGCTCGCTTGTTCGCCGATGAAATTCTGGGTCTGAGGCCAGCATAACAGGCGCCAGATTATCCATTTGTAGGATTGGTGTATCTTGAAATCTTCCAATACCCTTAAAAAAGTTAATACAAATCATTTCTTTAACTGCCTCATTGCCAGTTACTAGTTCTGCCTATATGGTGGATGTGGCAATCATTCCTTGCCTCTGGCTCAACCAAGAAATGGCCCCACCTCCATGGGTGATAACTACTCCTGACCTTCATCTCGCTGTCTTATCCCCCACCAAATTCCGAACTACTATAACATTTAAGTTCTTATTTTTAGTTGACCGAAAAACTTTATCAATATTAGTAGTATCTGCAATGTATCTCAAAACTCGCTTTAGTCTACATACGTCCTCACAACTAAGTTTTGTAAAGAAAACTAATACTAAATCAGCTCAAACTGCTTGTCTGTAAGGAAAGTCTGTTCTTTTCTCACCTTCCTTGATTTCGTTACTTGTCTCTTTAATCATTGTGGTAGATACTGGCTTTCAGTCTTGAAAGCCAAACCTCTCTAAAATCTTCTTAACGTAGGCTTGCTTACATATCCGGAATAATCCGTCCTCTGAACGTTCAATCTTAAGTCCAACTTGTTTACAAAGTTACCTGCTTCTTTCTTATGACTATTCATAAAAGCCCATCATTTACATAGAGAACTACTATTAATTTTGTGTCTCCTCTTTGTCTGATGTGTAAACAGGGGTATGTTTCGCTTATTTTGAAATAGACCTGTTGAAGAAATATGCTAAAACGCTTGGATCAATATCTCGGAGTCTGACGTAACCCATAAAGGCGGCGTTTTATCAAATAAACCGTTCCAGTACTGTCTTTATATCCTGGAAACATCAGGTACATATTTTCTTGACTAAATGTCTCAAATTACTCAAATACCATGTCGCTGGCTATAACCTTTCATGACAAACCTAGTTTTATACTTATCAAAACTACTAGGTGGATTGTTCTTAACTCTATAGACTCACTTACATGGTAAAGTGGTTTAGAACTTGTAACTCTTTGCCATTGACTGCTCGATATTATGAATTTGGAGTGAATGTTTTAGTCATTATATCTTGACTTGAGAATATCATAATAAGTCTTTGGTTTCTTTAAATTTTCATGAGGGACTTAAGCGGTGCCTCGAAATAATCTGGAAGCTCAAATTCATAATCTAAACAAGTTTGTCTTCAGAAGACTCCGCTATCTCTTCTATTTCTGACAGAATTTCCTGGGTTTTCTGAGTACGCTTATTTCCCTCCTTTTTATGTTCTATATCTTTCATTGGTAATTCTATATGTTCCTCATAGTTTCCACGAATTTCTTACCTTCTTTTATTCTTTTATCTAGATTCTATATCTTTCATTACAGTCATAAGAAACCTTTAATAACCTTCTTATCAATTTTTCCTCGTCCTGCACTGGAATATGAGCATAGTGACGGACCCTATAATTCGTAAATATTTTATTCTAGGCTCCTTATTTATCCACAACTCATAAGGGTTTACTCCTTCTTTTGATGATTTTCCAGTTCTATTTAAGTAGTAGTCGCAACTAAGTCAGTCACAATTCTTCAGGAAAAATTGCTTGCTTGCTTTACAAAGGATTCACTAAAAGGTCCACAAACGTCTCCTGAAAAAAGCTGTCCTAGTTTGCTTGCCCTTTCTCTATGCTCAAAAGGTAGTCTATGTAGTCTATGTACTTTTCTTGATGACCCCATCTCTTATGAAATAACTATAACATGGATGAATTATCAATAATATTTATATTTACTTTGATTCTTTGTGGAATCTTTGTCTTATACAGGGTTCCCCCATTGGAGAGTTTTCCCTGGACTATTACTTCACTTTTATTCAAAAACCAACAATCTGTGGCGTTTGACTTTATCGTGAGCAGCGAGCACGGAGAAGAGATTTTTAGATAATTCAGGAACATATACCATACGTCAGAAAATACTATCTCCTGACTTAGCTAAAATTTTCCCTGTCCCTACTGCTAGCAAAATTTATTGACCTGCTACTTTAATACCACAAGAACTATCAAATTTATAAAATTCTGTAAAATAATTGCACTATTGCTGACATGTTTTTTCGCATTTGCATTGTCAACCCACCAGATGTTGGAATCCCATTCAACCGCAAAAGCTTCAGCCTCTAGTAAAAGGATTACTGCAAATGCAACTGCTGCGGTTTCTGACCTTTTTGGTCTCCCATCAGTAATCCACTTTGGGACTGATAATTCTATTGCTTTTTTAATTTACAATGCTTACAAACATCCCCTTACTTAACCTCAGATTTAAATGGCTTAACTTGATCTTCTTAATGGCATGGTTTACTTCAAGCGTCTCCTGAACAGCTCAATTGCTGCTACCAACTATCAGAAAGTTCATGTCGTACGCAAACAGTTGAATAACTAACTTGCCAAAGATTTTCCTGTCTTCGTCTGTTAACATCATCCAACTCGATTGAAAAGAACTGAAGCTACTTGGTAGTTGAGGTGTTGTAATGTGGTGTAATGTAATGTTAAATATAATATAATAAATCGATAACTCGTCGATAATGGATCAAGAATCATAATGAATCAAGAATCCTTAATGAATGATTGAACTGAGTGACAATAAACATACTTAACCTGTGGCAACGACTGGCGTTACCTGGCTATATCACGTTACGTATAAAATAATAACAACATGTCTAACCTTTATAATGTTTAAATTACAATTAGTTTAATGAACTACAACATTTAATTATTTGAAGGTATTCTGTGTTGCCCAAAAGGCATTACAGTGTGATTCAACTCCATTGATTTGACAGTTCCTCCTTTGTATAACGTGTTTCATTATATCATCAGTTAATATGAATAAAGCCATACTTTCAGTTTAAAATGTTTTGATTACATTAATTCAATTCAACAATGGATCATTTCTGAAACCGGAGGAGTTTTATGTGGATCCGCATTCACCAACAGTCACACATTAATGAAAATATTGGTTAAAAGACTTTCGGAAACTTTGCTGATATTGACGATGCGGTGAAACTAAAACTCCTCATTAATCGTCCCTCTCCTACAATCTATCAAATAATTGCTAACAAAACAATCGCTCATACAATAGAGTTATTAAAGGCAACTTATGTAAAACCCGCTAATGAAATATTCGCTATTGACCAGTATCATCAGGAATTACAGCTGCTGAGCAAAAACTGGATGTAGAGACTCATCAAAAAATTAACGACCTCATATATCCGAAATATCAGTTCTCACCAGAAACGCCTTAGACTAATATAGTTCAATTCACTTTCCCTCGATGAGGCTGTTGAGAAAGCCCGTGCATTAGAGTCAGCTAAAAAACAGTCCGCCTCCTATTCATTATTGGATTCAAATCTTAATGCAGTTCTTTCTGTCCCATACGAACAAATATTTCTTTCTTAAGAATCATCACAGAGCTTAGCAGTCATACGCCAGAATCAAAAATGCTTCTTTTGTGGACAATATGCGATAAATGCTCAAAAATCTCTCATTGGGCTTCCGTTTTCATGGACCAAATCATCAATTCCTGATAGGACCACTGTTCCAATGCAGGTAAACAATGTGCCTACTCATGCCTTAATTGACACAGGCAGCTCAGAAACTTTTATCTCCCAGAAATTCGTGCCCTCGTACAAATTCAAAACATGCCCTAGAACTGTACTAGTTTCAATGTCACCTACTTCTCTTAAAGGTTCAACGATTTCTAACTACTGTCTAGCCAACTTGGAACTCTTTGGACATATTTACACAAATGTCAGCTTAATATACTCCCTGATCTATGCACCAATGACATTATTGGATATGACTTTCTCAAATTGCATTCTGAACTTAAGCTGGTGGGTCAATATGAGCGCTGACAATCTCCAACAAAAATCGAACCTTCCCCTCTCTTTGAATTCCTTACGGGGAATGTGAAACCAGTTACAGCGAAATCTCGAAAGCACTCAGTTGATAACTACGAATTTATGACAAATGAAGTTGAAAAATTACTCGCAGATGAGAATATTGAGAAGAGCTGAACTCCTTGGAGAGCTGAAGCTTTTGTAATTACTAACGATAATCACAAAAAACGCATGGTGATCGATTAATTGTAAACGATCAACCGTTAAACACTTTTAGATGCGCATCCCCTGTCAAATATTGAGCAAACAGTCGCTAGGGTATTCAAAAACTCATGGTTCAGCACCATTGATTTTTAAACTGCTTACCACCAGGTACCCCTACGAGAGAAGGATCGGCCTTATACTGCATTTGGGTCATGTCGTCGCCTCGTACAATTTTAACGTTTAGAATTTGGCCTGACGGATAGGGTCTCCTGTTTCCAATTTCTAAAAAGAAGCTACAGAACCTAGTTTTTAATTTGTTTTTACCGATTGTCTTAAAATTTAATTCATTTTAATTATTTTTGTATTCCATATTTTGATCTAAAATTCATGTTTCTCATTTTATTATCATCATTGTGACATATTCTTTTTCAAAAAACAGAGACTGCGAAATCTGGTAATTTATAAGATTTTAATCTTATATTTACTTTATGTGAACTTTTAGGGTTTTTTTTGGTTCTCTCATCTGAAACTGTTGTTTTCTCTGAAAAGTTTGTTTTGCCAGGTCCACGAAATTTTTTTCCTCTGGACAGCTGATGGTGCTGAGACGAAGAAGTTTTTGTCCACAACCGCAAGAACCTCAACTTCATGAAGCTAAGTTTTTTTTGTATGAAAAAAGAAAAAAAATAACTGAATATACTAGCCTAAAATAAACAAACATAACGTTTCATTTGAGTTTAATTTCCTTAACCCAAGAAAAAAAAGAAAGGACGGAGTTTGAAATATATCGTAGTTTTTTTGTCAATTGTTTCTAATCACATCAAAAAATCAACTGGCTGGCGTCCAAATTTTTTTTTCATTTAATATTTTACTTCTGATATATTTCAAATTCTATTCTTGCGACGAACCCATAATATAGTTTGAGCTTAATCACAATAATTTTTTTTTATCAACAACTTAAAGTATCGTTTCACAATCTCCTTGGATATAGAATAGAAAATAAAACCATTTCACCTGATCCAGATCGTCTCAAACCACTCATCAGTCTGCATTGTCCCAATTTCTGCAAAAGAACTTCAGAGAACACTTATTATATTTGCTCATTACTCTATTACTTCAGATTGGTTTCGAATTATTCAGACAAGGTGCGGAATCTACCAGAGGTTATGTCCGAAATCGAGCTTCTCAAAGTCGATGGTGATTACTATCGATGATAAAAAACCTTTTGTCGGACGCCTCTGATTATTCGATTTCAGCTGAACTTTTCCAGTCTGGCCGACCCGTGGATTTATTTTCAGAAATATTCACTGAAAGCGAGCGGAACCACTGGGCAATAGAAAAAGAAGCTTATGCAGTTGTCAGCTCTTTGAAGAAATGGACATATTTCTTATTGGGAAGCTATTTTAAAATAATTACTGACCAGCGCTTTCTTTCATATATGTTTGATATCCACCACCAAACTAAAACAAAAAAAAGAAAAGATACAGAGGTGGCGCCTCGAGATGTAGTGCTATAATTTCAACAAAATATACAGGCCGTGAAGCCAAAATCATGACGCATTTTCTATTCCATTCACCCCAACAAACTTTACTCGCTTCATTGTGACTTATGCCATCCTGGTGTGACTCAGATGGTGCACTGCATACGAACACATAACTTACTGTATTCAGTTGAAGAAATTCGTAGAATGCCATTAAACCAAAGTATCTCAGATTGAATAAAGGAAGTCTGATCAAAGCAACTCAACCTTTTGAAAGAATCAGCATGGTCTACTCCCATCTAGATCCAGGAACAAGTATCTCTGCTGACGATTATTGACGAGTTCTATAGGTTCCCATTTACCCATCCTTGCTCCAACACGAATTCTTCTACTGTTACAGACTGCCTTGTAGGCTTATTCTCGATGTTTGGAACTCTAGCCTACGTTCATACAGACAAATGAACTTCGTTTACATCTCGGGGCCTCCAGGATTTCCTGTATAGTCCTGGGATAGCTACTTCGATGTCTTCATCATACCTTATAGGTAATGGACAAATTGAGCGGGAGAGTGGAACAATTTGGAAGACTGTTTTTCTCGCACTCAAGCGGCAAAACCTCGATGTATCTGATTGGGAATCTGTACTCCCTGATTCTCTCCGTTCTAGAAGATCTCTGCTTTGTAGAGGAACATACGAAACACCCCATGAGAGAATGTTTAACCACCATCCCATCGCATTTTTATGCAAGTTCTAAATTCTCTTTCTCCACGACCATTGCTGAATGTATGAATTCCGAAATCATTTTTAATAATAGAATGTAAACATTCACTCTCTAGAGCCTGAATATTTATTCTAAAACACTTGCTTCTTATGTATTTTGCATGTATTTTCATTTTTTATCAAGGTAAAGTGTCACTGTCAGATACAAAATGGCGACGGTAATAATTATTTTCAAACAAGTTTTAATTTAAACAAAATAATGAGTGAAAAATCAAGTGAAGTAGATATAGAATTTAATAATATCTGAAATTGCAAATTATGAAAAAACACCAATGCACCAGATTTTAATTTCGGTAAGTGTACCATAACACTATAAATATTAATACAATGTAATACAAATATGTCAACAAATATCTTGTGTTCAGATTTAATTTAATTCTGATTCATACTTTTTGATCGTGGAGAAAATATAGTCTGTTACTCGGTTAGAATGAAAAAAATCGACACTAGTGGATCCTCACGCTAGCAAACGCTCGCGTTCGGAATTTTCCACTCGTGTCGAATTTTTCATTCAAACCTTGTTACAGAATCTACTATTCACTGCCGCTATTTTGTTTTGGCATATAATGCGTTATCAATCTTTGAGTTTACGCTTGTAGCATAGCTCTTATTCCAATACTGTCTAGCCCGCATTCATTTCCGCTCAAAAATTCTCTAACTATCTTTAAAAATTGCAACATACCCTTTCATCCGAAGGATTCACCAAAAAAGGTCCGCAAACGTCTCTTGAAACAAGTTTCTCTATGTGCTTTTCCGTAGACACATGGCTCACACAGGTCTTTCTCCAAGGAAAAACTTATGCCAATTTCCTTCTGAATCTTGTGCTTTATGTGACGTTTGTCCTGATAACCACATCTTTCATGATATTAGTGTAACAGGGATGAATTATATATAATATTAATATTTACTTTGATTCTTTGTCGTTGAATCTCGGTATTGTACAGGGTTCCTCCAGTGCAACATTTCCCCTGGACTATCACTCCACCTTTATTCAAGAAGCAACAATGTGTGGCTTTTCATTTAAATATACTATCAGGATTTTTATCGTGAGCAACGAGCACTGAGAAAAGATTTGTAGATAATCCAAGAACATTCCATAAGTCTGAAAGTACTATCCTCACCATCAACTTATCCAAAATTTTCTCTGTCCCTACTGCTTTCAAAATTTCTTGACCTGCTCCATTAACACCACAAGGACTATCAAATTTATTAAATTCTGTAAAATAGTCTGTACTATTGCTTTGTCGCATTGTCAACCCACTAAAAGGATTGCTGCACCTGCAATTGCTGCAATTTCTGATATTTTTGGTCTCCCATCAGGAATCCACTTTCGACACTAATGAAGCCAATGGTCGTCTCTGTATTTATAAGGTGGGAAGGGTGCTCCACAAGTGGGCTATCTCACAGCACTTAGGTCCATTGTGCATCTTCCTTAGTAAGTGAGGACTTACTCAGCTCGTCTGCCAGGCTAGAGTTTTTATGTAGCTGACAAGGTTGCCAAGAGGTGCCTCTCTTAAGTTGGTCTATGTCAGCCAATACTAGCCGAACACAATTTTCCTAACTGACGAAAGTATCGGACAATCATAGATGGTTTGCTTGATTGTCTCGTCTTCTTGTTCACACCCCTTGCAGAGTGTGGAGTCTGACAGTCCCCTATTGGTGGCCTATGATCGATTTTAAGGTGACCACGTTGTTAATGGATGCTTTGACCAATTCTTGGTGACATTATAGTACTAACACAGCAATTTCGTGGCTTGTCCAGGGTGTGTAGTGTTTGTCTGCTATCTGTATAGATAAGCATATTTCTTCCAATTATGTTTTTTCTGGTGATTTGTTTTGCTGCTAATAGGATTCCAGTGAGCTTCGTTTGAGCTACGTTAGCACTTTTCCAGATAGCCCATTTTATGTTCAAGTTTAAACTTTTGGGTAGTTGTCTGTTATTGGGTTTTTGGTTTTATGATGGCCGTGTCGTCCATGAGACAACTCTGGGGGAAAAACCTCAGATGCGCCATATAGTTCGACGGCATTGCTGATAAGCAATGTATGCTTTTTCATTTTATTTTCTAGGTGCGAGTTACAGGTTAACTTGCCGTTAAAGAGGATACTTCAAACGTACTTCACTTCTGTTGCGAATTTTAGTTTTGTTTTAAGAAGTTCTGGAGGTTTTAGTTCAGAGAGCCATTTTTGTATTCTTCGGATTGAGAGAAGTGAGTGGTCATCGCGCCACTGATCTAAAATTCTGGGAGCTACTTGCATTCTTTCGCAGAGTCTGTTCTCGAATTTTCCTGTTAACAGGGTGTGTATGTGATCCGCGAATGCTATTGTGTAGTGATGGCCATTGTTAAGGCGGCTGATGAGAGTGTCCAGTTCTATGTTCCACAGTAGAGATGATAGGACGTCTCCCTGCGGACATCCCCTCGCATGGTTATATTTTAGGTTAACTGCTCGTTTTAAGAGCATATTATGTATCCATTCACCAATTATTTGTGGAACATTCTTATTAGTTAGTGAGTGTATTATTTTGTTGAAGGTGGTCATGTCAAATGCACCTTCTATATCTATGAAAACACCCAAGACGGACTGTTTTTTGTCAGGGATTTTTACATCCGATCGACCACTAGGTGGAAGGCTGAATCGGTAGATCTTTCTGGGGTGTATGCACATTGATTGGGATGTAGTAGTGTTTTAGTAATTATCACATCATATATGTACCTTTCACATAGCCTTTCTAACGTATTCAAGGAAAACAATATCAGGCTATTTGGTCGGTATCTTTTTGGGATGGAATAATCTAGGTTTAGGTATGAAAACAAAGTTTACTTCTGTTCATTTTTTGGGGATATATCTCAGAGCCAAGGATTCCTGCCATGTGCTGTATGATTTTATCCAAACCCCACTGAAGTAGTGCTGGATGGATACAGTCAGGTCCTGGCGATTAAGAAGCTGTAAATTGTCCACCAAATTTTGGCCTGGTCTACAATGTGTTTGGAAATTTGCCAATCGTAGATGGATGTGTTGTGTTCTTCTTATATCCAGTCAACCACATTTGTGGTGACCGAGTCAGGTAAGTGCGTTGACAGCAGAAGTTTGGTGCTATCTTCGAGCTTTGCAGCTCTCGAGCCATCCTCTTCAGTTAGTGCACAGATACTGCAGTGTGGGTCTTTTGAAAGGGCTCTTTGCAGCCTTGCTGCCTATGGGAAATCTTCGATTTCTTTGTAGCCACTTGTCTGAAGTGTTTGTTCCAATTCGTGACACAACCATATGGGGGTAGTCTCATAGTTTTGGACCAGCCTCATGGGACAAGATTCTTTTTAAGCGTTATGTATCCAATGGTATTTTAATTTACAATAGGTACAAACATCTCCTTTCTTAACTTTAGATTTAAATGACTTACCGTGAGTCTTCTTAATATTATGCTTTACCTCAAGCGTATTATGAACATCTGAATTACTGCTACTAACCTTCAGAAAGTTTCTTTAGCACGCACACAGTTGAGTAACTAACGTTTTCTTGTCTTCTTCTGATAACAATATCCAACTTGATTGAGAAGAACTGAAACTACTTTGTAGTATACTTAATATCTTGGACACTATCATTAATTTAGGTAACTTATTCTCTTTTTTCTATTGTACCTTTATTGCTTCCCAAGGCTTCATGGGCTGTCTCTTGGTCCATAATGTTTTGATATACTGTATCTGTTAAGCTGGATTTATAAATGCTTGAACGCCAACTGCAATCTCAATGCAAAGTTAATTGTGGGTTATCTTTGTGCGAACGGCAACCACAACATTAACTGCTGCGTATATTTTATAAATGCCAATAATATATTCGTACAATTAAACTTTGTAGTTATGGTTGAAGTTGAGGTTGCAGTTGAGGTTTATAAATCCATCTTTACAGTACTTGTAATAATGGATTTTGCGTAGCTATTAGCTTACGGAAAAAATCAATTTTCTCTTTATGTTTCTCGAGTTGTTATTCCGTAGCTGAACTTGCCAACAGATCTGGTTTTTTAAGCATTCAATCAATTGTATCTAGGACACACTCACCGTAATAAAGGAGGTACCTTACCTTTCTTTTTCACAAAACCTAACCTAGCCTTTTTGACAAAAACAACAATTACTACCAAAAGTTATTTAACTTAAATATCTTAGGTGCAATCGATCCACACTCCATATATTCCACATTTTTTTTTAA
Organism: Neocrepidodera transversa; assembly: GCA_963243735.1. Classification (NCBI taxonomy): domain Eukaryota; kingdom Metazoa; phylum Arthropoda; class Insecta; order Coleoptera; family Chrysomelidae; genus Neocrepidodera; species Neocrepidodera transversa. The sequence continues at coordinate 38,842,439 of OY725336.1, forward strand.
TTTTCGACGAGATGTTCGTGATTTAAATCACTTTTGGCCGGTAATCCGCTGAATATTCCTTATTCTCTTCGATCATAATAGGTATATTATTGGTATATTGTACACGCACCCAAACATATATTTGCTCTCTTGCCGCTTTGTTTTGCACAACAAGAAAACAAATTGCATGATACAAGATGCGCGGGTGTGAGTTCTTAGTAGTTCTTTTATACTTCGACGAAGACGGAATTTTCAGTGAAGTAGTTGTTACTTTTTGATAAGAAGCAATTAATAAATAATTAATTTTTAATAAGAAAATTAGCTAATTTGATTATAATTTTTGTATATTTAAATCTGAATTCAAAAAATGATTCGATGTTGCAGTTATAAATGCTCAGAATTTTGTTTCTTTATATTAAAAATGTCCTAAAAAGTATTAAAAGATCACAACGTTGTTCCTAAGATAAAAAATAGTAGAAGTAAGATTTTTTTTAATACAAGAAAATGAAAATCGCGATATAACTAGATAAGCTACCTAATATCGAAGGATTGAATTTTTTCTCTCTTTTTCTCGATATTTGAAACTGAATGAAGATCTCATTGTTAGATAGAAATACGGTGATTGAGTGAACTCATGCAACTCCATTAGCCATTAGAGCAAACACGGTTCAGGAATTTCTGATTACCGTTTTTGATTCGCCGCCGACTCGCGATTGCGATTTTCATTGTTTTGTGTTCGTTTTTTTATTTCCATTTTGATTTTTATTTCGTTCGGAATAAATAACATTGTTGCGAAAATATTCCTTCCGTGAGATCTACTGAATATTTAAACCAGTAGCGTAACTCTAATAATTTTTGTTTATGTGGGAAAGTTGAGTCATATTCTATTCTCACTTGTATAATTATTTCGGTGTATTATCGTAAAAAAATGATAAAAATATTGAAGAAAATCTGTAGTTCCATTTCTCGTTCAAATACTTCAAACTAAGCTACCATGTTTTCTATAAAAATTGGGGCTCAACAAAAAACTTAAATAGAAGTTTAGTGGATCTATTCATTAAAAGATTGTACTCTAGTTGAAGATGAGGGTTTCGGAAACTTTACAAAATGTTTAAATCCGTCATATGAATTACCATATAGAAAAACAATCACACATACTCGTTTTCCAGCATTTATTCGAGGAAACACGAAAGAATGTCCAGATGGAAATCAGTACCATAAAGTCCGTTACTCTTTCTACAGATTGTTGGACGTCCATTAGTACAGATATTTTTATGGCTGTCAGAGTGCATTTTATAAGTGACGATTGTCGTTCTGAATTTATTTAATTGGACTTTTCTTGTGGAGAAATACTTTATGGACACCCAGACTATGAGCTAACCCGGGTAGCGTGAGACTCCCTTTCGGCCTACTCTAAAACTCCACTGCGTCATTCCAGGGTGATGGGATCATTCGTCAGAACATACGTCAGCAACCGGAATTTCCTTTTATTCTTCCACCTTTTCGGCCTGCTTGGCTTTTCTAGGGCCTCTTTCCACTTCATTACACGACGTAGGTATAATGTTGTGTATGACTTCTCATTCTTCCTTTCCTCTTAATTTGGTTCACGATATTGTCAGCAGTTATTCGCTATCCTACCAGGATTTCGACTTCCATTCTTTTGCCGATGCCTATGGGGCATTGCAACACTGTGTGCTCTCGGGTGTAGTTTCCGTCTTCGCAGCATATACCTACTCGCGTTGTAGTTTTCCTTATACTTTTCGTATAGGTGCCAAAGCATCCATGGCCTGATAGAAATTATGTCTTCTTGTTCTCACACTCCAGCCATTTCTTGAGTTTTCTTAATAACCTTTTTATTCAAGCGCTCTTTTCTCTATCTTCCTCCCTCCTCCACTTTTCATACCATTCATCGATTGTTTTATTTTTCTCCTGCTTTTTGGCTTCGGTTGTGTGGACATCCGCTTGTTCATATAACCTGCTCCTTTCTTTCGACAATAGGTGGATAGAAGGCACTCCTGCTACCGTCTGGACTCCCACTGTTAACACAGATTTATGCCCGCAAATCACTCTTACCAAGGCTTTCATTTACGTGCCGTTTGCCATGTTCCGATACTTGGCTATTCCCAGGGCTTTATGCCCTAAAGTAGTATGGATTGAAGTGCTCCGTACAGCATAATTCTTCTCCCGCTTCCTGGTCGTTTTATATTTGGCATTATTCTGGCTAGCATTGCTAGCCTCTTTGCCGCCTTCTCGGTTGCGTAACCTAATGTGCATATCAAAGAGCATGTTATCATCCACTATCACACCTAAGTATTTTATCTGGCTACGCTGTTTGATTTCGGAATTCCCGACTCGAAATGAAATTCCCCGCTTTTTCCTCCACTTATGGATTTTCAAAATAATGACTTCTGTCTTACTTTCGGTCACTTCCAACTTCATTTCTGCCATCCAGTCCAGAACGAGGTCCAGAATCATTACACTCAGTCATTTCCTCCTCATTTTCTGCTTCGGCGTTGACTATGAGCAGGTCATCTTCGAATGCGATCAGGACAGAGCTTTATGAGATTTCAGCATTTGTTTTCCTTCTTGTCTTTTTATCTAATATGACATCCCTATGGCACAGATAGGAGTCGATATAAGGTTCCTTATAGGGCTTGCTTGACACTTCTTTAGCTTCCATTATTGCCTGCCAGGAGGCAATGCTGAACGCGTTTTTACGCCAATGGCTATAGCTGCTATCAATTTGCTCTTTGACCATTTGCGTGAGCCTCTTTATTGCATTTTTAGCTTCATTTTATTTGTGGCTTTCATAAGTTTGCAAAGGTTGAACAGTTTCGGTTCGGTATCTATTCTTGGTATTTTAGGTTCTCTCGATGGGAACAACTTCTCATATCATTCGATTTTATTTCTCGTATATATATATATATATATATATATATATATATATATATATTGTAGAGGGCTTGAATTTCCAACATTTTCGTGGCTATCTTGTACCTGCACCCCCTCCCAGATATCCTCATTAAGATCTTTACAGAGTTTCTTTCAATGGTCATCCCTTACCCTTGAGATGATTCTTTATTTTGGCCTTGGATGTGTCTGTAAGTTTTATCGTTCTTGAGTCCCCTATTCCTCACGTTTTGTGGCTCTCATCATCTACATTTGATGGAGTCTGTCCTCCTACTCACAATTTCCTCATTCCACCAGTCTAGGTTGTTTGTCTCTCACCAGGTACCTTGTCGCTGCTTTTACTGTCATTGGGATGTCTTCCGTGAGTTTTTTTCGGTCACGGATTCTCCTCTGGTTTAGTTTATCGCAGATTCTTCCTCATTGAAGAACTTTTTCTTTCTGCTACTTCAGATTTACCCTTCCTTATCTCACCTACTTCGAAGTATATTGAACTGTATTAGCTTACCGCAGTCACATACCAGCGAAAATCTGACGAAAGAACTGAAGCAAATAGTTGTTTCTTTGGGATTAGAAAATAAAATTTTGCTAGCTATTTCGGATAACGCCTCAAATATTAAAAAAAGCCTTACAAGATCTTTTCGTTTATTTTAAATTTTAAAATAAGAAAACTTGCCCTTTTCAAACAGCTACAGCAAAACTGACTGATGTACAAAGACAGCAAAGAAAAATCTGATGTGGCCAGCACATGACCTCTCGCCATTTTTGAATCAAAAATTCACAGGTTGACACAAAAAAGTATGAAAAAAAATAATTTTTTTGTAAATCTGGCAACAGTGGCAAAAGTTTCGAAAATTTTAATGAGATGAAAATAAACTATAGGGTATACAAAATATATGTGTAAAACTTCATTGCCGTTTTGTATAATGATGGCGTCATCACTCATACCAACTGCCACTTACGGTTGTGCGATTGGCACCAAAATCTAATCAGATCTAATCTAGGGTATCAGAATCCTGTATGCAAAATTTCAAATTTTTTGATTCAGTAGTTTTTGAGTTATCGTTACTACAACATCCATCCAAACACACACACACACACTAACACACACACACACTAACACACACACACACACTAACACACACACACACACACACACACACACACACACACACACACAGACATCATCGCGAAAATATTAAAATCGTATTCTAGGGACCCTAAAACGTGTTTATCCATTGAAAACTCACTACCCAATTTTTAGCATGATTCCTATACCTCTCTTATCTGAAGGGCGAGAGGTAAAAATCCACAAAAAATATTTCAGGATATGTCAACCGACGGAATTCTACTTTCTATATGTAAGACTTTTTAAAAATAGAAGAAGTAGTTAGAACTACAATGCGTTATTTATTGTGAATGAAGAGGACTGACAACTTTTAGCAGAACTCAGAACAGTATTGGAGCCTATGGAAAAATTGACTAAAATAATGAGTGGGAAACTTATACAACATTGTCAAGTGTAATTATTGTTCTTATAAAAGGCGTTGAATAGAATTACAATAAGATAAACTTTTTGCACCTTTGTATTAACACAACCGGTAGTACAGAAAATTTTATGTTGGATATAAAAGGTGAACAGCAAAACGCTTCTTATCAGTACATTGTTAGTCTAAAAATATGGGGTTTTCCATTGACGGTGTGGCTGAAAAGGCAAATAAATTAGTGATAGGTTTAGTTACAGAATTAATTTATAAGAACAAAAAAAAATAAAGAAAAGATAGGAACACAGTTACATTTGTCGAAAACGCTGCCTCTGACCAATCACAGAAAAAAAACCCAAGGTCGATTTTTCGTCGTGGGCTCATTTGTACCAAAAAGCAGCATCTTTCAATCTGTAAGCAATTATAGAAGTTCAAAGATATTTGGAAGATAAACTTTTGTGGTGGCGTCAACGGGCATATAACTACTCATGTTTATCTAAAGTATGCATTGAAAAATTTTGAACAATTGCTCCATAAGTGTCTTATGAAAGAGTTTTTTCTAAGGATTGATCTTGTCAAATGTCATAAATGCCTCACAGCTATTATTGGTCACATCTGAAAGCCGAATAACCCTGGTAGCTAAGGACTTAAAAAGAAGAAAGTAGCGTTGCTCAGTTTATCGTATTTTTGTTTGCCATTGGCCAAGTTCAAAATTCTGCGCTTCTTTTTAAAAAAATGATTATTGCGCAGCTGAAACAATCCTCCTCGCGATGTTCAATTTGTCACGCTGTATTTTATCGCTTTAACAATCTCCTTTATATCTATGCTGGGTTCTAAAGGTGCGTTGACACGATGCGTTGATTGGAACCAGTGAACTGGCTTATGTGCGCATGCAGCACTCGTACAGTGTCAACACCAGGGTTGCCAATTTGTTAGTAATTCATAATATGTGAGTAATTTCACTAGTATGTTAGTAATTTTGTGAGTGGAGGGCAATTGTGAGTAAAATGTGAGTAATCGGAAGGTCGGCGTATATTCTTGGTAATGGTAGTTGGAAAAAATTCTGATCTACTCTGATAAATTATGAAAAATCTTACTTTAGACCTAATTTTACGTGCTCTATTAGTCAATATCCTTGAATAAGTCTTTAAAATTCTTTAAAAAGCGTTTAAAAAATCGTTGAAACATTAGTGAAAAAAAACCTTACAAACTTTTTAAAATATTCCTGATGATACATGAAAAATCTTTTAAAAATCATTTTTAACTCCATAAAGCAGTTCTTGAAATACTTAAAAAACTTTTAAAATTCTTAAAAACAAAATTGGAAAAGTATCCTAAGAAATCGTTGAATACTCCTTACAAAATCATCAATCTTAAAAAATCGTTAAAAATTAATTGAAACATCCATAAAATGTCCTTAACAAATCCTTAAAAAAACTTGGAGGAAAGAAAATCTCGAGACAATCCTCAAAAATCATTGACAAATCAATAAAATTGTCTTGAAAACTTCATAAAAAATCATTATAAATATTTGAAAGTTCACTAAAATATCCGTGAAAAATTATTAAAAAAAAGATTTAAGATTGTTTGAGAATTATAACATTTTTGAAAAAAATCGAAAGATTTCCTTGAAACTTACAAAATCCTTATAGAATCTTGAAATCATTCAAAAAATAAATAAAAAATCCATAAAACATCCTTAAAAAATTTATTGAAACATCCGTAAAATATTTGAAAAATTTTTGAAATATTAGAGAGATTTTAAGCCCTTTAAAAAATCTCCTTATTTTGACGCTTTTGTGGTTATTTTTGCTAACCATAACAATAAGCACGGCAATGAAATTAAGACATTTTAAACCCCAACTTTAAACTTCACAAAGTGACAGGTGATAACATGTGCCTGAGATTGGGATAGTGGAAATCCCAGAATTTGATCTTAATGCTATAGAGGATAAGTTTGTGAAACCATATTTCAGGTTCGAAAGGCCGGAAATATTTAGATTAGCAAGGGTTCTTCGAATTCCTAATAAAATCAGGACAAGATCAGGACTATTCACATACCTAAAAAGTATCCACAAAGTATACACAATTAATATGTTGTCGCAGGCCAACGTCAAATCTGACAGAACTCTAACAGTTAGGTTATGTTTTTCTCAAGAATCTAATATGACTTTTGCGCGTTGTCAGATATTCAATTTAAATTTTACAATCACGACATTGCAAAAAAAAATTAAACATGATATTTGAACATTTAACAATATTATTACGATATAAAGAAAAAATATAACAAATACTCTGTAGGTTAAAGGAACAGATATTTTTTTTAAATAGTTTAATGTTAAATATTTTAATCAGCACATTCATCTCCTTTTGCAAAATTATCTAATATGCTCGAAAATCTGAAACGTGTGGCAACGGTGCTTTGTTAAGCATAACGATAGACATAACCACTCTCTATCTTTAATTTTCCGTAAGTAACGGAATCGGTTATCGTTATTAAAGTTAAAGGAACAGCAAACTTCCGTTGCGCATGCTCACAATAACGATAACGGAAGAAAGGCGAATAATTAAAGGGCTTAAAATCTCTCTATTATTCACAACAAAATTCTTAAAACACACTTAAAAAAATGCCTTCCAAAGTACTTGAAAACCTTTTAAAAAATTCTTGAAAAATACATGGAAAATCATTCTTTAAAAATCATAAAAAAATCAGTTACAAATCATTGATTACTCCTTGATAAATCCGCAAAACAGTTGTAAAAAAAAATCATTAAAAAATCTTTGGAGAATCACTAAAGAATCCTTAAAAATCATATAATCTAGGTGGAAAGTTGCCTATATGAATCGTCTGTTTGATATAATACCTTGTAACATCTGTTTTTGTAAGACGCAGAGAAAACAATACACTCGTTTTGATTTCGAACGTTTGAGGCATAGGGATTTTTTTTCTACAGCTACACTGTAACACTTAACCAAGCGAAGCAGCACCAGCCTGTGATGCTTCGCAACATTGCACAGTCACAGATTTAAAATCCAACAAAAAAATATATAATAAATACATAATTTAATATACCACACGTTTTCAAAAAAATTGCCTTGTTATTGATGTTTTGTAAGTAATCCGTAAAAGGTTTGAGAGTAAATCGACAAAAACTAGTTGGCAACCCTGGTCAACACATAGAGACAGGTTGAATTGAAGACGGTCAGTTGACTGGAGCGAGTCGACTCGGATGGTCTCCTACTTTTTGCCGTGCCAACTAAGAAAACTTTTAATTCTTCAAATTGAGATACAGTTAATCTTAAATGATTTCTGTATATGTATCTGAATCTTCAACTGCAACTTCCTTCAAAAAAGTCGCCGAGGTACCTACAGTTTCTTTTTGCTATCCTCTTTCTTACCCATTTTCGACGTTTTCTTTTCTTGTTATTTTCCTCATTCAAATGATTAATCAACAGATTCGCTACAATATTAAGTCCTTTTTGTGGACATTCTTGAAAGCAATTGTTGATAAGATTTCAATTTTTGGCGGATTAGGACAATAAAATTGCATAAGGGAGGACGACGACTGTCCTAAAGCGGCAGTTTCACGTGGCAGTTAAGTGCTATAGCAACGACTGTTAGGTAGGCGTGGTCACATTGTTAGCTGTGAAACATACCACTGTTATCGAAGTAGAATGCTATGCCAGTTATATACTGTTATAACTAGAAATATTTCTACTTTTTGTTATAGCAGTCGTATTTAAGTTAAAATAAAATTGCGAAATCTGTCAAACGCATTGCGTTCTCAGATCAACAAATAGAATTATATCGTGAAAATGAATGTCGCTGGAACATTAAGTCTACTGAATATATAATAATAAAGCGGCAGTTTCACATGGCAGTTGAGTGCTATAAAAATTGTAATATTTGGCGGGGGTGACTTCTATTGTCATAGTTCTACTCTTATGACCTGATTCACATAGTGAGTTTAATTGCTTTCTTCAAAATGGCTCCGATTAAAAAAGCAGTGTTAAATTGTTCAATTACTTGCTTATTAGCCAAGAAACAAATTATGTTAAAGAAAAGTTAGAAGCTAAACGTAGAAAATATAAACAGAAAATATGGTGGGTTAAAACACTTTTATTAAACAGACCGCAGTTTGACATGGAAAATAATTTATTAACTGAATTATTAAATGTAGAAGCTGATTTTCTAAATTTTACTACTTTAGCTTATGAAAAATTTTTAGGTCTGAACGAGAAGATCCGTATATTTTTGTACATTTTCATAAATAAAGTTAGCATTTCCTTTTCCACGCACAATTTTTTTGGCAATATCAGTTATTGCGGCTTTTCATTTATCACTGTTTTTATATTAAGTTGACTTATTTTCGAATGACATTCATTTTTACGATATAATTCTCTTTTTCATCTGAAAAAGCAATGCGTTTGCCAGATTTCGCCATTTTATTTTAACCTAAATACGACTGTTATAACGAAAAGTAGAAATATTTCAAGTTATAACAGTAACTGGCATATCATTCTACTTCGATAACAGTGGTATGTTTCACAGCTAACAATGTGACCACGCCTACCTAATAGTCGCTGCTATAGCACTCAACTGCCATGTGAAACTGCCGCTTAAAAGAAAAGCCGCAATAACTGATATTGCCAAAAAATTGTCCGTCGAAGAGGAAGTGTTTATTTATGAAAATATACAATCTTCTCGTGCAGGCATAAAAATTTTATATAAGGTAAAGGAGTAAAATTTTGAAAATCAACTTCTACATTTAACAATTCAGTTAATAAAGTAGTAACAGGAATAACCTCTGCGCGATTTTTTTTACGAGCCGGTCTTGACTTACACAACACCTTAATAGAAATCAGTATCAACAAATTTGCTTTCCTTATCGAGATATCTCTAATAGAAGCTTCACTTAGTAGGCGGGACCGGGATCCTCGTACCCGAAATTCCGAAATTGCTCATCTTCTGAAACAGCCTTTCTTTTTTGAATAAAAACCGATTGCCGAGAAAGAATTTTCCGAATCGGCCGTACCGTTCTCGAGTTATCGAGCGTACAGACATCCACACATCCACACAGACAGACTTTTTTTTGCGCGGAAAATCATTTTTTTCCACGTTTCATAACATTTAAAGTCATTTGGGGCAAAAATTTTTTTTGAGATTTTTGCATGATTTCAATACTACGGTATGCCATACTTCACCATAGGTGAAGTATTGGCGGGCCGTAGTAATTATTTTCCATGTCAAGCTGTGGTCTGTTTAATAAACGTGTTTCTACCCAGTACCTTTTTCTTCTTATATTTTCTTTTGAGTTATATAAATTGTATAGACTTCAAAACATTGTATAGAAAAATGTAATCAAGGCATGTCTAATAGTAAATGGTCTAATGCCTAAACATATCAGGTAGCAGCTGTCTTCTTCCTCGTCCCTTTTTATCATCGAAAATATTTGGCTTTTGGATTGTTGTACTTTTGTTAGATTTTCTATGTTTTTGTTTGCTTCGCATCTCTCTTTTTTCTCTTTTTGCCTTTCTTTCAGCAATTTCCATTTTTTCTTTTTAATTGCCTCCTTTTCTGCCGTTAACTGATGTTCTATTGCAGCATTAGTTAAAACGGCTGTCGCTCTCTTCTTTTTTCATTTTCTGTTATCAACTAAGAATTTTTCTCCAACATTGGGCAAATTTCTAATTTGTTCGAGTTCAGACAATATGTTTGAACTTCATGGTCCAGTTTCTTTTAAGTCACGTTCAGATATAACAAAATCTATGTTTCTGTTATTTGATATAGGTTTGATCAGGAGGTGTACTTGGAGCCTCAACTACAAAATGGTCCAAATCTGAAACTCTGGAAACTGAAACGTTAGCAGGATTTTGACTTATTTCTAACAGGTTTGGCTTATCTATACCATAATTTAATAAATAATCGGCATCTGAAAATATTGTTGGATTAAAATGCATTATTCCTGTTGCACGAAACCCTCCTTGGATATTTATAGGTGAGCAGGCTAAAGACAAAGTTGATTGAATGATTCGTGTTATGTCGTATAGCCAAATAGAGGAGAGAGGAGTAAGACCCAAAGATCTTTCCATTGCCGCTGTCGGGGTAGATGACATGGCGCCTGTAATAGCCACACAAGCTAGTGTCTGTAGTCCAGTTAATTTAGCCGCCGCAATAGACTGGAGCTCCTTCGTCCACCAGGCTATTGCGCCATATGTGACCATTGATTTTATCACCGTTTGATAAATCCAGTAAATCTGTTTAGAGTTCATTCCCCACGACTTGCCGCATACCCTTCTGATATTCCAGAGGGATACCCTGGCTTTATTGATTGTTCTTTCCAGATGTGAGTTCCAGGTAAGTTTTCTATCTACTATAATCCCCAAATATTTTACCTCCTCCGCAAACGGAATGGTTACGCCTTCCAAAATTGGATGACGTAGCTTATCAAGCTTCCTCCTTTTTATAAAAGGAACTTATACCGTTTTGTGGGATTCACAGACATCTGTTCCTCCTCACACAATCAGTATACGATGTTAAGGGCTTCCTGAAAGATATTGGAAATAATCTCTTCAAATAAACCTCTAACAATTATTAAAACGTCATCGGCATTGAAAATCCACCCCCAGCTGGGAGTGCCTGTTTAGAAGGGGGTCGACCAAGAGTGACCAAATAAGACTAGACAGCACCCCATCTTGAGGACACCCCTTCGTCGCTCTAAATCTAACAGTCTCCTCCTGCAGGGATGATGTGGCAAAACGATTTTCAAGCATGCATTTGATCCAGTTGCAGATTAATCTGCTTGTTCCTCTTCGCAGCAGTGCAACGTAAAGGGATTAAGGCAGGGTGTTATTGAACGCCCCTTCAATGTCGATGAAAGCTGTCAGCGCAATCTCTTAATGCTGTAAAGCTTGACCTATCTTTCCTACGAGGTTATTTAGCGCCAAATTTGTGGATTTACCAACCTGGCAGGCATATTGTCTGGGGTTGAGGGGAATTTCCCTGCAGTTCCCGTCTCTATTATGCCTATCAAGAATTCTCTCTGGAGTTTTTAGTATGAATGAGGTAAGTCTGATCGGTCTAAAGGATTTAGTCACCAGCCTTCTGGTATGTAGCTGCACACCAGGCTCGCACGATGTAGTTTCACGAGAAGAGGCAACAGCTCCTCTGTCCCGTTTTGCAACATGGGAGGAAAAATACCATCTTCTCCTGGTGATTTGTATGGGGAGAAAGACTTCAATGGCCATAAGATTAAGTGTGGAGCGATCACCTCAGATGCAAACCTCTAGTCTTCTTTAACTGGTCGTACAGACGGGCCAGGTGGAAGTGGAAAGGGTTATGGGCGATCCTCCAGAAGCAGGCTACCTGGGAAGTGATTCCGCATGAGGATCTCTAACGTCTGCCTTTTGGAGTCAGTAAAAGAGCCGTACGGTCGTTTTATCGACTCTACCTCTTGATTCGGATCTCTAGAGAGAATCTTGTAGAGTCTTATTCCAGCAGGTAGATCTGTTATACCCTGGCAGAACCTCTTTCAAGACTCCCTCTTGGCTTTACGAATATCTTTCGTGTCTCCTGTTAGAGCCGATCTGTATGTGTCCCAGCACCCTGTTTGCTTAGCTCTATTGAAGAGACGCCGAACTTCTGTTCTCTTTTTGTCCAAGGTTCTGCTCCACCAAGGTGAACCTCTATGGTCTCTCTTCTCCTTAAGTGGGCAGTTATCTTGATAGGCTGTGAGTACGGCTTCCTGCAACTGACCGCTTGCTGGATCTATTTCAGCCTGATTCTTTATAGATTAAATGTCGTTCTTCAGGTAGGTGTGAAGGGAAATTCTATATCCGTCTGTACACTTTGGATTACGTTATTGCACTATAGGCCTGCTCCATGCCCTCATCTCAAATCTGATATGTCGATGATCCGAGCATGAAGATTCTGCAGACACCCGGTAATTAACGATCTTGGTACTCATAAACTAAGTACTTATTGTTACATCAAGAACTTCCATGCGATTTCTACACACAAAAGTTGGTTCGGCTCCTTCGTTATTAATCGAAAGACCCTCCCCTATTATATAGTTATATAGAGACTCACCACTTTTATTAATGTTCGTGCTTTCCCAGTCCAGATGGTGGGCATTTGAATCACATCCAATAATCAGTTGCTTGTTGTTCCTCTTACAGAAGGCGACTAACTCTCGCACAGCTGAAGGAGGAGGTTGCTCCTCATTACCATCACCTGGAAAGTATGCCGAGCAGACTACTACTTCGAGCCTGCTGTCCTCCACCGGGAGCGTTAGTTGGGCTGCAACCACGTCTGCGGTACAGAAACCTGTTAACATAAAATACTTAATTTTATTTCTGATTATATCACTCATAATGTAATAATTGTTACTTGATTAATAATCGATAAGCATTCACCATATACTGACTAATACCTGATAATCAGACTTGGTACTTTTAATGCTAAAAATCAAGTAGATATGCTATCATCTTCGTCATTGATTTTATACTGTAAATGTAAATTATTGAGCTGTAAAATTTTTAAAATGTCATTAATTCGTGATATAATCTATTGAATACAACTCGTGGTATCGTGTCTATCGATAATCCCATAAGTTAATGCACTCAACGTGTTGTCAAATTATAATTTCACAACAATTTTCGTGAAATAACTTATGAGATTATCGATAGTCAAGATGCCACTTGTTGTATTAGATATGATAAGCATGCATGCCCGTGGCTTTCTACCGGCATACGAGACTAGATTATCAGAGTTGTTTCTCAGGCCGCTTATTTTGCAGGAGCTGGAAATCCAGGGTTCCTGGATCAGTGCCACATCAATGTTCTCCAGCCGAAATACCCTGCCTAGGACGTATGATGCCACTTTGGCATGGTGGATATTTGACTGGAGAAAGGAGACGTGGGCAGCCATCGGTTGAGGGGAGGTTTCTTTCCCAAACTCTTTGTTTGTTTCCCAGATCCCTTCCCCTTCGGTCCTCTTAGCGATTGTGGTTTGTCCCCTTATCGCTTGGGGCCTGTGGTCCCGGGAGGTTTATTGGGGACTTTAGGAGGTTGTGCTGTGGTCCGTAGGAATGTCTTTTCTCTAGAACCAGAGTAACGTGTGATCCTCGTTCTGCGATGGTGATGTGTACAATTTGTTTGAAACCACTCCTATATTTGAAAAATATGAATCAATCAATTTAAAAAACCAAGCCGCTGATTTCTGTCGAGAGTCTTTTTATTAATAAAATAAAAAAATTAATTTAAAAGTGAGGCGAGTAATCACTGCGTACTAATTTAATAATAATTTAAAAAAAAAATAATAAAAATCCCATTTAAAGATCTTTCTTAAGTAGTCATCCATATAAATAATAATAAACGGTCCCATTTGAGTTAATTAGAAACGATATTAAAATTGATATTACGGTCGTAAAGTTACACTCGATTGAAAGAATCTATGACGAACCTGGAATTTGAAACACTTCGTATATATATGAGCGAAGAAAGAACTAAAAGAGTAGGCAGGCAATTTACCACATGATATGTTTGCTTAGAGGCAAGGTTCTCTCTTCGTCAAAATCATCTCTCCGAAATAGCTATTAAAGTGGATGAACAGGAGCGGATTTAGAATATATAAATGAAGAAATTTTAAATCAAATTAATCATATTTGAGTTTTCCAATTTTATCGATATGTCAAACTTTTTTCAATTTTTTCTTTTTTCCGATTTTTATGAGTGTAAGCATCCCTCTCTCGAACGCTGCATTTTTTTAAAAGATACCCCTTGGAATATCTTCCTGCGATTAAAATTAACCATTAATGTACATCTAACTACTTTTAAAACTAGTTACTTATTATCTAGAATCAACCCAATGATGTCTTCCAGATTTTTCTAAACGATATACGCTATACTCGTCCACTTTGCTCTGTTTTACACAAAACATACTTCACAAGATCGATTGGCTTGATTCTCTTCAATCTTCTAACATGATGTTGGTCATCCAGCACTTGTAGATGGAGCCTGAATTTTTGCTTGTTGGCGAAACTTTTAATCTCTTCCTAGATGATTGATATTCGGAGATATCTGTGAATATTAGTTATCATACAAGGGGTCTTTACTTGATTCTGGAATGTTTGAATGCAATTGATGTTAGAATCGCTGGCATAGCCCCAACGCTCGATATCATAAATCTGACTATAAATCAGTAGCTTTTTGTAGATTGAAAGCTTGGATTTTTTTCCAATCAGTCAGTATGCTGTCTGTATTTTAGGCCTAACTCGGTTGTTTTCTTTTTAACATGTTCATCCCACCTAAGTTTGGCGTCAAGAGTCATGCCGACGTATTTGTCATTCATCGAATATGGTACAATTGTTCCGTTATTATTTAGAGGATAGGGTTCTGTTACCCTTTTGTTAGTAAAGTTTACTTGAATAGATTTAAATCCATTAAGCTGAATCTACTATTGTTTGGTCCAGTCTACTAGTGTATTTTTCTAACATAGTTTACTTGGTTTTGGTCTACTGCAAGTAGAGAAGTATCGTCAGTAAATGCAGCAATAACTACATCTTCTAATATTGATAAATCGCCATTATATTACAAATACAAGGATAATATTATCTCTTTCGGGAAGAAGTATTCCTCTTTTTGCTTGATTATAAAAAATCTGTTGGATATATATTATGTTAGGATGTAGACATATTGGTCTGGTAGTATTTTGTTTAGTTTATATATCAAGCCATACTTTGTCGAACGTTTGTGCACGTTCAATAATATTTGTTCTTCTATACCTGTCTGTTGTTGAGTGATTTTGCCTGAATCCAAAATGAAAATCTGGGATTAAGTTAATATTTTTATTAGCGGTAGCAGTCTTTTGAGAAGTAATTTTTCAAAAAGTATTTAAACTATTGGCAGAACAGAAATCGGTATATAGGATTTGACATTATTAGGTTGTTTTCCTAGTTTTAATCATCTCAGCAACTTTCCATCACGTTTTAATCTGAAAGCTGGATTAATAAGGTAAGTAAGCATAACTATACCCTTTCTAGGTTCTCAATATCTCGCCATCTTTGGGTTTATATTAGGTTTATATCAGGGGGAGTGATATTTACAGATTTTGGGTTCATTATTATTCAGCAAGTGATCTATCCACCCTTAGTTGGGCGTGAATATATTAGCCAGGTGTTCATCAAACAAATCTGCTTTTTGCTTATTATCTCTTGCACATGTGCAATATTGCTTCTAATAGGAGAAATTGATGTTTCGGGTATCTTTATTCTTTTGGTTGTCTTCCAAACAGAATAATCAGTTTTTTCATATATAGAGAGTTTTTGTAAATATAAATTTGAAATAAATTTTGGACTGTATTATTTGTACTTTCAGCCAATATTTTGTGGATTTTCTTTACCACTTCTGACGTGGTCACCTCATTTGACCAATGACTGTGATGATTGTCTTATCAACTGGTACGACCTCGTTTAAACTCTGCCATCCAATATTTTATTGTGAAATCTATCACCTAGTACCTTACTCATGTTTTGACGTCTATTAAATTTGCAGGTAAAGGTTTAAGTGACTGTGTAAATAGTGCACGTTAATATTCATGTTACACCCAAGGGATTTGAACCTGTTAAGTATCTGGTGTACCAGTTCAACATATTTTAGAAGTTTACGTTTACGTAGAAAATTTCTGACATGACACATTTCAATCTACGCCAATAAATAGCCGTCAGGAAGACTCAATTTTTCCAAGAGATTCTCTGATTTCGTGACAAAATATAAGATAATCTTTTTGAGAGAAGAAGGTTACCAAAGCTTTATCTCTTTTATGGTAAAAGCGATTTTTTTCTTTTGTCGTTTAACCAGTTGAAACCAGTAATTCAGAAGCTTCATTTGACAGGTTGACATCTCTGATTTGGTCATTTAATTTATCCTCATTGAAAGGTTAATAAATTGATGACATCTGCTCATAATCACTGTTACCTTTATTAGTATCAGAAAAATAATCAGAAGGCCAATACTCGTCCTCACAGAGCGCTAATAATTCATGAAATATTGGAATCAGCATTTCCTCTGAGTGAGGGACCTAGCGTCTTGCAGAGACTAAATCAAGATAAGTCTACTTGCTAGGGTTATTTGGATTATTTCTATTAATATTTACTAGGCATCATCAAAGTGGTCTACAAACCATCGGTACGCCGAATTTCAGACTTTTTCCAAAATATCTGAGAGGAACAGAAAAAGTGATAGTCTGGTATACAGACAGGTCCAAAACAGAAAACAACATAGGAGTTACATTCTATCATATAAACTCTCATATGGTATTTCCTACCAACATGTAAAGGATATGCTGGAGAAACAATTAAAGGACAAACACAGGGCCTATTGGATATAACTTCCGGGATTAAGACAATCCAAAGCACTCATTGAAGGTCCACCCAAGCGTAGAGACAAGAGACAATCTGCTATTATGTCTAAATATATAGGAGCTTAAAACTGTACTAGATCTCCTGACAGGACAATGCGGGGTCAGAAGACACCTGAACCTCATAGGAGCATCGGAAGATTCCCTATGCAGGGCGAAACTTATCTTCGTATATTGTGAGATTTCACTTGAAAACAATTTATTACTATTCAACAACACAAATACAACTTCGATCCATCTTGTAAGACAATTCACAAAATAACCTCAACCTAGTTATCGGTTGCTTACTCTATCTGGTGGATTTTCCTGGGACTAACTGGAAAGAAGACTGCCAGTAGGACAAATAAATAGGAACCAATCCTTGTATATGTGATTTAGAATGTCAATTTCGTGTAAAAGTAAAGTTAAAAACCAGTGATCTAAAAGTATAGATTCAAAAATGATTTAATATATATTTAGATTCAGCGTTCTAAATTCTGTTTTTAATTTATTGGTATTTTTTATAATATAAAAGTTTATCTTAGACATTTGATTTATAATAAATTTAGAATAATCCATAACTCCGTCCCTGCAAAGTAAAGCGAGACAGATAGAACGACGTAGGTCTTGGCGTAATCGTAGCGCTCCGTAGCGGCACAACAGAGAATCGACTTGGCCCTATAATTAAAGGAAACTCATTTGTGTTCGACTGACACCTTAAAGATAGGCATTTAGTCAGCTGTCAGCGGCACCCTTTGTAGGTACCTTGGGTACTATCAGAGCTAAGACGCGCGAACTTACTCACCTATCAGTTCATTGGCGTTTCCTAAACAATAAGGGATAAAAGGTTTATTATAAATTGTTGAAAAATTGTTTTTAATCTATTTTAAGACTTTGGTTGCTGTGTGAATTTCACTTATAGTGCAGTCGAAATGCATTTTTTCAAAAATTTATTTGATATCCAAAAATCTGAAGTAACGTAATAAAAACGGCGCTCTGGTGGTTGGTCTAATTTATTTGGGGGTGGTTAAAGGGGATGAAAAATGTTTTTTTCATGATTCCCGAAGAAACTTGATATCGTAACAAAAAACATTCAACAGCAAAGTTGTAGCTTATGAAAAAACCTACAACTTTTGCATGTAGGACACTTTTGACCATAATCTCAAAATTTCCGAGAAAAAAGTGGAAATTCCTAGTTAATTTTTCTTTTTTCGTTTTTCATTTTTCATTTCCGCAAAATCATTCAATTTTGATTTAACTTTGCTACAGTATACGTTATTAAATAATCAAAAAAATTTTAAAGTTAAAAAATTATTAAACTTTTTGAGATATTCATTTTTTTTTCGGTTAAAAACACTTTTTGGCACACTAAAAATTGAATGGGGAAATTTCATCGGGTGCATATTTTTTTCGTGTTCACGTGTACTTTTTAATATAATGACAAACAACTACAGTTTATATTTAAAAACATGCTCGAAAATTGAAAAAACCGAAAAAACGATTGTTTTCACAATGAATTTTTAATAATAATAATGTATTTAAATGTTTAAAAAAAAATTTTTATTGTTTGATTCGAAATTTCATGTTTGTACAGTATTGTTATGAACATTCATCTGGAATGTTTGAAGCTTCCAGATAAAAATTAAAAATAGGCATTATTTAATTGTTTTCTCACAGAATCCAAAAGTATTCAATATAGATTAAATCGTAAACTTAATATAAGCAATTAAAATTTAAATATAATTTTTCAGATAATTCTGATAAGATTGAGATATTGACATGCTATTAAAAGTAGCGGCATGTTTTTGTTTTGACGTGAATTATATTAATATATTCTTGAATTGAGTATTCGATTGGCAATCGAAGTTTCTGTTTGGGTTGTTGAGATATTCTTTTTCTTTTTTATTATCATATTTGGATTTAATTTGACGCTTATCCTTAATTTTAAAATATTTCGGATTTCTTAAATTATAATCCTATAATAAACACGTTAGCAAAACAAATGGGAACGCAGTGTTCCACGGTCAGAGATTTCGTTTTCTGCCCGTGTCAATTTCGAGATGGATACTCGACGTTTCGTTTCTAATATAACCAGCTTCTTCTGGAGTTCAGACGAGTACGGTAACTCAGTATATCAACTTCTATTTTAGCTAATTTCGCAGAAAAATGACTTAGTTCCACCCATTTTACATTCCTTAATAAATTCGTTAAGTAGATATCAGGAACTCAATTGCTTACATCTTAATGAAACCATTTGAAGTCCCAGCCAACGGTACTACTATGCTTTAAACCTAAAGATTGGTTGAGATACGTGGATGAAATTTTTACTAATTGGCCCAATGACCATCAGTTTCTTTCCAGTTTTTCGGACCACATCCCTATATAAAATTTACAAGTAAAGTTGCAAATCTCTACACTATTTTCAGATGTCTTATACTAATCCGCAAATCAAATAGAACATTAGATTTTTTTTTGGATGCTGGTCCCTTTACCAGCGGCACTTCAGCCTCTTGGGCATTTTGTGCATTCCGACTTTGTTCTACAGCACCCACTTCGTAATTCTAGTCTTCTGCAACCAGTCAGTTCAGGTTCTTCACCGGTTAGTTGTTGTATACTTCGGGTATTAGCCTAGGCTGCCCGAATATAGCTTGTATGATTGGCAGTTCCTGTCCCTATGCCGCATTGTCTGCAGGAAAGTTCTCCTTTGTACAGTCCCATTTTATGCAGGTGTCCCCTCATTGGACTGTGACCAGTTTGGAGGTCCGTTATAGTTCTAACTTGGTTCCCTCCTATTTTTAGTAGTTCTTTGGTTTTGTATTATGACGGTTCTTTAATTAATGTTTATCCGTGGTGCATGAAAGCTTAATTAAATCTTGTTTGACCCAGTCTCGTTTGCATCCTCGGATGGCAGATTTTGTGATTCCGAGTGCTGGTTATGGGTCCACATATGCAGTTGATGAACTTTTCTGGCTAGTTGATCAGCTTCTTCGTTATCCTCAATACCACAGTCTCCTGGAATCCACGTCAAAGTTTTTTTGTTATGTTCTGATAGGATACTGAGTTCTTCTCAGCATTCCCATACCAGTTTTGATGTTACTTTTAGGTTCATAAGAGCCTTTACAGACGTCTGGCCGTTCGTTGCGCACTTCAATAGTATTATTTCTTCTTTCGCATTGCAAGATTGCGTACGGAAGTATTTATTGCCAGTGGGACGCTTAGTTGGGAATTTCTCCCCTTGCTGTATATTCCTGCACCAGTTCCTTCCCCAATCTTGGATCCGTCTATGTACCAGATCCTCTCTTCAGGTTTGCTCTTGATGTTGTCATCTGTCCATTTTCTTCGGTTTTGCATGTTCATCTCGAAGTTAGTATTGAAAAAGTACATAGGAGTTGTGTGCTCCTTTGATTTCATTTCAAGAATGTTTGCTCTCATTGTTTCTTTTCTTTTGTTGTGGTCCTAGCAATTTCTCGTATTTTGTAACCTTGAAAATACCATTCTTGCCTCCCCCATGTTTGTTATGTCAATCAGAGGAAGATTCAGCAAAGCTTCCACGGCTGCTGTTGGTGTTGTTTTCATAGCCCCTGTTATACTGAGGCAGGCAAGTTTTTATACCTTGCTCAACTCAGCCGCGACTATTTTTACTTTCCGAACAACAGAGTTGTATAGAAGGAAAGTATTGCGATCATGATATTTTGACCATACCCACATTTTAACGGATCTTTACGTTTTGAGGTCACCTGAATCCATTTATACCATTTTTAGCATGATGTCTGTCTGTGTGTGTGTCTGTGTGTCTGTGTGTGTGTGTGTGTGTGTCTGTGTGTCTGTGTGTCTGTGTGTCTGTGTGTGTGTGTGTGTGTGAACACGATAGCGTCTAAACGGCTGAATCGATTTAGATGAAATTTTATATACATATTTAGGGTAACAAGGAGACGACCTGTATAGATTTTGGAGTTAATCGGACAACCGGAAGTGACAGTTGCTATAAGTGATGACGTCATTACCTAACAAGATGACAATAAAGTTTTACACATATATTTTTTATACGTTATAGTTTAATTTCGAATGTTTAAAATTTTCAAAAACTTTTGCCATTGTTGCCAGATTTATGAAAAAGTAATTTTTTTTCATATTTTTCTTAAATAACCAAAATAATGCATTTTTATGAAAAATTACAGGATATGAAAGTTGTAGAACATAAAATTTTCTACACATTTTGTCATTACCGGTTTTTTGAATTCCTCATAGTTTCGCCGCTAGAGGGCGTGAAAAAAATTTATATAGACATTTTTGTGACTTTTTTAGATTTTGAGACAAAATTATGGAATTTTATGAAAAATTACATGGTATCAAAATTGTAGAACATAAAATTTTCTATAAATTTTGTCTTGACTATTTTTTCAAGTTGCGCATAGTTGCGCCGCTAGTTTTTATTTTAATTTTTATCTTTATTAAATTATTATTTTTAGTTAAATTTTTATATTAAAAATTTAAAAAAAATATCTTTAAATTTGTAATAATTAATTTTATTATTATATTTTTTTTCAAAATTTTATTACAAAAATTTTGGAATTTTTAAAAAATTGGCTAAGAAATTTAAGATTATATTACGATTTTAAACTAAATTGAATAACTTCTAAAATATTAAAGTTATTGAAATGGGATTTTCACCATTCGAAATATAATATAAAACTATAAATTTTAAATGTATTTTAGTTTCTTAAAATTTAGACTTGTAATTATTGTTGCCAAAATTAAGAATTTTTTTAATTTTTTTTGTAATTTCGTTTTATCAATAAGTATAAAATAAATGAAAAAATTAAATAGCATATTCGAAAAGGATCCAAAAGTACTATGTGTGTAAATTATTTCATAATTTTAACATAGTATTTGTAAAAGTTATAGCAAAAAATGAAAAAAGTTAAAACAATTCAATGGATACCCATGAATTTTTGAAAAAAAACTTGATTTTTTTTAGTTTTTTAAACTAACTTTATTAATGCATTTTGATCCAAAAACTTAAAAAAAAAGGTCTGTTTCCCATTTTGAATAAAATTGAATGAGATATTAATTATTTATTGATTTTAAAATTATTCAAAAATAGGTTTTATTTGTTTTAAGGTTCAAATTAACATTAAAAATTTTGAAAAAATTACCCTTAAATTTGTAGTAAAAAACTCTATAATTGTTATTTTTTTCAGAATTTTATTCAAAAAACTGTAGAATTCATAATTTTTTTTTTGAAATTTAATAAAAGTTTAAAAAAAATTGAATAACTTTAAAAATATTAAAGATATTAAAATGGGATTTATACCATTCGATAGGTAATATAATTAATGTATTTTAATGCAGTAAAACTAAAATAAGCGATTAACCAATTACTTTACTATGAGTGTTCGGAAAGTTGGGTAGGATTACCCCTCATTTTTTATATTATCTTTGTCTACACCATACCAAAGATGCGTAGGTGATCATGTTTTTCACTACAGTATTATATGTCCAATACACCATTTTGGGACTGAGCCCACATGTTTCCCGTGTGCTTATTTGGCTGCCATTAGTGTTTTCTTGCCATTTGTTGGTTCCAGGTAAGTTTCGAATCTAAAATAACCCCGAAATATGAGACCCTTTTAGATTTGGTGTGCCTAGTCCCTCTAAATTCCTTCTTTGGGCAAAAGATATTATGGTTGATTACAATTGACTAATATTAAGTCCCTCTTCATCTATCCATTCACTCATTAGATTTAGGGCCATTTACATTCTTGCCCTAACTCTGGAATTGAATTGTCACTAGACTATAATGACTATGTCATCTTTAAGAGCGTACTATCGACCTAGAAATACAAAATTTCTAATAACTTTTTTATGGAGTTACAAATTTTAATATAATTTTTACCAAAATATGGGGAAAAAATCTATTATTGTGGCTACGAAGTACATTTTTTTAAATCAACTTATAATTTTTTTTTCAAGCTCTTTAATTTTTTTTTGAATAATTTTTTAGCTTTCCCTAGCATATTTTAAGATATTTGGTAAAAGATAAAGAAAATCTAAGAGTAGATAGATTTTAAGAGCGAATTAAGATATATGCATTTCATTGTTTGGTAAATGCTGCCACCTGTTAGATGGACCTAAATCGTTACGTTTTTATCATTATTGCATTTTTAGTCTCCATAGGTGGCCCATTGCTTCAATCAGAAAGTACAGGAGCGATGCAACTAGAATTTAGTTTACAACGATAGAGCGCTCTTAGTTGTTCTCCATTCATTTCTAGTGGTATTAGCAGCTTTACCACCACCAGGTTATAGCGGGGTGGGGACAATACACCATTTTGCGGACAGAACAATAGGTTACTCTATGTCATGTCCTTATTTGCTGTTTTTACATGAACTTTATTTTTATAAGAAAAATACTTACATTTAAAATACTCTATTTGAGAATTAAAGTTAAGGCTAATTCAGTTAATTATTTAACTTGGATCAAAATCTTTACCCCCTTAGCTGGATATTATATGACTCAAGATAGATTTTATTCACTAATAATCTCCACGAATTTACATTAAAAAAACCATAATTATCAACAAAAATCCACGTTGGAGTTAATGAAACTATAAATTGTTAAATTTCTTCTCTACATATATGACCTTAATTAGTCTTACTCAAGCAGAAGTCTCGTTATCTTCTTTTAATGACCATCGATATTCTAATTCGCCAAAAAAGAAAAGATCTTTCAGAAAGTCCACTATTTCCTTAAAATATAACTAAATTAACTATACTCCCAATAATTGTAACTATTTAATTTGCTTTATAACATTAAATTAAATTCGAAGTGACAACGTCTTCAAAATCACCCCTAACTAAATAAATTCATTGGAGAATAGGGCTTCACACGAGACGCGATAAGGAGAAAATTTCAAAAATCTCGTCTCGGTCTTGTTAGTTGAGAAAAAAATAAGTCACGTTTCAGTCTCGGTCTCGTCTCGTCTCGTCAAATCTCGTTATTGCTAGAACTTATTTCTAAGATAGTACAAAACGAGGTAATTATTAATTCTATTGTAATTTATAAATGCGTGATTATTTATTTATTTTTGTTTTTTATTTGGACGTTACTAAATCATTATCTATATAAATTATAATTATAAACATATTGTTATATAATAAAATACATTTTTATTCATACACGTTACAATATTTTCACAAACATACATTTTAAATTTCGTTAATGATAAATGTTAATGAGTTTAAAAATATTATTTTATTATAAATAATTTTTTATATGGGAAATAACCCAACGTCTAACCAGACACCGTTTTAAAAAAATTACAATTGTCGAATTTGATCTGGAGAGCATATTAATGTTGATTTCGTTACTCCTATGTTCAATATAATTGAAAATTTTATTTAAAATGTTTTATTCTGCACACATACCTTCAACTTTTAACAACAAATGTAGTTTCTAGGTACCCTTTGGGTCTTAAAATTTTATTACCCTCAAACTGTTTGGAAGTCCTAAAAAACACATTGAGAGTGACATTTTATATAAAATAAAATATTTCACAGATGGTTACCAGATTTTAGATTTCGTAAATTTATCGTAACCTATGTAGACATTTCTTTTATTATAAAAAAAATTAAATGTTTATACTGTTTGCTAGTTTATTTTTCTCGGAAATTCAGAAACAAATTCTGAAGAAATATGAACGATACTCTCGCCATATGTGGTCTCGGTATCGCCTAAATAATTTTCAAAAAGATCTCGTCTCGCTCTCGTCTCAGTTTTAATTTGCTTTGCCACTTTTCATTATTTTTATTGCTGTTTGTACTTCTTCTAAACTTATTGATCCTCTATGAGTATTTATTTCTGTTTCTTCATTTATTTATATTCTATCTTCATTATTTCGTTCTTTACTTCTCTGTACATCTTCGACATTTAATAATTCTAGGAAATATTTTCTCCATCTTTTCCTTACAACTTTGTCAGTAGTCAGGATATTTTTATGGTGTTGTTCTATCTTTTTCTATCGCTTTTCATATTTTTTAAAGTTCTGTAGAGCATTAAATCATTCTGTGGCTAATTGACTACGTCCAAGGCTATTTCCAAAACACACAAAACACAAAAAGTTCTGTAGAAGAGCTTTAGGTTATCCTTGCTATTAGTTTTCAGTTTTTATCCATAATTTTTTCAACATATTTCTTTCTGTTCTTTTATCATGTTTTTCATTTTTTTACTTTGCTTCTTATATTCTTAGTATTCCTTATCTGTTTTGTTTTGTTTCCATTTTTTCGTTTAATTAGAACTTTGAAATTCAAATCTTAGTATTGTATTTCCAAATAGGAGAAAACTCCACACAGCAATAAATTTAGAGGCACTCAACTATGCAAAAGAGCACAACATTGAGCTTCTCAAACTATATTATGGGTTCGTCGCACGAATAGAATTTGAAATATATCAGAAGTAAAATATTAAATAAAAAAAAATTTGGACGCCAGTCAGTTGATTTTTTGGTGTAATTAGAAACAATTGACAAAAAAACTATGATATATTTCAAAATCCGTCCTTTCTTTTTTTCGGCTTAAGGAAATTAAACTTAAATGAAACCTTAGATTTGTTTATTTGACGATAGTTATTCAGAGATTTTTTTGTTTTCAATAATTTAAACTTATCTTCTTTATGGTAGAGGGTCTTGTTTTTAAGGAAGTCTTCTTGGACCCGCAAAACTTGACCGCCGTCCAGATAAAAAAAAGACAACTGCTTTGGAAGTGGAACCATAAGAACAAACCACCAAAAAAAACCCTAAAAGTTCACGTAAAGTAAATATAAGATTAAAAATCTTATAAATTACCAGATTTCGTGGTCTCTGTCATTGAAAAAAGAGTAAAACACAATGATAATATCAAAATAAAAAACATGAATTTTAGATCAAAATATGAAATACAAAATACATAAAATGAATTAAATTTTAAGACAATCTGTAAAAACAAATTAAAAATTAGATGCTCTTTTTCGTATATAGACACACAGAAATCAATAATTTATATAAAAATAAAATTACAATTAATTAATAACGATCTCAAAGAATTTCAGTGAAAATATAATACAATATAACAAAACTTACCCTATAACTATAGGGGAGACAAGAAAGAAATCTTCAGTAGAAAACACTGGAAATACAAAGATATGCAAAGTCTATTTCTGATATTAAATAGATAAAATGGCAGGTTCTTAGCACGGGAAGACAATTTATATAAAAATGCCGAGAGAAGGGGGGGGGGGGAAATGACGCGGATAAATAGGAAAGGGTAAATCAAGCGAACATGAAACTATAAAATATAGAGAGTAGAGGAAGAATGAAAATACAGGGTGGCACAAGAAAACGTAACAACATCGTGTTCAAAAACGAAGTATACCCTTGAAACCATAGTTTAAAAAAATATCACTTTTACCAGAAGCACATCCAGTTAAAATGGTAAAGAGAAAAGCAAGAGCAGCACAGATCGCTGTAGAGTTAACGTTTAAGTTGACCTAAATTTATTACGTTTTTACTTTCCCGGAACCATCGAAGGGAAAGTAAGGTGAACGAGCAAAAAAAAATCGAGATATCGATGGAAATCTCCATTTTGAGGTCCCCCAAGAAGATTGAAACCATTTTCAGCACATGGTCTGTCTGTGTGTCTGTGTGTAATCTTCCACGATAACTGCCGAACCGTTTAACCAATCAATTTTTATACAAGAGGGCTCTACGAGATGTGTCGTTAACTTTTATTTATACAGAATAGTGTTAACATAACTTCTAGTTTCTAAAATATCTCGCTAATGCGCTAATGCTCACTAGCCATATAGGTAGGGCAACGGAAAAAGCTCTAAGAGCTCTTTGGGCCTGCGAGAGGATGGTGGGGTCTAAGTTTGGACTTAACCCGAGAATGGTGCATTGACTCTATACCAGGGTTGTATGACTTGCCGTGACTTACGCCTCCGTAATATGGTTGCACAAAGCGAACAGCTAGAATGCAGTTGTGCAGCTGGGCAAGCTACAGAGAGTAGCATATCTTCTGATTACAGGGGCGTTAAGAACAACGCTAACTGCGGCTATGGAAATTCTGCTGGGGCTTCCTCCGCTACATCTAGTAGTGGAAAAAGAGGCACTGGAAGCAACGTACAGGCTGGGTATAAACGGCATGGGATGGGAAATTTCAAGGAAAGGGTATCATTTCATGATCGCAGAAAAACTAAGAGAAAATCCGATGCTAATTATGCCATCCGACAGAATGTCTGTCAGTCACAGCGCCTGGGATCTATGGCAACGGTCTTTCAAGCGGAAAGGACTGAAATAAATTCTTGTATAAATGTGATGTTGCGCGAGGATGTTAGAAATAAGAGAATCCGTATACTTACAGATAGCCAATATACTCCCTTAAAGCAATACAAAGTGTGAAAATACAGTCCAAACTAGTATTAGACTGTCATAAAAACCTAAATGCCCTGGAAGAACACAACAAGATAACTCTTGAATGGGTGGCTGGGCATGAGGGCATGAGGGCATAGAAGGTTTTTATTAAATTTCGTTCACCGAATTTTTCTTTAAATTTTAACGAAACATTTCGTGGCAGCCTGTTTTCAACGAAATTCCTTCAGCAAAAAATCGATGCGGTTTTTATTAATTTCTGACATATTAGTTTCTGAATTGTACCGATCGTTGATTGTGCAATGGATGCAAATATTTTGTGGGTGACTGCATTGTTAGAAAATGAAGAGGATCAGAAGGAAGATGATATCTTACCTCGGTGATTTTAGCACCCGGCCGGCCAGCTCCAAGCTTATACCGAGGTAATCTTGGCTCCCGGCCGGCCAACTCCAAGCGGCACTTTTCCACCACGGCCATATACTTTCAGAAATTCATTCTGCCGATTTGGGGTCTACTCATACAAAATTTCTTGTTTTAGTAATTTGTTTACATTTTTTGTGGCGTTGAAAATAGGCGGCCAAGAACAAAAATTAGCTGATTACATAGAGAAATGGAAGGTCCATTCAGAAAAAAATTTTCATTTACATACATCTCCCAAAAAGGGCCAGCTCCAAAAATCGAAAAGTAGATTTTCGTAGCGGTCGAACAAATTTCAATATTTTTTTTCGGGGGTTGAGAATAGGTGGCCACGAACAAAAATTAGCTAGTTTTTGTTCTTGGCCGCCTATTATCAACGCCACAAAAAATGTAAACAAATTAATAAAACGAGAAATTTTGTATGAGTAGACCCCAAATCGGCAGAATGAATTTGTGAAAATATTTGACCGTGGTGGAAAAGTGCCGTTTGGAGTTGGTCGGTATAAGCTTGGTGCTGGCCGGCCGGGTGTTAAAATCACCGAGGTTGATATCTTCATACAGTTGATGCTTCTAAAATTTTTAGTAAAAGAGCAGAAGAAGGCACCTACTACATATTAGTTTTAAAACACTTGGTCGACAATGACACTAAATTTAGGGACCTTATTTATTTAATGAAGTGCTGAGCCAAATTAAGAACAAATTGCAGTCAACCCCATCTACGAAATATTCTAGGCCAATATCAGTTGAAGAGAAGCTGTGCTTAACATTAAGGAAATTTTTAGAGTTTCAGATTAAAAATTGATGAAGACCTTGATGATTGATATTGTTTTTTCAATAGATCTATAGGTTTTACAGAAAATTACCTTTTATAACTACGGCGCCCAACTTTGCGGCAATTAATATAGGAACACTAGTATTATAAAATTTACAAAAAATATTTTTGTAAAATTGTAATTTTTTTTAAGTGAGACTATAATAATCAACACCGAATTTTGTGGACTGATTGAAACCAACGTTTTTAATATTGATGTTTTTGTACATCAAAGTGGAAGTAGAAACAGGTAAATAAATTAGACCACGAAGAAAGTAATTATCTTCGTTTAATTACACAGTATTGGAAAACTTCAATTAATTTTCAAAATTAAATGAAGTGATATACTGTTCAGCTGATAATCAAGAACCACTCGTTGTATCAGAGGTATCGAAATTCAGAATCACTGGATATTTTATTACAGATATAACTGCAACAATCTTCTTTTTGGCTAATATAAGGTTTAAAAGTTACAATGTACGAGCTGTTGCTGAAAGGGATTTAATACGTAAGTTGAATCCCGAGCCCGTAAGGTGATAAAAGTTAATTTAAAAAAATAAATCCACATGGTCTTCTGGTTAGTGTATAGCAGTTGATCGTTGCAGTATATCCCGCAGCAATTCGGTTCTCTCTGCTTTTCCTTGTTGCAGTTCTGACAGAATCTCATTTCGGGTCTTTTTTCTTTTCATCCCAGTCTTTACTCTGCTTACATCGGAAATATGAGCATTATGCACCGTTTGTGATATATCAGACATATACGTGGGTATTTGGGTTTCTTGGGACTTATCAACTTGATTATCCATGTCAAAAAATATTACTTGTGATATTGAATTGTTTTCCGTTGTTGAGCTCACGTCAGTTTTTATGCAAACTATTTTTCTGACTTTCCAAGATATCAATATCTGTGGCAGCCACATTGGAGAGTACCAAAAGAAAGCACTTTTTAAT
This sequence comes from Neocrepidodera transversa, assembly GCA_963243735.1. NCBI lineage: Eukaryota > Metazoa > Arthropoda > Insecta > Coleoptera > Chrysomelidae > Neocrepidodera > Neocrepidodera transversa. Next base: position 38,871,784 of record OY725336.1, read on the forward strand.
TTATTGTTATTGTTAATTTTAACTCTTTGAATATTTTAAATTAGTGTTATTATGTCTGTTCAGTACTATTTTAATATTTTTGGTTTTGTTTCTTATCATTTTTATCCCTTTGTATATAAAATTGTAATAATTTTCTTATGACAATAAAGCACCATTATTATTAGTATAACTAACGATAAACTCCAGACTAGCAAAGTCGAGTTTCTTAAAATGTGACTTACTTCCTGTGCGGAATATAGGTACCATCCAAAAATCTGAAGCTCCAAACGTTCATGGTCCTTACATGCCGCTGATCCTGTGCCCTGCTTTTTCTTTTTTTAAGTAATAGTCCCTGATTTTTCCATTCTCTTTTACAGTCTTCGGCTAAAAATTAATTTTTACATTACAGGTATCTAGCGACAGGAGAATCATTTCGTTCATTAACCTTTTCATGAAGAATATCTCATAGTTGGATTAGCCATATAATTCGTAAGGTTTTATCCCCCAAGAACAACTAAAGATAAATGCCCAGCGATGTTATCAGAGTTGGAATTTTCCCAACTTTTGTTGTGTGATTGATAGAAAACACATTAGGATAGTTTGTTCACCAAACACTGGATCACTAACCCATAATTACAAATAATACATCTCCACCGTCTTATTAGCTGTAGTAGATGCAGACTATAGGTTTGTTGCTATTGACCTAGGAGCATATGGAGCAGAATGAGATGCTGGTACATACGAGAAATCTTGGACAGAATATAAAATCCAACAATTTTAATTTTTCACCTAAAGTTACCTTACCCGGTGCTACAATACTGCAACCGCATGTTATTTTAGGCGATTCGGCTTTTGGGCTTACCGAAACAATCATGAAGCGGTACCCACAGATGCCTGCATCAGCAGCTGTGGCTACATATAATTATCGTCATTGTAGAGCTAGAATAACTCCCGAAAATGCATTTGGGACCATGTGTCAATACTTTAGAATTTTTTTCACCCCCCTAGCACTGAAACAGTTAACAACCGTAGATAACATTATTTATGTATCTTTTTTATTACATAATATGTTAAGAGATCAGAATATACCATATCCTGGTGAAAATCGCCATTCCAACCACTCTCATACCTATTGCGGCGAGTCGAAACAGACGTGGTACATCTACCGCTGAAATTGTTCGCGATACCTTCAAAGATTATTTTGTAAGCAACGCTGGGAGTGTCCCTGGGAATTATGATTATGTAACCCGCATAAACTAAGTGTAAATACAAATATCATATTCTGACCTCTTTTATTTTCCCCAAAACTGGCAATTTTTTTACAAATATTTTCTTTAATTTGGAGGTTTTTATAAGTTTTTAATGCCTTTTCATATAACGGCGGGTGTTTTTGTCACCCTCTGAATCAATCGTTTATCCTCTATCGCCGAAAATTCTAATTTATTGTATTGTCGACTCATTTCACTTCTTTATCACAACTATTAGTAAACAACCAAACGTTTACAGACTTTCGTTCCAATCAAACTCGATCTATATGGTGCATTTGATATTTAAGTTATGTTACGCTAAATAGCAATTGATTGGTGAAAGTTTGAAGATGTTAAGAAGTTGGCGAAGTGTTTCCAGACACTATGGAAACAATGTGAGTAAAAAAACTTGTTTGACTTTATAAGTAAAAAAACTTTCTTGAATTTAAGATTCAATAATCTTTATTTTAAAAATAAGATATACAAGCAGAGAAACGTCCACAACAATCTGGTTTCAACGAAACGTCGTCAACGATGAATCGTTTACGATCGCGAAATTTCGGGCCGAAGTTTCGTAGAAACCACGTCCATGTCCCCGCATAGAGCAGATATAAACGGACTTCGTCTCCGAACAAATTCGTGTTACCTCAACGAACTTTTCCGTAACGAAATTTAATAAAAACCAGGCCTTTCCAAGGAGCCGAAAAACCTTTAATTGAACCGCAACCCACATGTGGTATTTCCTACCAACATGTAAAGGGTATGCTGGAAAAACAATTAACATAGGGAATACTGGATGGATCTTTCAGGACTAAGACAGTCCAAAGCACAGAGACAATCTGCTGTTATGCCTAAAAAGGCGGGAGCTCAAAACTGCGCCAGGTGTCCTGACAGGACACTGCGGGCTCAGAAGACACCTGAACCTCAGAGAAGTATCGGAAGATTCCCTATGTAGGAAATGTGAGGAAGAGGAGGACACTTCTCTTCATGTATGCTATTGCCGAGACCTGAACAGGGAAAGGGAATAGCCCTTTGGGGTACAGTATCCTGAACCCGAAGAGATAGCGAAAGCTAACAGCAGAACTATTCTTGCCTTTGTCAAGAGTACTGGTCTGATATGAAAACTGGCGGGGTATAATAGGCCTAGACCATCAGTGCAGGTGGGACCTCCCACGCCTGATTCAGCTAAAAGAAAAAACTAGATTGTATGCTCAAAGAAAAATTCTCGTTAGGTAGCATTGTCTCGTTTAAATTTTATATGATTGGAAATTGTTTTTGTCTGCGTTACTGCCTAATAGTGTTGTTTTTGTGAGTATTTTTGGTAAACTAATAATTATCTTCTTGTTTTTGTTACCTTAAAAATGCCGTGTGTTCCCAAGAAAAAGTTAAAAGAGGATTACACATTAAACAGTACCTTTTTTGAAATGTATAAATTAAAAAAGTTTTTTAGTTTTTAATAAAAAATCGTAATGCTGCCAAGATCTTTAGTTTTCTAGGTTAATTAATATGTTTATTTTATTAAGTTTTTTCATATGGGCAGAGATAATATTACTTTGTCAAAAACTGTAATAAATTACGTAATAGCAACCCCTTAAGCCTGCCTATGTACAATATTCGGACCGTTTACCTCTCTAGCTTAGCTAAACATATGTATGTCCTTACTCCTGTTTGTGTAAAAATGTTTGTTCCTTTTACCACTTACTCCTACCAATTTAGCAATATTTGGCCCCTTTAAGTTTAATTTTGATTTTATAAAAATATTTGGGCTCCTTATCCCTTGGGCCTGTCCTTTCAATAACATATTTAGGCTCCTTATCCCTTGAGTCTGCCCTTTCAATAAAGTATTTAGGCCTTTTACGCTTTACAATTTATAGTTCGTGCAAATAAAGTGTTAATTAATGTCATCCAAAATTTCGACTTAAAAAATTTTGATTAATTTTTACGTGTTGAAGGTGGAGGTTAATTTTTTTCATGAAAGTCTAAGTAATAAAGGAATAACACCGAAACGGCAACGTCGATCAGTACATTGACTAACCATTAGTGGCATCTATGTTTACGTAGCCGAAGTGTTTTAAAAAGTTCCTGTGTCTCAGCTAGAGTTCGCTCCGCAGACAACTAAATATTACTGGTTTATTCGATTTTCTTTAAACAAACATAAATGAGTGGTATATTTTTTTATTAAATACTTGTAAATTGATTCTTTCAAATGAATTTCGACAAGATTTATATAAATACAAAGAAATCTTTTTTCTTTTGAACCAAAACCGTAAATTCAATAATTATTAAAAAAATTGTGGATGTTTATTTCAACAAAATAAATTATTTCACAAAAAACAGTTGATATCGTGAAAGTAGGTACTTTTTTATAGATTTATACTTGGAAAAAAAAGGTTTTAGAGTTTTCGAAGAAAAAAAACTCATAAGATGGTTTTGTCCGTCCGTCTGTTAGTCTGATTCAACTCAAGAACGGTGAGAGATACATACAAACGGACAACGGCAATCGATTCATCATCACTAAAAACCCCAAAAATGATATTAATCTTTGACCTAATTTTACTTTCCCGCTACTTATACCATATATATTGTAGTATATAAGGTATATATATTGTAGTATATAAGCTATATATAGAAATTTATTTTCGTAACTTTAAATTTTCGAAAACTCGAAATTACGGCAAGAATATTGTCATTTTTCACTTTTAAATTTTGGCATCCTAAATTTTATTTTACCACTAACATACACAACGTTACCCGAACATACAAAGAAATGAAGTGCGAGGACTTGTTTCTTGATTTTTTCGAAAACTACATTGACGATTTTGCTAAAATTTAGGAAAATACCTACTAGTCTAGAAATCATATATCTTCAAGATATATACTCGAAGAAAAGAGAAAAAACTAGGAAAACGTAAAAAGTTAAGATGTTAAAAGCCCACTAGGACGTAACCAGAGAAGAAAGGGGTGAAAAATTTGTTCATGCATCAGAAAAAGACTACTAAAGTTACTGAATAGAATATAAAAGATTTGGAGCAGAAAATGAAAATGATACAGAGTGTTTATATTAGGTTGTATGAAAGGAGTGGGTTGGGCTCGGTGTTACCAGTGCTATCGACGGGCACATGAAGAATGTGCAGGAATTGGGGATGAGGGAAGGTGATTTCATTTGAGATTTTTGTCTTCAAAACTGACTTTCTTACATATGTACAGATTTATTTTTCCCAGATTTTTTTTATGAAATATTGTTCTCATTTTGGATACATTTTTGTATAGGATTATTATAGCGATGTAGTAAGATGTTTATTGTTGTATTTAATTTAATAAAAAGAATGGAACAGTAAATAATAATACAAAAAATGTAAAAACTGCAAGAGAATTAATGAAATTAATAAATATGACCAATAATATTCAAGAAAAAAAGTTAAGAATTAAGAAAGAAAACCAACGAAAAATTACAGGAAACGGAAAATAAAATTGTATAAAAAAACACAAACAAATAGTATAAAAAAAGGTATACCAACAATAAATAAGAAGACAGATGCAATATCACAAATTTTAGAGTTGAAATGAAAAAATATTTTCAGAAGTTGAAGATATAAAAGAAATGAGAAAAGAATTAATAGAAGAATTCAAAAAGGTGAAGAAACAATCAAAACAATACAAATATCGGATATTTCGAGGTAGAAGAAACCGATATTAAAGCAGATATGAGAATTAAAGAAGAAATAAATAAAAGTATACGCAGAAAGCATGAATAATTTTCAGGAACAAAATAAATTCATATTTGGGGGATAACATTTATGAAAGAAAAATGAAAAGATATGATTGAAAACACAAAATAATCATTAACTAAATAACACAAAAGTATATAAGTAAAAAGTTAGAGGGAGATGAGGAAATCGCATTACACTTTACTACTGTGAAGGGCTATGTAGGGTAGGCTAAGATTTTAACTATTCCGCGAAGAAAAGCCTAAAGTGGAAGATGCTTATGTATCTCAAAAAGTGTTAACTTTAGGGTATAGTTATACATATTTCAATTTTAGAATCTAACGCCATCTCGCTGTTGTCATGACCTCATCACAGCGATAGTTATCCAAACTAAAAGCAAAACTAGATTTATAGTTTAACGGTTTTCGTTGTTTTTTGCCTAAACGTTATTGCATAACGTTATATTTTTGACGTATATTAACTTAACAAGACTTCTTCGGAAAATTACAACGGTATCTTATTAGTAATTTGCCGCTTTTTTGCCGCTAATTAGTTATGGGAAAATAAATTTTGCCGCTCCTTTTTTTTTATTAAACGTACCTATCAACTTAGCAAGACAATTGCGTAACTAATGACAATATCAAAAAGCTAAAAGCTGGAGAATTTGCCGCTTTTTGACGTTAATTAGTAGTGGAAAAATAAATTGATATCAAGTTAGCAAGACAATTGGGTAAACAATGACGATATCAAACAACTAAAAGCTGGAGAATTTTCCGCTTTTTGCCGTTAATTAGTTGTGGAAAAATAAATTTTGCAGCTCTTTTTTTTATTAAAAATTAAACGTCTTGCAATTTATCAAGACAATTGCGTAAACAATGACGATATCAAAAAACTAAAATCTGGAGAATTTGCCGCTTTTTTGTCGTTAATTAGTTGTGGAAAAATAAATTTTACCGCTCTTCTTACTTTCCGAACACAGAGTTGTATAAAAGGAAAGTATTGCGATCATGATATTTTGACCATACCCAGATTTTAACGGATCTTTACGTTTTGAGGTCACCTGAATCCATTTATACCATTTTTAGCATGGTGTGTGTGTGTGTGTGCGTGCGTGCGTGCGTGCGTGCGTGCGTGAGTGCGTGCGTGCGTGCGTGCGTGTGTGTGTGTGTGAACGCGATAGCGCCTAAACGGCTAAACCGATTTAGATGAAATTTTATATACATATTTAGGTTGGCAAGGAGACGACCTGTATATATTTTGGTGTTAATCGGACAACCGGAAGTGACGTTGCTATAAGTGATGACGTCATTACTAAACAAGATGGCAATAAAGTTTTACACATATATTTTTTATACGTTATAGTTTAATTTCGAATGATTAAAATTTTCAAAAACTTTTGCCATTGTTGCCAGATTTATCAAAAAGTATTTTTTTTTCATATTTTTCTTAAATAACCAAAATAATGAATTTTTGTGAAAAATTACAAGATATCAAAGTTGTAGAACATAAAATTTTCTACGCATTTTGCCATTACCGGTTTTTTGAATTCCTCATAGTTTCGCCGCTAGAGGGCATGAAACAAATTTATTTAGACATTTTTGTGACTTCTTTAGATTTTGAGACAAAATCTTGGATTTTTATGAAAAATTACATGATATCAAAATTATAGAGCATAAAATTTTCTACAAATTTTGTCTTAACTTTTTTTTCGAGTTACGCATAGTTTCGCCGCTAGTTTTTATTTTAATTTTTATCTTTATTAAATTATTATTTTTAGTTAAATTTTAATATTAAAAATTTAAAAAAAATATCATTAAATTTGTAATAATTAATTTTACAATTATAATTTTTTTCAAAATTTTATTACAATTGTGGAATTTTTTAAAAAATGGTGGAACATTTAAAATTTTATTACGATTTTAAATTAAATTGAATAACTTCTAAAATATTAAAATTATTGAAATGTGATTTTCACCATATGAATTTTTGACAAAAAATTTGATTTTTTTTTTTGTTTTCTAAACTAACTTTATTAATGGATTTTGATCAAGAAAACATTAAAAAAAGGTCTGTTTCCCATTTTGAAAATAATTGACTGATATATTAATTATTTATTGACTTCAAATTATTCAAAAATAGGTTTTATTTTTTTAAAGGTTAATATTAATATTAAAAATTTAAAAAAAAAATACCATTAAATTTGTAGTAAAAAACTCTATAATTGTGATTTTTTTCAAAATTTTATTCAAAAAATTGTAAATTCATAATTTTTTTTTTGAAATTTAATATAAGTTTAAAAAAATTGAATAACTTAAAAAATATTAAAGATTTTAAAATGGGATTTATACCATTCGATAGGTAATATAAAACTCTATATTTAGAAAATATTTTAGTCTCTTCGAATTTAACATTGTAATTCTTATAAACAAAAAAATAATATTTTTTTTTCTTTTGTTTTATCGAGAATAGTAAAACAAATGAAAAAAGTAAATAATATACGAAAGAGATCAAAAAGTAAATTATGTGTGAAATATTTCATAATTTTAAAATAATACTTATAGAAATTATACAAAATTAAAAAAGTTAAAAAAAAAATTTAGAAAAAATTAAATTTTTTTTTATTTTTGTAAACTAATTTTATTAATGTATTTTGATGCAGAGAAAATAAAATAATCGATTAAACAATAACTTTACTAGGAGTGTTCGGAAAGTTGGGTGTGGGATTACCCCCTCATTTTTTTGTAATATTTTATTTTAATTGTACAATAAAAACCGGATAGTGGGAGTATCAAAAAATTTTTAATCAAAATTTGAATGTGCACATGCATCTGACATATAGTAGCACAAATTGTTATAAAAGTCGATAAAAATTGGAAAAAAACTTTTCGCTGAGACAGGAGTTATACAAAAATTTTACATTTGATTTGAATGATTTATTTATTTATTCAAACAAATATTCCGATTAAAAACAATTACTCATTTAAGTAATTTTTTTTTTGTAAAACTTTAAGTTGATTAATAAAAAACCTGGAAATAAAAAACAGGTGACAAATTTTTGGTTTCCACAATTATTTAGCGGCAAATTCTCCAGCTTTCAGTTTTTTGATATCGTCATTATTTACACAGTGGTCTCGCTAACTTGATATCAAGTTAGGGAGATGTCTCATTTTTAATAAAAAAAAAGAGGCAAAATTTGTTTCCCACACCTAATTAACATCAAAAAGCGGCAAATTCTCCAGCTTCCAGTTTTTTGATATCGTCATTATTTACGCAGTTGTCTTGCTAACTTAATATCAAGTTAGCAAGACGTTTAATTTTTAATAAAAAGAAGAGCGTCAAAATTAATTTTTTCACAACTAATTGACGGCGGCAAATTACTAATAAGATACCGTTATAATTTTCCGAAGTTGTCTTGCTAAGTTGATAGATGTATATTTTTGAGGTTTATAACCCAACTACTCGCACTGTAGAAAATACATTTATTTATTTCACTTATAAAGCTTTGCAGTAAACGCCTCAATTAAAAATATTGATAAAACTGAACGTTTTGAAAAATCATCGATATATCGTTTAAACATGTTACGCCATTGCTGCGGTATCGCATCTACCTGCCGTAAAACAATCCGGCGAGTTAACAAACTGCCGGATTTAACGCGGAGGGCGGAGCCCGATATTTTCCAAGGCGAGAGAGAAATTACTCCATCGGAACCGCCCTCATCGCTCAATGAGGGCGGGGGCAAGGCGTCGGGACGCCGCCACCGAAAAATACCAGCTCGTAGTTTGTGTGGAATTAAGACGGATTAAAAATTATTAAATCAGATATAGAACAATCAAGTCGGTATTTTTAGATATTCGAATCAGAAATAGACTATTGCGTTGATGTGAAATTTAGAAATAAAAATTTCAAAATATCGGTGCCAATTTAATAGTTGTTTTCTTGAAGACATAAAAATAAAAAAACAGAATATTACTTAAGTAGGCACCATATGGAAAACTTTTTTATTATTAGTTAAAAAAAAATCTTCATAAAAAGTACTGCAAGGTCTAAAACCTTAAATACAATCTTCATATGTCATTATTTTTCTTCGTATACGAGGTATGTTAAACAAATATGATTTGTGAATGTAAAATATGCAAGTAAAGTAGATACTCTTATTTTTGACAATAACGAAAATTGTTATAAAGAAAAGCTGAAAAAAGTTCAGATAGACAAGTATGTTCATTTGCATTAAAAACATAGTTTATTGTATTTTTTAAAAACTTTTCTCTAAAATAGCATTACAATTTCAGTTTTTTTAGAGCTAACAAAAAGGTTACTTAGATACGACATCGACTCCCCATTGAATAAGGTTGTAATTCATATTGCATTTTTTTTAGTCTCTTTTTAATACCAGGCCTGTATTTTCTTCTCTTTAATCAACATATTGACTTACATACAGTGTTTCGCGAGAAACTGTAAATAGTTTTAAATTTTTAAATGAACATATTTTATCTAATTTGATATAACTTAGCACATATGTAAAAAATATTAAAGACTACATGTAATGGATAATATTTTGTACATATTCCAAAACTGCTCCAATTATTAAAAATTTATTTATTATAACAAAATCTCGACTATAATAAAAAACTCAAGAAAAATAAATTGACTTTGATTGAAAGAGGCTAAATTGTTGTTGAAAATGCCATTGCTTCTTGATTTTTTTAGTAACCTTTCCAAGGAGAAATCAAAAAAATCTGATGTGGCCAGCACATGACCTCTCGCCATGTTTGAATCAAAAATTTACACGGTGGCACAAAAAAGTATGAAAAAAATTTACTTTTTTGTAAATCTGGCAACAATAGCAAAAGTTTCGAAAATTTTAATGAGATGAAAATAAACTATAGGGTATACAAAATATATGTGTAAAACTTTATTGCCGTTTTGTATAATAATGGCGTCATTACCCATAGCAACTGCCACTTCCGGTTGTGCGATTGGCACCAAAATCTGATCAGATCTAATCTAGGGTATCAGAATGCTGTATGCAAAATTTTAAATTTTTTTATTTAGTAGTTTTTGAGTTATCGTTACTACAACATCCATCCAAACACACACACACTAACACACACACAGACATCATCGCGAAAATATTAAAATCGTATTCTAGGGACCCTAAAACGTGTTTATCCATTGAAAACTCACTACCCAATTTTTAGCATGATTCCTATACCTCTCTTATCTGAAGGGCGAGAGGTAAAAATGGTTTAACGAAAAATAACTGCCAACAACCGTGAACAACTAAACATTTATGAACACTGTGAACAAATGACTTGAAGCCAGAATTTAATGTCAGTTCCTAAAGTGACTGACAGTATGTAAGAAAAAATTCCATAAATAAAGTATCATAATCTTGAGCGTAGCCTATTTCGGCATAAAATTTTTCAAGTATATCCTTTTAATGTGTTGTTTAAAATTCACATTTCGGCACAATGTTCAGAGCGGTAAGACGAACAGTTCAATATTAAAATTGTATCTCTAGATACCTAACACGTAATCCAACAAAGAAGTATCTCGACTTTCTTTTTTCACTTCAACTTTAAAATGTAAGTAATTTAGCATACGTAATTTTAAAACCTTCCGAATTTATACAGGGTGATTCACAGGTAAAGGTACACATGCTAACTGTGCAAGGACACTTATATATAAGTGTCCTTGTATATAAATACAAAAAACATATATATGATGGGTCTAACTCGCTTCATTACTAAGTTACAAGGGTGTTTATTTGTCAACTTAGCTCAGGTCCGGCTTTTTTATTTGAAATGTTTGAGTAAAGTTTTAAAATAAATTATAAAATATTTTTCTATATTATTCTATATGTTGTATGTAAAACTTAAAAAGAAAACATCAAGATGGAGAAATTAACAAAATCTAAATATATAATTAAACAACAAAATCTGTTTTAAAGTTTAAAAAAAATATTAACCTAGACCGAGTTACAAAATCGAAGTATTTTTATACCTAAAAAATTTCATATTTCTTACATACACTTCAAGAATATTAAATAATTCATCTTTATGTTAATAAAAAAATCGGAGTAAAATAATAGAAATGCGATTTTTGTTTTACAAATGTGTTTTTGAAAATACCACGCAACCAACACTTTCGACCAATTAAAAACCTGTATTTTGTACCGTTACCAGAGCAACTAAAAAATTTCCGTAAATTTTTCTCCTCCTTGGAGTAAAGGAGCATGAAATTACAATGGAACTTTTTTGACGTTTATGGAAAAATGGCATTTACATTTACCATCAAAACCCATTATTGTCCTAGTATTTTTTAATATTTCGGTGTGAAATTTTCTTAGCAAATCGTGGGTTTGAATTAATTGCGGGAAATTTGTCTCGTACATGAATTTTCAAAGAAAATTTCGGACAATAATTCATGCTCTAGGGAGATTGATTATAAGTGATAAATTAACTCCTATATAAAATGTGTCATTTAATGATGACAGTTTTGTCAGTTTGACAGCGATAAAAAAGGTGCATCCATTTTTATCGCGATAAAAATGCATGTTCCTCATAATCAGTAGCTGTGAATCGCGTCGGCACGTCACTTTAACCCTAGTTCTGTCAGTTAAAATTATTTGTATGGTTGATATTGAAATATGGAAGATGAATAATAAAATAATAAAAATTGTTAAAAAATAGTAATAATGAAATAATTTAATTGTATCAATATAGATAATTATTGTTAAGCTTTTTTTTAAAGGATAAATTTCTTTTAAACTCAAAATTTTTCCATCAGTAATTTTCCTCGAAAAACTAACATTTGGCAAAATCACTCGACCTCCGGTCTCGCGATTTTTCCATGTCAGTTTTTCTCGTAAAATTGCTGATTGGCAAAATTTTTGTTACAAAGAGAAATTTATCCGATAAAAAAAAGCTCTTGTGTTTTTACTGTTGATAACTTTCGCGATTTCTGGCGAAACTTGATGTCATATCAAAAACGTGTTATTTTTCATAATAATAAACAACTACAGTTTCTATTGAAAGTTTTACTCAAAAATTGAAAAATTAACTGAGTACACCATTAAATTGTAAGGAAAAAATACTAAAAATATCTAAAAATTATTTGAAAATTATCGAAATCAAACTACTATTTAATAAATATTTGTATTTTTTTACGGTCGTATGGTAATGTTTCGATAAAGGTTGAATTGAAAAAAAATACAGTGAAAAAGAATAACCTCAAATTTTTTACGTTTTTGCGGTGCCATTTTTTGTACGTATAAAACTAAAAAATCAAATTCTAATAATTCATGAAGAAATGGAAGTTTGAAAAATGCTGTAGGTACGATGTCGAACAATTTTACGAAAACGCTGTTTTTTTTTACAAAAACCAAAATTTCAAGAATTTTTTTTAAAAATTTCGCTTTAAAAAAAGAAATGAATTTTCAGATATCCAAAACAAACATTTTTACCCAGTAACAAGTATCTAGGTCGTTTTAATGAAAAGTTATTAATTAATGAAAAAAACTCGATTTTTAGTGTTTTTTTTTGCGGTTTTTACTTTATGAACCCAACAAAGTTGTATAGAAGAAAGTATTGGAATGGGGAGTTCAACTTGAAATATTAGTCCATCTTTTTTGCATTACTTGAGAAAAAAAATGAATTTATTTTTATGAAAAAATCGTTTTTTCTGTTTTTTTTTTTTTTTGATTTAACATGAAAAAATTGATATTTAAAAATTACTGCATCTATGTAACTTGTAGTGCGCCTACGTCACTTATGTGCAATAGCTGCAGCATAATATTAACGTGGGCCAGTTTCTCTAAATAAAATTGACACTTTCAAATATAGATGACGTTTGCTTATAAAGTGTCGTTTGGTCAATATGTTTTTAATTGTGTTTACTTTTACCTTTGTTTACGTATCTTTACAAATACAAATAAACACGGAAAATTATCAACATCAACCAGCTCTACAGAGTACAAACTACAACAGTGACAGCACTTATGTACCAAACAGCAAATTATTACCTGATCTCGTTAAAATAGTCGTTTTCTTTATCTAACAGCGGAATCTAATATCTATTTATCTCTCTCGATTTTGAATGCGAATTCACAGTGGATAGGTCCAAGTTTTCATCTTTATCCAATTATCATACAATGGTTTTCTCCATCTTTGTCTATATAAGTGAGATTTAACAGCTGTAATTCATTCGTATTCTCTTCTTTACACATTTGCAGTTAATGGCTTGACGGTAACTTCATTGCACATAAGTGACGTCACGATCGGAATGTCGGCATATTCAAATAATTAGAAATTTTTATTTTTAAATTAATTTCTTCAAAAATCTAGCTCAAATTACGATAGACAATTAAACTCAATGGGATTTATTTAATCAATTTTAACTGTTAATAAAAAAAAACGTGAGGTTATATTTTTGTTGGACTCTCCATTATGATTTTTTGGCCATACCCATATTTTAACGGTTTTTACGTTTTGAGGTCACCTGAATCCACTTCTACCATTTTTAGCATGATGTACGTCATATATGTCTGTGTGTGTATGTCTGCGTGTATGAATACGATAGCGTCTAAACGGCTAAACAGATTTAGATGAGATTTTATACACATATAAGCAAGTAGACGACCTGCATCTATTTTGGTGTTAATCGGACAACCGGAAGTGACAGTTGCTATAAGTGATAACGTCATTACTACCCAAGATGGCAATGAAGTTTTACACATACATTTTCTATACATTATAGTTTAATTTTGAATGATTAAAATTTTCAAAACTTTTGCCATTGTTGCCAGATTTATCAAAAAGTTAATTTTTTTAAATTTTTTTTAAATTGCCAAAATTATGCATTTTTATGAAAAATTACAGGATATCAAAGTTGTAGAAAATAAAATTTTCTACATGTTTCGTATTCACTTTTTATTTCTAATTTCTGATAGTTTCGCCGCTAGTTTTTATTTTGATTTTTAAATAATTTTTATCATTAAATTATTTGTTTTACGTTAATTTTAATATTAAAAATTAAAAAAAAAACTATTAAATTTGTAACAAAAAACATTGGAATTGTGATTTTTTTCAAAGTTTTATTATAAAAATTGTGGAAATTTAAAATAAAACGTCTCAAAAAAGGACAACGTACCGGTAACATGAGAAATGTAGTCCCGGTTAAAGTTGATGATTTTTTGATATATTACGTTTTTAGGTATTATGAATAAATTCTCAATGTTTTAGGATGATTGTATGTCTACAACCATAGTTACGGTGTTCCAAAAAAATATACACCACATGTTGTAGGTATTACAAAAATAATTGATCTAATTGATAATTTTCTTTCAATTTTTACCTCTCGCCCTTTAGATAAGAGAGGTATAGGAATCATGCTAAAAATTGGGTAGTGAGTTTTCAATGGATCAACACGTTTTGGGGTCCCTAGAATACGATTTTAATATTTTCGCGATGATGTCTGTGTGTGTGTGTTAGTGTGTGTGTGTTAGTGTGTGTGTGTGTGTTAGTGTGTGTGTGTGTTAGTGTGTGTGTGTGTTAGTGTGTGTGTGTGTGTGTGTTAGTGTGTGTGTGTGTTAGTGTGTGTGTTTGGATGGATGTTGTAGTAACGATAACTCAAAAACTAATGAATAAAAAAATTTGAAATTTTGCATACAGGATTCTGATACCCTAGATTAGATCTGATTAGATTTTGGTACCAATCGGACAACCGGAAGTGGCAGTTGCTATGGGTGATGACGCTATTACTATACAAAATGTATTAAAATGGGATTTTTACCGTTCGAAAGAACATAAAACTCTAAATTTACAATGTATTTTGGTTTTTTCGAATTTAGAATTGTAATTATTATAACCACAACATAGCATATTTTACAACAAGAGATGAAAAAACGGATTTCATCTCGAGTAGGAAATGCTATTTTTTCTACGATAGATATTGTTTATAAAATACTTTATTACAATTTTCTAAAACTTTATTTAAAAGTCCAATATAATTGTAAATGAACTGTCTAAAGAACATCTACTATAGACGTTCCACGTAAATTGATTAAAGTAAACTTGCTTTTGTATTTTGGGACCAGAGCCCTAGATGGCTCTGTCAGTACGAAAAATTAAATTTAGGTTGACTGCAATGACAAAATTTCAAATTTTATCAGATATTGCTAATAAAGTTGGCTCTATCTGGTGCTCTGTTTCTAAACTATTCATCAGCCAGGGTGCCGGGAAATTTAAAATGTAAGAAATGTTAAAAAAGTTCTTTTATCAGAAGAAGAATTGATTAAACAATTCCTTTACCAGGAGTGTTCGGAGAGTTTAATACCTACAACTATCTCATTTATTTATTTATTTTTGAATTCGAGCTCTTTTTTTTATTAGCGAAAAAGTGTTTTTTTTTCGAATTTTGCGAATTTCTGAAACGTAATTTTTTATTTGTTGATAAAAGTGATTTAGTAATAACTGTGATTTAATCTTAATTCTTTTTATAATGGAAAGAATTTGATATATATCGAAAACTAAAATATTATAAAAAAAAATTTTGGATGCCAGTCTAATTCATTTTTTGATGTATTTAGAAACAATTGACAAAAAAAACTAGGATATATTTAAAAATCCGTCCTTTTTTCTTTTTGTGGGTTTAAGGAAATTAAACTCAAATTAAACGTTATATTTGTTTTATTTTACAAGAAAATTTAGTAATCCTTCAGAGACTTTTTCTTTTATTTCTTTGGAAAATGTCACTTCTAAAATTTCTTGGATCCAGCAGTAAAAGATGTCACGTTTAACGGAAACACTTGTTCCAAATGAAAAAAGAACTTGTTCCAAATAAAAACGTTCGATCCAAAAGGAAAAAAACTTGCCCGTTCCAAAAAAGATGTTCAGTCCCAGAAATAACCCCTATATATCGTGGGGAAGAAAAGAAATCTTCAAGAAGCGACACAAGCGATATAAAAGTCAATGATTCTGACTCAACAGATAAAGAGAGAGAATTGTTAACATGGGAAAGACATTTTATAGTCACAGCAAGAGAAGAGGAAGAAATTAAGAAGGGATATCAAACGAGTCTGGAATTAAAATATACTAATCAGAGGAATAATCAAAATAAAGGGTGGCACAGGAAAAAAAACTTAACATTTTTTAGATTAGGTTAGGTTAGGTTAGGTTAGGTTAGCAAGAAGCGACACAAGCGATATAAAAGTCAATGATTCTGACTCAACAGATAAAGAGAGAGAATTGTTAACATGGGAAAGACATTTTATAGTCACAGCAAGAGAAGAGGAAGAAATTAAAAAGGGATATCAAACGAGTCTGGAATTAAAATATACTAAGCAGAGGAATAATCAAAATAAAGGGTGGCACAGGAAAAAAAACTTAACATTTTTTAGGTTATAATTTCGCTTTTTAAACTCCGGAACGCTATATTTTTTATAATTTCTTTTTCTATATGATCATATTGATTGGTGCAATGATAGTTTCTTATGGTTTTTACATTATTGATCTTAGGTAGATTTACATATATGGAATCTACCTATTGTAATCGATTCAATGACAGAACCCAGCACCGGGAATAGGGGCGCTACGCCGTTTATGACCTGGAGAATAAGAATAAGTAAAAAAAAATCGGCTGTGTCACCCCAGGACTTTCCCGGCTCGACCGTAGAGAATATGTTATTTATTATTATTAATATTTTAATTACAAAATACTAAGCATTACATTGATTTATGGAACACATTAAAAATAGCGAGCTGATGGTGAATTAATATTTCAATGTTGATAATGACATAATCTGCGCATGCGCACGTTGTATATAACACTGCTACAATTAGGATCTCCTAAAATCATGTGTGAAAACTATTGGGAATTCGGGAAAATTTTTCATACAATAGTTGTAGGGAATTTTAAATGTGTATTTTTCTCGCCATCTAGCGGCGAAACAATGAGGAATTCGATGAAAAGTTAAACATAAAAGTTCAAGAAAATTTGATGCTTTACAACTTTGAACCAGAAAATTTTGCACTAGAATGCATTGTTTGTCCTCAAAATCAAGAAAAACCAGAGAAAACCTACATGCACATTTTTTAAGCGCCCTCTAGTGGCGCAACTATTGAAAGTTCTGGAAAAAGTTTAAAACAAAAGTTATAGAGAATTTTATGTTCTAAAACTTTGTACTACAACATTTTGCACTTAAATGTATTGTTTGTCCTCAAAATCAAGAAAAACTATAGAAAACATACATATACATTTTTTCCGCGCCCTCTAGTGGCGCAACTATTGGAAATTTTGGAAAAGGCTTAAGACAAAAATTGTAGGTAATTTTATGCACTAAAACTCTGTACTACAACATTTTGCACTAAAATGTATTCTTTGTCCTTAAAATTTAAATAAAGCAAAAAATTGTTTCATCTATATTTAACCAATGTCGGTCTTGAGGACCCTCCACTGTACCAATTTAAACCAAAAACTAATGGCTGCATTCTAGGCACACACCGACCCTCCATACCAAATTTCAGCTTGATTGTTCAAACGGTTCGGCAGTTATCGTGGAAGATTACACACAGACACACAGACACACAGACAGACAGACACACAGACACACAGACAGACAGACAGACCATACGCTGGAAATGGTTTCAATCTTCTTGGGGGACCTCAAAATGGATATTTCCATCGACATCTCGATTTTTTTTTTGCTCGTTCACCTTACTTTCCCTTTGATGGGTCCGGGAAAGTAAAAATTATCGGTATATACCTATATATGTATGTGTAGACATTCCGTTCCGGCACGATAGAGGTCGCAATTTTTGTCCAATCGACACCAAATTTGGTACAAAAATTCTTTGGGGCAGTAATTCGTTGCGTATTGCAAATGGGCATTCTACCTCTAAAGGGGTGAGAATTGGAGGGGGTTGAATTCTCAAAAAAATCATATCTCCGCCATTTTTGCAAATATTAAAAAAGGTCATTGGACTTTGCTGTAATTATTATAAAATTAATTTATCTGAAACTTTTTTTCATCCGACCCACGGGGGTGGAACTGAAGGGGGTTGAAATTCAAAAAAATTATATCTACGCCACTTTCAAAAATTTTGAAACAGGTCATGAGACTTTTTTTAAGTTCTAATTATTATAAAACTGATTTGTCTGAAACTTTTTTTAATCGGGCCTAAGGGGGTCGAACTGGAGGAGTTTGAAATTTCAAAAAATTCATATCTCCGCTCTTTTTGAAAATATTGAAACAGGTCATTAGACTTTTTTCATGTCCTAATTATTCTAGAATTTATTGGTTAGAAACTTTTTTCGATCTGATCATATCGTTGGGTGGGGAAGGATGAAATTCTCAAATTTAGACAACAGAAATCTACCTCCCCCTGTCGACCCTACCGACAGGAATTTTTTTTAAAATAGTTATTATATTTAAACTAAAAGCAATTCAAAATGCAAAAAAAAGAAACACAGATAGAATTCTGTATACGATTATTTTTCACGGTAGAATTTTTAATAGAAAAAAAGAATTCGAACCGGAAAAAATAAATATTTAAAAAACTACCTAACATTATTTCTGTAAAAATTTAAATTTAAAAATGGAAAAGTGACTTCTGCAAAAGTTGATGTTTTTTTCACAATCTACCAACTGCGGATTCTGCACCAAAATAATTGTTTATTTTTAATTTTTATTTGAAGCTTCAAACATTTCAGTTGAATGTTTATAACAATACTGTACAGACATGAAATTTCAGATCAAACAATAAAACATATTTTTTTTTGAATTTTTTTCATACAATTCAATTGTGTAATCAGTTTTTTAATTGTTTTAACAGTTTAAACAAATTATCTACAATTATTAAAACATTCATTGTCTAAACAGTAATTTTTCCAGTTTTTTCAATTTTTGAGCATGTATGTAAATGGGAACTGTAGTTGTTTATCATTGTATTAAAAAGTTCACCTGAAATCGAAAAAAATGCGCACTATGCGTTCAACTTTTAATTTAAAATTCTTTTTAGTTATTTAAGACATAAAAACAAATGGTTCCACAAAGTTTCATCAAAATTAAATAAAATTATGGAAATGAAAAATGAAAAACAAAAAAAATTAACTATGAATTTCCCCATTTTGGTTGGAAATTTTGAGGTTATGGTCAAAAGTGGCCTGTGCAAAAGTTGTAGGTTTTTTCAAAAGCTACAGCTTTGCTGTTGAATGTTTTTTGATACATTAATTTTTGCCGGAAAATGCGAAAAATCGCAAAATATCATTTTTCACCCCTTAAATACAATAGACCAACCAGAGCGCTATTTTGTAACCCCCTTTATCATTTTCCACTGCAGATGTTTGGATGTCAAATAAATTGTAATAAACAATCGCTTGTCAACGATGCAAATTTTACAAAAATTATATAAATGATTCGGACATGCTGTATGCCGAGCTTATGTAGCATTAAATGTGGGAAACCGATTAAGTTGATGATATTATGGTAGAAATAATGGAGCGCAAAATAACAAAGCATTAATCAGTGTTAAGGTAAACGGTCAAATGCCTCAACACGGTTACAGCATGTCACCCATTCAACACCATAACGCTTTTAATAAATGATCTCTTCAGTGTTTCCATTCGCGGATGGCAAAAAATCCAAACCGACCATTAACCAAAAATTTATTACTATAACGTTGATTTTATAATTTTACATTTTGAAAATTTGAAATTTAACTTGTTAATACGTGACCAATCAACTATTCTGTAAATGTTAGCTTGGTCGGTATAAATAAATTAAAATTATTTGTATATGGTAGACAACCGGAGTAAATATTATTTATATACGATTTGACATATAATTATTAAAAATACAGCTATTATTATTATTTTCCGTGGCACTTCGGGACGACTTAGGGGACAGACAAATTTCAGATTATAATGTATACAATTTTAGTTTCAATTTTTTTCTATCTGAAACATTATGATATGACATATTTTGCGCATTTATCTAAGATATTATATCTTTAATTGAATTCATACTTTTCCCAAAATTGACAATTTTGTATGATGCTATAAAGTGTTTGGGGGCCCTGAGACAACTGTTTAAATGATAAGAAAATTGATATTAAGGTATCAAGTAATCACTCAATAGAATGGCAAAGTAATTTATCTAGCAAAAAGTAGTACAAAAATGAAAAGTCAACTAAGTATCGTAGTCAGAGGTACAATGAATACAAGTATATTGTAATGAAATACTCTGTATGAGTTATTTTTTATAAGTTAATTATTATTCATTTGTTAAGAGCGGAGGTACACTTTCTGTAGCATATGCCTTTCCAATGTAATCGTTAGAAACAAAATCCCAGAAAAACGGGACAATATTTTTGAAAAATTCAAACGGTCAGTTAAAATTTAGGTCACTACGGATGCAGGAAAGTTATTAAGAATCCTGAAAATATTTAGTTTTTGAAAATATTAGCATATGAAAATTAATGAAAATTGATAGTTCGTAAAAAACACCCAACAGAATATTTTTATACAATCTCAGGGACTTTCCGAG
Organism: Neocrepidodera transversa; assembly: GCA_963243735.1. NCBI lineage: Eukaryota > Metazoa > Arthropoda > Insecta > Coleoptera > Chrysomelidae > Neocrepidodera > Neocrepidodera transversa. The sequence goes on from OY725336.1 coordinate 38,892,262, forward strand.
CTTAAGAACGGGTTAAGAAATCATTTAAAAAAAAATTGATTCAAAAATATTCAGTAGATTTTTCAGGATTTTGATTATAAAAATGGTATTTTTGAAGCGCTAACAGCATCATATGAGATTTGCTTTCTTACTCGCACAATATAGCCGTCGACGTCGTTTAAAATGAACAGTTTGTACGGACTCCAGACCAATTTGTGCCCATTATAGTTTTCTAATGGAGCTTATCTTGCTATTAATATAAACATAATAAATCAGATTAGATTTTAAACGAAGTGGCTTTTTGTTTACATATTATTTTGGATCTTTTTAACTCCTTTGGTAGCTTGCATAAGAAATATAAACATGAATAAATAAATGACGGAAGAAAATAAATAAAAAAAATTACTAATATTATATTGTAACATTTAATGGAACTCCCAAATTTATGTACACAAAAGATATTAAATATTTGTATTTTCTTTGTTTACATAAGTGCATAAAATAGATTTTTAAATTTTAGGGACAAACAGTACACTTTAGTACAAAATGTTGTAGTACAAAGTTTTAGAGCATAAAATTCTCTACAACTTTTGTCTTAAACTTTTTCCATAATTTCCAATAGTTGCGTCACTAGAGGTCGCGTAAAAAATGTGCATGTAGGTTTCCCCCGGTTTTTCTTGATTTTGAGTACAAGTAATGCATTTTAGTGCAAAATGTTCTGGTGCAAAGTTGTAAAGCATCAAATTTTCTTTAACTTTTGTATTTAACTTTTTTTCGAATTCCTCATAGTTTCGCCGCTAGAAGGCGAAAAAGTACACATTTAGGATTTTCACCTTTTTTTTTAATTTTGAAGATAAATTATGCATTTTAGTGCAAAATGTTTCAGTGCAAAGTTGTAGGGCATAAAATTCTCTAATTATAGGAAATCAAAATTGTAGAATTCAAAATTTCCTACAAAATTTGTTCTCGCCTTGTTTTGGAATTCCGCATGTTTTATCCGATATTTTTTATTTTAATTCTAAATATTTTTTATCTTATTAAATTAATTGGTTTAGATAAATTTTAATACTACAAATTTTAAAAAAGATACGATTAAATTTGTATTAAAAAACATTATAATTGCGATTTTTTTCAAAATTTTATTAAAAAAATTGATGAATTTTTAAAATAATGGATCAAAAAAATTACGATTTTTAAACTAAATTGAATAACTTTTAAAATATTAAAGATACGACAATGGGATTTTTACCATTCGAAAGATGATATAAAACTCTAAATTCACAATGTATTTTACCATCTTCGAATTTAGAATTGTAATTATTATAGCCAAAATAAATAATTTTTTTAAATTTTTTGTAATTTTGTGTTATCAAAAAGTATAAAATAAATGAAAAGGTAAATAGTACATCTAAAAAGAATCGAAAAGTAATATATGTGTAAATTATTTCATAATTTTAAAGTAATATTTGTAAAAGTTATGATCAAAAATGTAAAAAAAAGAAGATTTTTTTAAATTTTTTTAAATTAACTTTATTAATATATATTGATCCAAAAACCTAAAAAAAGGTCTGTTACCCAATTTGAATAAAATTCAATGGGATATTAATTATTTATTGATTTTAAAATTATTCAAAAAAGGTTTTATTTTTTTAAGGTTAATATTAAATATTAAAAATTTGGAAAAAAAAACGCCATTAAATTTGTAGTAAAAATTCGATAATATTGATTTTTTTCAAAATTTTATTAAAAAAATTGTAGAATTCGTAAAAAAATTTCGAAAAACTTTTGAATTTTAATATAAATTTAAAGAGAAATTGAATAACTTTAAAAATATTAAAGTTATTAAAATAGTATTTGTACCATTCGAAAGGTAATACAAAGGTCTAAATTTATATTTTAGTTTCTTCGAATTTAAAATTGTAATTGTTATCCAAAATTTTTTTAATTTTTTTGTCCTTTTGTTAAATCGAAAATGATACAACAAAGGAAAAAAATAAACAATACATTCGAAAAAGTACATTATGTGTGAAATATTTTATAATTTTAAAATAATATTGTAGAAATTATAGCCAAAATTATAGAAAGATAAAAAAAAATTTGACAAAAATTTTACTTTTTTAAACTAACTTTATTATTGTATTTTGATGTTGCAGAAAAACTAATTACTTTACTAGGTGTGTTCGGAAAGTGAAATTTATGATCAGAAGTCACATGAAAATAATTTAAAAAAAAATTTATTTCCTATTGTTTACAAAATTGTTATAAGATAATTTAAATTTTTGTATGAAACATGATCTTTAATGCAAAGTATGAATTAAAAAAAATCGCTCCTAAAAAATTTTTTTTCTTGCTTAAAAACGTATTTTTTAATTAAAAATTTTTTTCTACCCCCTGTAATTACTATTAAGGAATCACTTTTGTTAATCATAATTTATGTTGCCCTTTGATAACTGAAAAAAAAATTGTTTTTATTTATATTTTCATTGTTTATTTAATAAACAATTTGTTTTAAATAATTAAATTTTTTCTATATATTTTTATTTCTACATAATGAAACAAAAACAACCATGTGTTATTTTTTGAGAAAAATAATTTATTTATATGGTAGAATAAAATTGTTAATTAACAAATACGTTTTTAAGGAATAAAAAAATTTTTGAAGGAACGATTTTTTTAGAAAAAATCAAATTTTGCATCAAAGATTATGTTTCTAAAAAAAAATTAAATTATAAACAACGAATTTGTTTATAACAATTTTATAAATATGAAATAAAAAAAAATTAAAAATCATGTTCATGTGACTTCTGATCATAAAAAAAACAGATCAATAGTAATATGAAAAAAAATAATTTTTTTCAATGATTAATCAAGCTTTTTAATTTTTAACACAAGTAAATAACGAAGTGAAAAATAACAATTTTTTAATTTTTCCAACGGGATTCTTTTCTGAGACCTTTCAAAAATAGGTCCAAAAAAGGAAAAAATCTCAGATTTGTCATTTAAAAAATGGCGCACTTACAATGTCCAAGTTCAAGTAGGAAAAATTTGTTAATTAATGCATAATTAATAGAAAAATCGTGTTAAAAATTTTTTGACCGCGTATTATTGTTCATAAATCTATTCAGTAGATGCCTGAATTTTTTCAATTTATTATTTTCATATTTAATGAGTTTAAATAATAATTATTCATTAAAGGTCCAAAGTGGGCGGCGCTTACGCAAGCCAGAGTCCCTGTTTTCGGCCGTATTTTTAACCGTCTGAGAAAACTATAAATATTGGTGCTACAGTTCCGGGAGGTATAATTTTTTTGGTGAAATTTCCTCCTCTTTTTGAATCTTTTTTCCAATTTGAAAAATGTCAAATTGTTTTTGAGATAACTATTTTCAAAAAAACAAACCCCATTTTTCTCAGATAATTGTTTATAACTTTTGCAATTTTTGCAAGCGGCTCTTGAATTTTTTCAAAAATCATCTACAGGCAAAAAGTACCTGCTGACTATACGTTTCTCGTCCTAACGAATACCCCCTCTGGTGACATCTGTCAAAAGCGAATTAAGGAGTAGTTTTTGACATTTTGCCTTATTTCTCTATGTGTTGTTGTTGAGTATTATCCATAATTTTTGTTTTTTATAAATAATCTTGATTTGCTGTACTTTTTTATAATGAGTAATCATTATTGTTGTGTACCCAAGTGTTCATCATGGGCTAAAAAAAACCCTGAACTAAGTTTCCATACATTTCCAAAAGCAGGAACGTCCAAGGTGTTTTTTGAAACAAAGCTGGGGAATAAAGAATTAGTGGATAGGAAAAAATTGTGGATCACAGTATTAAAAATGGGCAAAAAAGTGTCTAATACCATGAGGGTGTGTTCTCTACATTTTACTGAAGGTGATTTTGTTCAGAAAGGTTTGGCAAAAACATTTAATTATGATTTACCACTTCAATTTGATTTATTTATTTATTTATAGTTAGAGTAAAACGGAGAATATTAAAGTCTCGCGCTGTTCCTACCAGAAATTTGCCAGTAGGCTCAATAGTAGAGTCAAAACCAGGACCATCTTCCAGACCTAAAACAACTAGACGAACACAAACATCTGTTGAAACCATTTCAAGTAATATTGAAACTGAAATAGTTCAAGTGTCAGTGCCTTGTGAAAATTTGCTTGATGTTGAAGACCAGAAAGATAGGGAAGCAGCAGAAACCTTAATTGCACTACGTAATAAACAAATAGATGAAATACATCAGGCAGGTCCTAGTTTTAGAGATATTGCAGTGCAAGTGAATACACCAAAAGTATTGACAATTTGTGAGCTCATATCTACAGATGAAAAGCTTAAAAATTTTACAGGTGTGAATAATTTTGCAATTTTTGACTCAATAGTTGAACTGTTTGAAAAAAATCACAAAGACAAAAGAATTCATCGTTTAAATGTTCGCCAAAGGCTAATGCTATTGTTAACTAAATTTAAAACTAGTTTAACATATGTGACTTTGGGTTCACTGTTTGGCATTAGTGCAGATTTAGCTAAGACTTACATTTATGAGCTAATCCCAGTTTTAGCTAATCTTTTGAGACCTTTGATTTACTTTCCTCCTAAAAATGAAATTCTGCAAAATATGCCTATTTGTTTCAATGAGTTTCAAGACGTGAGTTATATTGGATTGCACTGAAATTTTTGTACAGTCCCCAAAGTGTTTATGTTGTCGTAAAAGATTTTATTCACAGTATAAATCACATATTACAGTTAAATTTATGACTGGCGTTTCCCCAGGTGGTCTTATTACTTATGTCAGCAAACCCTATGGAGGACGAGCATCTGATAAAGTTATTTTTGAGGAAAGCAATGTTATATCTTTATTAGATGCTGGCAGAGATGCAGTGATGGTTGACAAAGGATTTCGTATTGAAGATATTTGTAATATACATAGAATTAAACTAATTAGGCCCCCATTTTTAGAGAAAAAGTCTCAACTGACTGTAGAGGAATCTATTTTAAATGCGAAAATTGCATCAGCTAGGGTTCACATCGAACGTTCCAACCAAAGAATAAAAATTTTTAAAATTCTAAGTGGAAAATTAAATTGGGCACTTATTCCAATGATTGAAGATATTTTTATTATTATTTGTGCAATTACCAACCTGTCTTCACCCATTTTAGCTGATAATAAATTTTTGTCAAATTAATTGTAATTTGTTTCATATGATAGTAGTAGTAGGATATAAAATACTTACAATTTATTTAATAAATAGAATTGTATGTTTACATGTTTACTTTCTGTAAATTTCTCTTGATTATTGTGGCTTTTAAACATTTTTCTACTATAATTTTACATATTTTCACCTGTATTTTTCCTGTTTTGCTATAGTAGGTAAATGTAATAAAAAAAATCGATATACCTAAACATTAGATTTTATTAACTACAAGCTACATGCAACATTTTTTCTAAATAATTATGTTTTATTACTGATAACATTTCAAATGTAAATTCATAGTCAAAATCAACTTCCACAATTAACAAGCTGTCATATGAAGCATAAATAATGAAGTAGGCTTTTTGCAAATTTAATACTGCCATACCCATTTGTATTTGCCCATAATATTTATGGTTTTTTTTTAATTTGTAGACTTCATTTTCTTTAACAATATATTTTAAATTAGGAAGTGTTTCTAATATAGTCTTCGTTTTACCTAAAAACAAATATATCTATATATATAGTCACATAAAAAATAAAGAATCAATATTTACAATTAATATCTTTATACATTTTTATTAAAAATTATACCTTCAAATATGCATTTTATTTCTAAAAGATACAGAGGCTGATTATTGAAAAATATAATGCCGTCTGGTGAATAACCTAACCATTTATTTGCAGACGAAATAACTAAGCCACATTCTATTACTTCCATTTTTGAGATTTGAATAAAAACATCTCTTGCAGAATTTTCATATTTTATGCCATGTTTTATATATTTATTATTAATAAAACTTGGATTAAAATACTTTACTGCTTTATTTTTCCAATCATCTTTTTTATAAGTATATATCTCATAGCACCGACTTCCCGTTATCCTATATTTCCTAAGTTTCTTCCAGTCACCTGAACCTTGAGGAATATTTATTGCTACTTCTATGTCCTCATTATCCAAATTAGATAAGAGTTGTGTGCAACAAGCTCTTGGAATAGGTATATAAACTGATGCTAAGTGCATCATAAGTGGTGACTGATACGCATTATTTAGAATATCAGCTGTAAAGTTTGCACATATATTTGTTTGTGGAGAAGCATTAAGAGCCATTTTAGGTGTACCTCTCCGCCCTTGTCTAAAATATGAATTAGAAAAGATAAAGTATTCTATTATATAACAAACATTAAACCTGTGTTTGGTAATTGCTGATACTGGTAGTTTGTTACAAAAAAAATTCCTAACATCATCAGAATCAACTGCAGTATTATCATGATGTACTTTGTTTTTTAAGCATGGCATTTCATCTACAGAAACTGGCCGATACTTCTCTTTCATCTCGTACTTTTGTGTCGACCAAATACATTTCTTGTCAGTTTGGGACACTTTTTCTAACAACTCTCCAGCCAAAATAAGATGTCCTGCATTCAGAACATTTTCACCTTCCACTACACATTTTGAATTAGTAGAACCACCTAAATAGTTCATGTACTCTAAAATACTTAGCTTCATTTCTAAAAATTCATGAAAAAATATTAAATAAATATTAAATAAATGTTTATGATGTATAGTTTGTAAAATAAAATGAATGTTCCACTAAACACTTAATAAAAACACAACACAAAACTTACACTTGGAAATAATTGAAGAAAAAACTCAAAATATAAACACGTAAAATACAATATAAAAACACGAGGTAAACAAATTATTACTCCTTAACAGGGTTCCAATTGTCACCGCATGAGCGCTGCAATCTTAATCCTAGTTGCGTATATTACCAGTTAAAAATAAAATACGAAATATATTTTTTTCGAAGAATGTGTGTATGTTGATTGAATTTCTCACACAGTCTAAACGTAAACATAATACTAGAGCACGTTGGGTATATAAAAAGGTTCTACAAGTTACATCAGTCTGCATTTAGAATGAAATATTGCCATTAACAATCTTCTAATATCCGATAAAATGTCTGAGACAAAAAAGTTAGGCTTGATATGCGTGAACATGCAAACGCGAACCACTAAATGCAAGAATAACATTCTGCGTAAATCAAGCGCGCAACTGTATAAATGGCTGAATCTCAAAAACTGTATTTCGGATTTCCATATGTAATCCACACAAAATTAAGACAATTAAATTCTGCAGTTTTTGGTGTAAAACAAAGTATAGGTTAATATATCAAATAAGGGAGATTGTACAATTGAAAAATTGAACTAAATTGTGTACCTCTCAAGTTTTTTGGTTCTTTTAAATTTTTTGAGAAAAAAATTTAACACTAATGTTAACAAAAACGATGTTTCTATTTATTATAGAAGCCAAATGGCACGGTCATAACGTAAAAAAAACAAAATTTAAGCTAATTTTTTTGTCACGATCAATTGAGAATGTCGTAAATTTTGATTTATTATGTATAAATTCGTAATGGACAATAATATTAATGTCTTATAAAGTTATACTCCGATTTTGGGTTTTTGCAATTTGTCTACATAATATCGTCACACAGATTGAGTAGGTACGTTACTGTAATATTCAAACATTCACTCTAAATCTCATCGGTTGCATATTGGCTGTATATGTTGTAGTTATCTACGTCAGCTCTCGCTCGAAGTAAAATTAACGTGGGATACAAACGCCAAATCGGTGCGAGAGTTTCTGAAATTTGTACCTCCGCGTTGGAATAACATAAATTTTATGATTTTTGAATTTTATAAACAGATTTTATTGTTAAAAGTTCAATTTTAAAGCATTTATTGAAAATAATTGATGTATAAAATATTTAAAACCAACAATATAAAAAAAAAATCTTATTTGTATTATCATATCATTATTATAATATAAATGATTATTATTTGTATAATAATTTAATAGAAAAAGTTAAATTTTGGAAAAAATATTAAAGTAAAATTTTGCTGTATAATTAAAAAGTAAATGGCAAGTTTGTCAAATTTGATAAAAAAAAATTTTATTCATTAATCAAGGAACAAAAAAATTGAATTTTGAAAAAAAGACATTGGAAAAAAAATAATAAACAAATCGTATTTTTTTGACAAACATTAAAAAAAAATTGTTGAAAAATTTATATAGAAAAACTGATAAAATGGTACTTTTGTAAACGAATATATAAGAAAATAAATTATAGATCAATTTCCCTAAAAAATATGGTTTTAATAAAAAATGTTTGTACGTCAATGAAGAAATAAATAAAGGTTGTAATTTAATTCCTTGAAGAAATCAAATACTGGTGTTGGTGAAATTGCAAGAATATTAAATCATAACCATATTCAATTTTGGCAAAGCATGAATAAATGGGGAATAATGGAATAAGGAATTGTTTGGAAGAATAGAGGGAGATTAGAGTGGAACTAATTATATATAAGAAAAGACACAGAAGAGGAAGTGTTGCAGGACATACATTTTATATTTTTTTTATAATTTTTGTAATGTTTATTATTTTTTTGATTTATATAGAACTCACCCCAAAATTTTGATATCCGATTTTATCATAACAATATATTTTACTGTCTTTGCCACATTCAATGTGGGCTCATTTTTTGCATATATCCAGTTTTGACCTGTCTTGGGTGTCTTGGTAACGCTCCAAACATATGAGATACAAGGTATGCATCGTCCTTTTCCTCAGACTCAGATTCAATCTTGATTTTCTTTTTTTGGAATTAACTTCTTTTTCTTTCCCACCCTCTTCTCCTTTGTGTCAGACTCGATCATTTTATACAAGGTGGACCAAAATTGTCGAGCAATATTTCTAGGGGTGATAGAACACGTAAAAATAAGTAAGGTTTGTTGAATGAATACATGTCCAAAACCGCTTAAGGGTGCGACAAACCCTAGAAAGGGCCTAACGATAATTGTTTTTTCATGAATATCTTTCGAGATGGGTACCATACAATATTCAAATTCTAGGTAGTAACTAAAGGTACTAAGATACGCTACTTACGTATTTTGTCTTGGTTCTTCGAATTCACTAAGGGTAGGTTTAAAGGTTTGAGTTTTTAGGGACAAATATTGACCCGCGATAACATAATAATATTATAAACATAATAAAATCCAATTTAACTTTTTTTATTATCAATTAAGTAAGGTACATGAAAAATATTTTAAGTAAATATTACAATAACTGCTCTAAATATCTTCCTTCCTCTTGTATACACAACTGCAGTTTTCAAGGGGTAAGTTACCCTTTTTTAGATATTTTTTTTTGTTATCAACTGTTTTGAAAAATGCATTTTAAAATAATATTATCGGAAGTTTTTTCTTGAAAAAAGATGTATTTGACAGAAGACCAAGGCAGTGGCTGAGTAACAATTTTCCAAACAGATCGAGTGGTATTTAAAATCTAAAATATACCAACGCGAAATTAATAATATTGAGGAATTAAGACAAAGAATTTGAAATGAATTCGCTGAGCTCCAAAACAATCCTCAAGTATTAAAAAATTTATTTCCTAACCTAACCTTCAGTGTATACAAGAGGACGGAAGACATTTTGAGCAGTTATTGTATTATTTACTTAAAATATTTTTCATATACCTTACTTAATTGATAATAAAAAAAGTTAAATTGTAATTTTATTATGTTTATAATATTATTATGTTATTCAGTGTCGATATTTGTCCCTAAAAAGGGTAACTCAAACCTTTAAAGATACCCTTATTGAATTCGAAGAATCAAGAAAAAAATATATAAATAGCCTATCTTAGTACCCTTAGGTACTGCCTACAATTTGAGTATTGTATGATACCGATCTCGAAAAATATTCATGAAAAACCAATTATCGTTAAGCACTTTCTAGGGGTTATCGCTCCCCTAATAACCGGTTTTGGACATAGGTTCATTAGACAAACATTATTTATTTTTATTTTGGTATAGTACAATAACTTTTTCTGCTTTGACATTCCTTTTTGCTGCTTTTATTCCTTTTTGTTTTTTTTTATCGCTCTGCAACTTTGGGATAGGGACTAATTTCTTGAGGACTCAATATGGATACGCACAGAGAAACATCTTAACTCGTAGAAGGAATTGATTTCGTTTTAGTTTGGTGTGTCTGTTACTGTATATCTTCAGCATTTCTTGTCCCAGCCTGGGGAGATTCGACAGCGCAGTTTTGGTAAGTTATCTCTCTATCCGTAGGGCGCTGTTCCTGTTGCTTGAAATCCAGAAATAATATCTGTAGGATTTATTGCTTTAGGCAGTGCCGATTTTACAATACCGGGAATGTCGTAGTAACTGTTTTGCCTGGTTTGTTCATCATCCAATCATCGAATAAAGCAAAATAAAATGTCTATAAAGGTCAATAGGTTGCAGGCGATGAGACGTATGAGGAGGAAGGACCAAAGCCAACAATCAAGGATGATCTTTTGTAGATCTCACGTGGTCGTTAGGGCTTCACACGAGACGAGATAAGGTGAGAATTTTAAAAATCTCGTCTCGGTCCCGTTAGTTGAAAAAAAAAATCGTTTCAGTCTCGGTCTCGTCACGTAACAGTTTGTCTCGTCTCGTCAAATCTAGCTATTGCTAGAACTTATTTCTTAGATAGTATTTCCATGATATTTAAATACCTTTTTACATAAACTACCACTTTGAGATTTATTAAAAAGATTCCATACGTGTGAGCTAACTGCATAAGTTTTCATTATATTATGGAAAAACGTAGAAAAAGTTCGAACCAAAAGAGAAAAATTGAAACATGTTTTTTTATAATTGAAAAATAAAATAACCTAACACTAAATAACTTGAAAATTTATACTTGAATGTTATCGTTACCGAAATCTCCGGAAAGTCGAAAACTGAGAACAGAAATCCGTACAATAAAACAAAAATAAATCATGACCGTGATAAGCAATAAAATAGATTCTCTTTTTTGTAGGTCCATTTGTTTTGTACATATTTTAAAGTTTATGGATTTGCAGGTACTAGTAGGTAGAAAAATAAAGATCTTTTCAAGATTGTTAAAGGGTTTCCTATCCTAATTTCTACTTATTTTTTCCTATTTCTTATAATTATTTTCATTATGTTTATTCCACAAAATGTAAAATACAAATAGAAATACAAATGCATGTTAGCCAAACAATGTATAACATTCAGATTTTTTATTTAATTTTTAATCAAAAATAACTAACCACATTCGTTATATAAACATTAATTGTCTTGAATTTTGTTATCAAAAAATAAATAAAAACTATGAGTATACAATAAAACTATGGTAGTTTATGATCACTACGCTCTTTACGGAATCATGGCTTTTCATTTTAATAGTTTTATCGCTTCGTCTATTCGTCTAAATACTCAAGTAACAGATGGTCACTAGATTTTAGATTTCGTAAATGTATCGTAACCTATGCAGTTTTTTTTTATTATAAAAAAATTAAATGTTTATACTGCTTGTTAGTTTATTTTTCTCTGAAATTCAGAAAAAGATTCTGAAGAAATATGAACGAGACCAGAAACGAGACTAAATATTTTTCAAAAAGGTCTCGTCTCGCTCTCGTCTCGGTTTTACGAGACGAGAAGTATCGTTCTCCTGTGAGGTTCTAGTGGTTGTGAAAATGTTTAATACACTTTAAAAACGATTCTGATGTGATCCATCCCGATGGATAGGAAGTTCTAATGCTTCCTGGTGGTCTGTTGTTGATACTTGAATAACACTCTGCTACAATTTTATTTGACCTCTGTAATGTTTGCACTCCTCCGGTCTAATCAACTTACCATATATCTTTGTTTTCAAATTTGTATTTTTTCAAACTACATTTTAAATTGTCAAAAAATAGGTCAGCATTGGTTTTATTACGCTGCAAAGACTCGTAGCTTTAGGCTGCCTGATTGATAGTCTATCGTGTCTATTCATAAATAATGTGTGGCTATTTTATGGTTAATCCATGTATCAGGTACAGCATTGACACTCCAAGTTCATAAGCTATTACTTTAATATTTTGTGGAATGAGTCTACAATAAATTTTAGATGAGTGTATTGTGTACTCTTTAATCTTAGAATCATCTAGTTGTTCTGGGAAAATCTGTCTTGGTTTAGTATCCGATTGTAATCTATTGATTTCAAACTTCTTATTTGGGATTTTCCTTCGATTTCATAATATTGGTGTACGTAGAAACACCGTATCAATGTGCTCCCAGCTAAGGGTATCAACTAGCCCCCAATTGATATCCTGGAGGTTATCCTCTTGCTGGTATATTAATACTAACACTAATGAAAAGAAACTTTAATGGTAAAAACCTGTATAGTAGTCAGACACATGGCGTGCAGGAGACGAGGAGGGAGTGTGGAGAAGTTTAGAGCTCTGTAATCCAATATGGGACGGATATAGATTTTTTAGGTGTGTAGGAGTGTCCTAGGGTTACACCTGCCCAGTCGTCCGCCCAGGGCGCCGAGGAGAGCGATCCGTCTCCTGACTCTGTCCAGAGTCCTTTGGACTTCGGTCTCCCAGTTGAGGGTACGCGTGAAGCATACTCCTAAGGGACGAGCCTCTCTCCCCAGAGCCTAAGGTTGATGTTTCTGGGGTCTTGGCTGGATTTTGGAGTGAGGGAAGGATGTTTGAATAAAATTAGTTGGGTTTTTTGTGGATTCAGCATTACCCTCCAATTGCTACACCAGTGGGCTGGTCAATTTAGGAGTTGGACATCTTGGCTGGGAGAAGGAGGAGCAGGGATGTCGTGGGTGAAAATGGCGTAGAGGACAGGGGCAAGGACGGAGCCCTGAGGGACTCCGGCAGAAGGACTGAAAGGATCTGATAGGGAGTTACCCACTTTGACGCGGATGGTTCTGTTTTGGGGGTAGGAGTGAATGGGTTTAATGAGCGGGATAGGGAGATTGATGTTGGAAAGCTTGCGAATAAGTCCGGCATGCCATATTTGATCGCAAGTTTCTGAACATCAAACAGGACTGTCGATGGACAGTGACCAAGGTTTAGGGATTTGGTTACAAAGGTGTGGAGTCTCACTAGTGCATCTTGGGTGGAGTGATCGGTCCTAAATCCGTGTTGGAATTGGGGGATCAGTTCCCTTTCATCCAGAAAGTCCAAGATACGTTCCTTGAGTAAGGTTTCAAAGAGCTTACCTAGGACATTCTTCAAGGATATAGGTCTGTAGGAGTTTGGAGATGTTGCATCTTTGTGGGGATTGGGGATTAGTATGGTATGAGCTGATTTCCAGCTGGAAGGGAAGTGGGATCGCTGAAGGCAGGAATTCATTAGAATGGTGAGAACTGGGAAGATGGTTGCAGGGAGGTTTTTTAGGGCCTGTCTTTTGATTTGGTCGGGACTAGGAGCAGAGTTTTTCCCCTGAAGACATGCCGAGGCGATATCCTCAGGAGTGAAGGGATTTAGGATTGGGTGTTGGTTGGGGGATTTGGAGTTTGCAGGATTAAGTCTTGGAGGAGTTCCGTGTCTTAAAGGAAAAGGGGGTGGTAGGATTTTGGGGATTTATTAAGGTGTTTTGGAGGTGATTTTTGAAGGCTGTGGCTTTGTCCGTCTACTAGGAGGTGGGAATGGGATTTGGATTTTTGGCCAGTCAATACCGCCAGCTTATTAGAGAACCTAGATCCGTTCCTATGATCAAGGCCAGAAGTGACCTCAATCCACTTATCTTGGCGATAAGTGTTAATCTGAAGCCTTATGAGGGCATTCAGTCGGTTCCACTCGGTCTTAAGGACTCGATCTTGGGTTCTGACAAACTCGCGGTATAGCTGGCGTTTGCGCCGGATATTTGAAAGAATATGGGGAGGAAGAGGTTTTTGGGAGGTGTTGATGGTGATTTGGTGGACAGCAACATCAAGGGCTTGGGTGATGGTGTTGCTGATGGAATTGGCCAGGACGTCGATGTCATCGTTGGAGTTTAGGGGGGGATTGATAGGAAGATTTTCAGTGATAGTGGTTTGGAATAGGTGCCATTTGCCATTTTTATAGGATCTTCTTTGGATTTGGGTAGATCTGGGAGGAATGGGGTCAAAGAGGGAGGTCAGAAGTGATGGAGGCACCAATGAAGCACCTATCTGCGGCCTGATCTCTACATCTGTCTGTGAGTAGGATGTGGTCGCAGATAGAGCTACCTTGGTGCCCCAGGAAAGTGGGAGAGGAATTGGTGATTCTGGTGATGGGTAGGTCGATGAGGAGGTTGGAAAGGGTAATACCGTTCGCGTTGGAGGCATGATCCCCAAACTGTGTATGTCTGGAGTTAAGGTCTCCAAAGAGAACAGCACATGGGAGGGTGGAGTCAGGCACTGCGTCGTGGTAAACATCTTCTACTCGCTCACTGCCTGTCACTTGTCCTACTTTCCTCCGACTGATGATTGATGTCGCCATTTGGCGAAAACCTTACCACCAACACAAGATGAATGTATAATAATAATCTGGTCCCTCCTCTTCATAAATCAGGATTTTATAAATTGTGCTGCCCAGACTGCAATGTTTACATCGGTCAGTCCGGGAGACGCCTAGACACACGAGTGACAGTACACCTGAGAGAAATCAAAAAATTTTGGAACACAGACATTGTCAATTCTTCTTCATCGTATGCGAACCACATTCTGGACACGAAACATTCTCATGACATCAACTTCTCCCTCATACATAGTTCCAAAGGCATCAAACTCAATCACCTAGTAATGTTCGAAATATATAATGCCGTTTCAGAAAGAAACGTAGTTTGTGTTAGAGCTCGATTATTTTGAGATGAGTACATTTCGTCATAATGTGCAGAAATCAATTTGAGTTTGTAGGCGTGGTCAGAGAGCTTTAACTTTGGTCCGAGTCGCCTGTCGCTCATGAAATTTGGATTCAGTAGCGTAGTGGTACTTATTTATACTTGTTGCATTTATTTAGCTATTTTGAGTTTTATTGTGTTTTCTGCTTCGATTTGTGTGTATATAAACTTTAATTTAATTCATTTTGTGTGTATTTTGGTAATTACATTTAAATACAACTAAATAATAATCCAAGATGAAACCGTACATTCTGAAATATTTTAAATCCCTTCTAAGCCTTTAATTTGTATCCTATTTTGCGTCAATACGGGGTCATCCGATGAGTGGGATTCCGACCTTTCGGACTTCGAAGATAGTGATGAAAACAGTTAAAATTATAAACATTTTAATAAAATATAAATTATTTATTTAAACTTTTAGTTGTTTTATTACTTTAAAGTTTACCAGCAATTTAACTAACAAATAGTTAAAATTTTAAATGCTATATACTTTTTATTTTAAAGTATTTTCAATTTAAAATATTTTATTAATGTACACACGCCACTGCTAAAATCTCAGATACCCCTACCGCAGCAGATTTGAACTTAGCGCCATAATAAGGTCCACAAAGTTTATGACGTGCTGCGCCAACTGGGGCGTGGCCAAAACTAAATGTACTCATCTCAAAATAATCGAGCTCTAACGATCAATTAAGAGCTTCAGAGAACTTCCTTTTTCTAAATTTACGTTTCTAATTTTTACCTGTCATCGACACCACCTCTTTATAATAAATTTTCCTTACATTCCTTTCTACCTTTCTTACAAATGATACAAATGTTATATTTCATATAATTTCTCTTAGTTTTTTGTTTGTTTACACAGTTTGTTTATTATCGCACCTAGACATTATTATTATTCTCCTTACCTAATGGCCCCTGTCATTTCCTTTCTTCTTCTTTTTCCGTCCTACAATCAGGTAGTCTCTTACCCATGCGCTTGTGTCTCTAGCCATGATTACTGACTTTTTAGAATTAATATTAATTTTGAATTTTACCGCGCTTTGTAACTTGTCAGTGTCATTTAACTTTGGGTAATTTCCACCTCCGGGCCCACCATTTTACATCGTATGGTACACCGAAACAGCCATCAGCTTTTATAAAACTTAATTTTTTACCTGCATGTTTACGATGCATTTCGACTGCGACTTAATTTAACAATAAGTAAGCTTCCATGTTGAACATGAGCTACTTTTGTGTATTTTATATTTTGTTGCTCATTCCAATTTAATTTTACCATTTGGATACCAAGTTTAATTTTTAATTTTTAATCCATACCACTTCGAAATTGTGTGTGTATATATAAAAAGTGTCTTTTAATGTTACAAGATGTATTTTAGAAAAAGTCTCAATCATTGTATTATAAATTATCACTGTGTTTAAACATTCTAAGTTTTATAATTCAATTTTGTTTTCCCTATTTCTTATACTATTGTAATTTGTAGCGCCTGAAGATGGCCTAAGGCCGAAACATGTCGCGAATCGACTTAATTGGTACTCTTTCAATTGTTTGAAACTGCCAATTATAATTTTATACTTTATTAAATTGTGGTATCGACTTTGAGTTTCTATATCCTTTTATTAAATAATGTTTACAAAAATTTATAATATAGAAATAATTTAATTAAGCTTGTTAATTTTGTTAATAAAATTAACACTTTATTTTTTTATATATTAATTTGTTGTTTAATATTTATGAAATAATAATAAATTTGACTAATACAAAAAGCCTATCGTAATATGAATTTATTTTAAACAGTTCTACAGATTAAAAAATGTAAAATCCTAGAACATTCCATGACAAATACATTTATTTTTTTTAAGCGTAAAATGCTTCAAACCACCGTATAAATTCATCTTCTTCTTCTCTCTATAAAAGAACTATAAAACCAATCTCAAACAGAATCGGATTCAATTGGTATTTATTGAAACAGATTGATAGATCTTCACGCTGATTTAGTAAAAACATTATTTGCGATTAATAGTTTAAAAAAAACAATGAATGTGGTTTAGCAGTCATTGTGGTTATTTAAACAACCAAATCCAACGAGTGCCGCATCTTGTGGTTATTTACTGTTAAACATCACCGTTTTAGAATTAATATAAATCATCGTAACTAGGTGAGGTAGAACTTTGTATTATGTGAGAAATTCTAATGCTACAAAATTCGTCTGTTTTTAAGGATGTTCTGATGATAAAGATAAAAATTGTCGAACATTATTCATCTCCACCGAAAGGGGGCTCAAAGCGCCAGAAAAAACCGGTCAAATTTCACAAATAGAACTATCAACACAGTCTACCGAAGTTCCAATATTCAACGCGCAGACGCTGTGACGCCCTTTGATTTTATATCTAAGATGTGATGGTGCTTTGGTGTCTGTCCATTTTCACATTTTTCGTCGTAAATGTCATTCATTCCACCTCAACGGTAATGTAGTTGCTTGGGCTTAATTTATCTCAGAAGAGGTGGATATGATGAGCCATCCTATATATTTTTACTGACACAGAACACCTTGTATACATGTGTCCTATCCAAAAATCTCAAACTATAAAAAATTGAAATAAAATACAATTTGGTTAATTTTAATGTTTCTTGTCTACTTTTAGTTTTCTTCGTCTGCTCTTTCACAGGTGTGTCTTCTGTTTCTGTTTATTATCTATTGGAGCCTCCCTCTGTCTTACCTCCTAGTTTTTTCTTCCTCCTCTTGCTCTGAATATTGTACTATCGTACTTGATTCCTTATTTACCGTCTGTATCTGACTGTCTCTACTGCTATTCGTTCTCTACCTCTTTCTCCTTCTCGTTTTCTTTATATTTGTCTACTTTTGAATAATTTGTCCTCACCTTTTTGTATAAATTATTTCTTTTTTTTGTACGTTTCGACCCACCATCCAACGAGGAGGGAATCCATTGTGAAGCTGCTAAAAATTTTTTTCGGGATGAATACGAAAATATCCAATGTGAGGTCCACTGAAAGGACTGAGACCATTTCCAGATGAAAGTTTTGTCTGTCTGTGTGTGTGTTGTTCAACGATAGAGGCCACAAGTTTAATCCGATTGAGCAAGTTAATTTCGGAATCATTTGTATTTCGAATTAGGCAATTTAATTTAAAAATGTATCAAATGTATTTCGAAATTATCACTAGTAATCTCCCTAGAGCTTGAATTATTACCGGAAATTTTTTTCGAGTACACGATTTTTTGAAAATAATTTTCTTAAAAAATCGTGTACGAGGAAAAGTTTCCGATTATTAATTCAAGATCGTGGGGGATTCGGTAAGAAAATTTCACACATAAAAAATTTAAAAGTAATTAATTATTTATTTGACATTAAGATTAGAAGGAAAGACCAGTTTTGGTCTAGTTAGTCATGAGTGTTTGTTGTTATGTTAAAAGTTAAGTAGTAATTGTTTAATTTTGATTTGCACAAAAAGTAAACAATAGTATATTATTCAACGAGCATATAATGATGGCTATTATTCACAAGGGTGTAGTTTACGACACTCGCCTGCGGCTCGTGTCGTAAACTACACCCTTGTGAATAATAGCCATTATATGCGAGTAGAATACTGTACTTTGTCCACGACTGTTAGATATGTATTAACAAACTTTTATTGAGGCAAACATTGATGGAATATTATTTTTAATATTTATAGCATAACTAGAAAGAATATTAATATTATATAACTACAATTTAACATCAATTATTTATGTTAATAGTTACATTTGAAAAATTTGTTAAGTTAATAGCAGAAATAGGATTAACGTCAACAATAATATTCTGATTATTAGTTGAAATTTTTGATTATTGGCATAAGAATTAGAATCATTTACTTGTATGGAGCTTGATATTTACTTCTGGCGGTGAAGGTGTTAAGCACATTTCATTTTCACTTTCTCAATCCATTATTTTATTACAATTTAGTAAAAATTTTAATAAAATATTCTGTAATCAAAAGTTTGACATTTCAATTTAAATTATTAATTTGACTTTTAGATGACAGTCGCGGCTTACTAATAAAATGGATAAAATTTATAATCATTATATCACATGGTTGAAGTATATCAGGTTAGACATTGCGCAGGATATGTGACGTCACCTGGTGCCCATCAAAAATTTTTAATGTGTCATTATATAAGGTTGTTATCTTTTTTGACATATTTTTATTTAATTTCACCTATAAACTGATTAAAAATGTATTGCGCTATGTTTGGTGTAAAAGTAATATTCGCTCTAAAAACAGTACAAAGTTTTTTCGATTTTCGAAGTGCTCTTTATTACAAAAACAGTAAGTTTTATATGAATAAACATGTTAACATTTTTAGACTTTATTTTAAATAATACAAAAAAAGTTCTGTAAGATGTATTGTGTAATAGTTTTAAGTAGTTACGTATTCATTTATTAGTTATCATTTTATTCAATAATGACAATAAAGCACTGCACAACTTATGAAAAAGTTTATAACGTTTATTTTACATACCACCTTGTATGACTGTAAATCTAAGTTATACTCGTATTTACATTTGCCATATTCGTTCTAGAGTGTAAATTAAGCACTAGGTATATGAAAACCTAAGTAACAAAAAACTGCAATAACAATGTGCATCAAAAAGTTTCACTGATAATATAAGCTATTTGAAATCACTTTTTTTAAATAATTTTTTGATTAAACATTTATAAAATCACTAAAGTTAATGTAAAGTATTGTATTTGTTAAATATTTGACAATTAGTTTAACGATAAAATTAGCCATAACATAATTGGGCATTTTCTGGTTTTTACATCTTACAATTAAATAGTTTTTATAATACAAAACACATCGGAATCGTAAAAAAAGTTTATACCTTTATTAAAGTAGTTATCACTTTTTAGTGTACAATACTTTACATTTACAGTACATTTTTATTAAATATATAGCCGTAAAAACATAAAAACCACCCGAAAGACACAATAACCCTATGCAATCCAATGTTAAATTATTTCGTTTGGACTCCAGCTGACGTCATGCGCAAACTTGGACGAATTTGGGACGTCTGAGTGTCTAACCTGTGTAATTTTTAAATCATGATTATATAATAATGGTTAAGTATAGGAAGAGCGGTGATAAAAAGTGGTGAATAATGATTATTCACTGCTAATAGTGTATAATATATATCATTTTAAGTTAGAAAATTCTTCATAAATGGCTTCATTATAAAACAGTCGTGGACAAAAAGTCTTATATGAATCAAGCCCATTACAAGTGTCATTATTTTGACATAAAAAAATCCACTTATTAATTTCGTCCTGGGTAGCCTGGAGGATGAAAATTTCCGGAAATTTTTTGGGTTATCATGGTAACCAAACAAAAAAATAGACTCTGATTGGCTTAAAAATGGCGGTGTGAAATTTTCAATTTAATTTTAAATTGCGTCAATTATATTTCAAATTAATCAATTTAATTTAAAAACGTATCAAATGTATTTCGAAATTATCAATTCAATTTCAAAATGCGTCAAATATATTTCAAATTTGTCATTTATTTTTCAAAAAATTCCATTTGCATTTCAAAATTCATTATTTTAATTTCAAAAATGTTTATTTCAAAATTTATCTACATAATCCTATTCGCATATTCTACGTAGTCCACTTATATGTCTGAATACACATATTAAATAACTTCTTATAATATATAACACAGAATTTATAATAAAAAGTTATGATCCAACAGGCATATCTTCTAACGCTAAAGCCAATCCGTGAAACGTCGAGGAGTGTTGTACCACACGAGCGCAATCACCTCCTACAATCGTGATTTCCCCTTCGTCTACAATACGTTCCAAGTAAACCAGCCTTTGTTCTATCAATCCAGGAGCAGCGACATCTGAAATGCCCATGTTATTTTTCACAAAGCTTTTTATCTTGGACCAAATGGTCTCGATCGGGTTTAACATTGGAGAATACGGTGCTAATTTCAAAAGAGTTACTGCAGTACCAGTTAATGCTGTTTCTAATCTGGAATGACATGGAGCATTATCGCACATTATCACCAAATCAACAAGTTGATTTCCTCCGTTTTCCCATTGTTGCAAAAGTTCTAAAATC
Source organism: Neocrepidodera transversa (assembly GCA_963243735.1). Lineage (NCBI taxonomy): Eukaryota > Metazoa > Arthropoda > Insecta > Coleoptera > Chrysomelidae > Neocrepidodera > Neocrepidodera transversa. Next base: position 38,913,280 of record OY725336.1, read on the forward strand.
CATTCATTAGCAGCAGCTGCATTAAAAGAACCGCGACGGGGGTCCATTGCAACGACGCCTGCTGCCGAGATGCCTCCAATTAAATGAATATTTGGCCCCCAGCGGCTGGTAGCGACCTCTAGAACGATGACAAAATAGATTGAAGTTTGTCTCATCGATCCATAATATTTGTTTACCCAGTTGGATGTAATTATTAAGAGTACGAACATAATTCGCCCTCAACATTTTTTCTCATTTCTGTTAATTGTTACAGGCTGTCTATGTACTTGCTTCAATGTAAATAGTCTGCCTTCTAGGTAGTTACCCAAAGTTTCTTGTAATTCTTTCTTTTATAAGGTTCGTTACCTATCAGTATGACTCTACATAAAGGGCATCTTGCATCCGCCGTGTTGATGATTCTTTCTGAGCAAGTTACGTGAAAAAAGTGATTACACGGAAGAACTCTTAGCACGTTACCTCTCAACATCGAAAATCGGCATATAGCACAATTGTCTTTCAAATTCATTTTTTCTATCAAATTCACGTTCTAATTACATAGATGTAATAAAATTATGTCAAATTGACAGGAGCCAAAAGCATTTTAACAGGGTGATTAAATAGTAAAATTTCAACCACTATATAGTACAACAGGATTTTTATAAACCTTTTATGTGTAATTTATTTGAAAATCAAATGATGCTTTATATGAAATACATTTGATATATTTTGAAATTTAAATTACCATTAAAAAATTATTTTTATAATCGAAAAGGGTAGTTATTGCAAAGGTAGAGGGTTAATTTATACATAACTTTATTGGAGTTGTCTTTTTTACAACGCGGATACAGGTTTTAAAATCTACATGCTTTTATCTTTCAGAAAGGTATTCTTGTTGCAAATCGCTTAGAGTAACCGTTTTCGAGAAAATTGAAGGTAAACAGTTTGCTGAACCCTTATTTCCGATTATAAAAATAATTTTTCGATATCTCCGTTGGATTTAGTGTTAAATTTTATGTCCCCTTTTTATTAATTTTAGGAGTACTATCAGCCTTTGAATTTTTTACACTATTTGAGGGACACCCTGTATTATAACGATTTTTTTAAGTACCAGAAGTCTTTACTTTTGTGGAAATTATTTGTTAGTAAAAAGAATTTCATCAGAAAATGATTATTTCAGAACTAATCTCAAAAAAGGGTTAAAATGTAAAAATCCAAAAAATGAAATTAAATTTTTTTCTTAAAATTACTTACACTTTCCTAATTTTTCAATTTTTTCTGATTTTAATTAGGTGACCAGATTTTAAATTTTGAAATTCGGGACGCAATTTTTAATATTACTTTCCCGACCCACCTCTGAGAAGGGAAAGTATTGTGAACGAGCTAAAAAGAATTTTCGAGATAAAGATGGAAATATCCATTTTGAGGTCACCTGAGATAATTAAGACCATTTCCAGATGGAAGTCTGTCTGTCTGTCTGACTGTCTGTGTGTATTCTTCCACGATAGAGGCCACACGATTAATCCGATTGAGCTGAAATTTGGTATATGGATTTGGGTTACCCGTCCGAAGAACCCATTAGTTTGTGTATGACATCTGTCAAACGAAAACGTCAGTATCAAAACTCTATTCAGAACACTCAAAATTATTTCTCCAACTGTCACCTGTCAAAAATAAAAACATGTCAAAATTTAAAACTTTAACAGCAAATATCTGAAAAGTATTGGTGGATACTCGCCGGGAAAGTTTTGGGGCGACAAAACCGGTTTTTTTTGCAAAACAAATAATGTAATAATTATTGTTATTATGGTGGTATATCGAGAGTAAGTGGTCAATGGGTAAATAGATTTATACCCAACTTTGATCGATGACAAAACAAAGAACACCGCACACAATGTTAAGAAATGGGGAGTTCAACAAAAATATAACCTCACGTTTTTTTACCTCTCGCCCTTCAGATATCTTTATTAACAGTTAGAATTAATCAAATAAAACATATTGAGTTTAATTATCTACCGTAATTTGGGCTAGATTTTTGAAAAAAATAATTTAAAAATTCAAATTTCTAATTATTTGAATATGCCGCCATGTGCAATGAAGTTACCGTCAAGCCATAAACTGAAAATGTGTAAAGAAGAGAATACGAATGAATAACAGTTGTTAAATCTCACTTATACAGACAAAGATGGAGAAAACCATTATATGATAATTGGATAAAGATGAAAACTTGGACCTATCCACTGTGAATTCGCATTCAAAATCGAGAGAGATAAATAGATATTAGATTCCGCTGTTAGATAAAGAAAACGACTATTTTAACGAGATCAGGAAATAATTTGCTGTTTGGTACATAAGAGCTGGGCACAAGCGTTCCTGATTAAGTGAAAGGTCGCTGTTGTAGTTTGTCCTCTGTAGAGCTGGTTGATGTTGATAATTTACTGTATTTATATTGTAAAGATACGTAAACAAAGGTAAAAGTAAACACAATTAAAAATATATTGACCAAACAACACTTTATAAGCAAACGTCTTCTATATTTGAAAGCGTCAATTTTATTTAGAGAAATTGGTCCACGTTAATATTATGCTGCAGCTATTCCACATAAGTGACGTAGGTGCACTACAGGTTGCATAGTTGCAGTAATTTTTAAATATCAATTTTTTCATGTTAAACTAAAGAAAAAAATCTGATGTGGCCAGCACATGACCTCTCGCCATTTTTGAATCAAAAATTTACAGGTTGACACAAAAAAGTGTGAATTTTTTTTTTTTTTTTGTAAATCTGGCAACAATGGCAAAAGTTTCGAAAATTTTAATTGGCTGAAAATAAACTATAGGGTATACAAAATATATGTGTAAAACTTTATTGCCGTTTTGTATAATAATGGCGTCATAACCCATAGCAACTGCCACTTCCGGTTATGCGATTGGCACCAAAATCTAATCAGATCTAATCTAGGGTATCAGAATCCTGTATGCAAAATTTCAAATTTTTTTATTCAGCAGTTTTTGAGTTATCGTTACTACAACATCCATCCAAACACACACACACACACACACACACACACACACACTAACACACACACACTAACACACACACACACACTAACACACACACAGACATCGTAGCGAAAATATTAAAATCGTATTCTAGGGACCCTAAAACGTGTTTATCCATTGAAAACTCACTACCCAATTTTTAGCATGATTCCTATACCTCTCTTATCTGAAGGGCGAGAGGTAAAAACAGAAAAAAAGATTTTTTCATGAAAAGAAATTCATTTTTTCTCAACTAATGCAAAAAAAGATGGACTAATATTTCAAGTTGAATTCCCCATTGGCCCTCGGTGGAAGTTAATGATAATTTCATATGTGGTTTGTGTTACTAAAAGTAAAGAAAAATTGTCAAATTTAAATTTCTGCTATGACTAGTTTAGCCTCTACAGAGTGTTAAAATTAATACTGTTTTGGTAACTCCAATGGTACTAAGTTTAATTTATTTGTATTTTTGAGCTGAAATAAGAAAAACGAACTAAAAAAAATGAATAAACACAATATAGAAAATAAGTGCAACTAATAAAAACAGTTTAGTACTATTATACATAGGATGTCTCATTTATATGGAAAGAACAGATTACTCTTGAGCTTCAATATTGATATAAATACACCAACCAAAATTAGAAAAATGTTTAAAAAATAATTATATTTTGCTAATCTCTATTTAAAACCCTATAACGAAATACACAGGGCGGAGCACAATAAACGCGTAGCGTTGATCTTTATATGAAAACGGTAAGATTGTATAAAAAATGTTTACTGCAGGTACAACTGTTTTTCTTTTTCTATTGTTTTTTAATTTCTTTCTGATTTTTTGCAATTATTTGCGACTTTTTGGGATTTCTTTGCGATTTTTTGCAATTTATTTCAATTTTTTCATTTTTTTATAGCTACAGTTGTTTCCGGTTTTTTGGTTGTTCTTGGGTTTTTGCAACGCTTTTCGATTTATCTCGATTTTTACTCATTTTTCTGATTTTTTTTTCCGTTTTTTTTTTATTTTTTTCGTTTTCTAGTTTTTCTCATTTTTCTTATTCCTTTGATTTCTTTGTGATTTTGTTGCGGTTTTTGCGATTTTTTTGCAATTTTTTGCGATATTTTTCGATTTCTTGCTTTTTTTGAGGATTTTTTCCTTTTTTTGCGGTTTTTAGCTTCCTTTTAGTATTTTTTTCGGTTTTTTGATTTGTTTATTTTTTCCGTATTTTACAATTTTATTTTTTATTTTTTACCCAATATTTTCTAATTTCCCTCTCAATTTTTTCCAAAGTTTCTTTTTCTTTAAAATGTTTTTTCCGATTTTTTCTGTTTTTTTTTTTAAATTTTTTCGATTTTTCTAATTTCTGTAAAAAAATTTTAAAAATAGCTTCCCGAATTTCGAACTTTGAAATCTAGTCACCATAATTTTAATTCTAAAAGAAACGTAGTGTTCAATAGATAATTAGGTAATTTTCTATTAAAATATCGAATTTCCTTTTTTCTCCTACTTAAAAATATGACGGCAACAATGCGTTACGTAGACATAAATTATACAGGGTGATTCATTGGGAAATGCGCATACTGTAAGGGTAGATGAGGCACACCCAAATGATTCAAAATAACCTATATTTAATGACCTGTCTTTCTTCATAACCTAGATACCGATTGATTTCATAATTTTGTCCCTTTTTTAATTAATCATAAATTAAGAACCACAATATATATATTTTTTTTTTCAATATTTGGTACGTACGTTTTTTGTCCACTGTGGTGTCGATTAAAATAATAATTAAAAATCTTATTCCAGGTCCGGCCTTAAAAAAATTAATAAGTAGATTTCGACTAGAAACAACACCCTGTATATCTATATTTTAAAATTCTATTAACATATTTGGAAAGCGCAGAATAAGTCAAGTAACACTGAATATATATGGTGTTTCCGCATCTAATTTTGTTAACCTTTCCAGCTTTTCCATGCTTTCTTTTCGTTTCTAACTGCTCTCATTCCACAAATAAGTTTTTTTTTCAATTTCTGTTTAATATTTGGATCATCCCACATGCTTGTTCTGCTATTGATATATGTTAGTAGGACTAGCCTACTTATGTTCCATTTTTCTTCAATAGTTTCTCATTTTTATTTTGTTGAATCAGAATTTTTTCAGTTTTTCTTTGGACATTTTTTGCTATTTCTGGTCTCTTCAATTTGTAAAGAAAAAATGAGGGGGTAATCCCACCCAACTTTCCGAACACTCCTAGTAAAGTAATTGTTTAATCGATTATTTTAGTTTTTCTGCATCAAAATACATTAATAAAATAAGTTTACAAAAATTTAAAAAAAAATTAATTTTTTGTAAATTTTTTTTTACTTTTTATAATTTTGTATAATTTCTGCAATTATGAAATATTTCACACATAATGTACTTTTTGATCCCTTCCAGATTTACTATTTACTTTTTGATTTGTTTTACCATTTTCGATAAAACAAAAAGACAAAAAAGTTTAATTTTTGTTTTATTTTGGTTATAAGAATTACAATGTTAAATTTGAAGAGACTAAATTATTTTACAAATTTAGAGTTTTATATTACCTATCGAATGGTATAAATCCCATTTTAATATCTTTAATATTTTTAAAGTTATTCAATTTTTTTTAACTTATATTAAATTTCAAAAAAAAAATTATGAATTCTACAATTTTTTGAATATAATTTTGATAAAAATCACAACTATAGAGTTTTTTACTATCAATTTAATGGTATTTTTTTAAATTTGTAATATTAATATATTTTTTGAATAATTTTAAAATCAATAAATAATTAATATCTCATTCAATTTTATTCAAAATTGGAACTTTTCTTTAGGTTTTTTGGATCAAAATGCATTAATAAAGTTAGTTTAAAAAACTAAAAAAAAAAAAAATTTTTTGTCAAAAATTGAATTGTTTTAACTTTTTTCATTTTCTGCTATAACTTTTACAAATACTATGTTAAAATTATGAAATAATTTACACACATAGTACTTTTGGATCCTTTTCGGATATGCTATTTAATTTTTTCATTTATTTTATACTTATTGATAAAACGAAATTAAAAAAAAAAATTATAAAAAATTCTTTATTTTGGTTATAAAAATTACAATTTTAAATTCTAAGAAACTAAAATACATTTTAAATTTAGAGTTTAATTTTATCTTTAGCATGGCGCATATCCCAGTTCAATAACTTTAATATTGTAAAAGTTATTCAATTTAGTTTAAAATCATAATAAAATTTTATATGCTACTTAGCTAATTTTTAAAAAAATTCACAATTTTTGTAATAAAATTTAAAAAAAAATTATTATAATAAAATTAATTATTACAAATTTAAAGATATATTTTTTTAATTTTTGATATAAAGTTTTAACTAAAAAATAATAATTTAATAAGGATAAAAATTGCTTAAAAATTAAAATAAAAACTAGCGGCGAAACTATGCAGAACTCGAAAAAAAATTAAAGACAAAATTTGTAGAAAATTTTATGTTTTACAATTTTCATTTTTTGTACATTTTCATAAAAATCCATAATTTTGTCTCAAAATCTAAAAAAAGTCGCAAATGTCTATATACATTATTTTTCACGCCCTCTAGCGACGAAACTGTTAGGAATTCAAAAAAACAGTAATGACAAAATGTGTAGAAAATTTTATGTTCTACATATTTCATATCTTGTAATTTTTCATAAAAATGCATTATTCTGGTTATTTAAGAAAAATATGAAAAAAAATTACTTTTTGATAAATCTGGCAACAATGGCAAAAGTTTTTGAAAATTTTAATCATTCAAAATTAAACTATAACGTATAAAAAATATATGTGTAAAACTTTATTATCATCTTGTTAAGTAATGACGTCATCACTTATAGCAACTGTCACTTCCGGTTGTCCGATTAACACCAAAATCTATACAGGTCGTCTCCTTGCTACCCTAAATATGTATATAAAATTTCATCTAAATCGGTTCAGCCGTTTAGACGGTATCGTGTTCACACACCCACACACAGACACACACACACAGACCCACACACAGACACACACACAGACACACACACAGACACACACACACACAGACAGACATCATGCTAAAAATGGTATAAATGGATTCAGGTGACCTCAAAACGTAAAGATTCGTTAAAATCTGGGTATGGTCAAAATATCATGATCGCAATACTTTCCTTCTATACAACTCTGTTGTTCGGAAAGTAAAAAGAGTATAAATAACATGGATCAAAGAAATGAGAAGCAATGGCGAGAATTAGATTATTGCTAAATTCTTTAAGAAAGAAGTTTACTCTGGATATATTTTCTTTCAACAACTATTTAGTTTATGTTTCCTATAAAATTATACTTTCTCGCTATAAAAATTAGTAGTTGCCTATTATATTTTGACAAATTTATAGTAATCTTCCATTGTGTCTTTCGCCGTATAACTCGACTCAAAAATAAAAAATAAAAGGTCGTTTTTCATCTTCCATCTTGTTTATTTGCGATTGAAAACCACGCGAACATACACCAACCTCATGCACCAACGTATATTATACCAAGTAATTGAAATGAACAAGGTACTACTTTATGAATATTGGTTCCGATGATTTAATGAGAATTCGCTTTTGTCGGGGAAGTGTCGTGTACTTACGTTCATCCCAAATGAAATTTCAAATCGTAGATAATCCTTTAACTGTCGTTAGAATAGAAGTTTGCGGTTATAGGAAGGTTATAAATTATCAGAGTTGTTTAGTTTTCTTTTTGACTTGGTCTCGGTTGAATGTTTAGAAGGATTTAAAGTTGGTTCCGTCTTCATGTTTTTTTTTTTTTAATTGGTAACAAAAGGGATTATTCTAACAAAATTAATATTTGATTTAAATAAAACTAAATATTGGTAAATGGTTTTATATCGCTGCAAAAAATAGAACCTAACGAAATAAAAAAAAATCGGCTGTGTCACCCCAGAACTTTCCCTGCTCGACCGTAGAGAATATGTTATTTATTATTATTATTTTAATTACAAAATACTAAGCATTACATTAATTTATGGAACACATTAAAAACAGCAAGTCGATGGTGAATACGTCTACCGAATTGATATTTCAATGTTGATAATGACATAAGCTGCGCATGCGCACGTTGTATATCACACTGCTACAATTGGGATCTCTTAAATTCATATGTGTGAAAACTATTGGGAATTCGCGAAAAATTGTCATATAATAGTTGTAGGGAATTTTATACTTTACAACTTTGCACTGAAACATTTTGCACTAAAGAGCATAATTTATCTCCAATTTAAAAAAAATTGAAAATTATAAATCTGTATTTTTCTCGCCATCTAGCGGTCAAACTATGAGGAATTCGATAAAAGGTTGAACATAAAAGTTAAAGAAAATTTGATGCTTTACAACTTTGAACTAGAAAATATTGCACTAAAATGCATTGTTTGTCCTCAAAATCAAGAAAAACTAGAGAAAACCTACATGTACATTTTTTACGCGCCATCTAGTGGCGCAACTATTGGAAATTCTAAAAAAAGTTTCAAACAAAAGTTGTAGGGAATTTTATGCTATAAAACTTTGTACTGAAGTGTATTGTTTGTCCTTAAAATTTAAAAAACGTAAAAAATTGTTACATGTGCATTTAATCAATGTCGGTCTTGAGGACCTGCTACTGTACCAATTTAAACCAAAATCTAATGGTCGTATTCTAGGCACACACCATACCAAATTTCAGCTTGATTGGTCAAACGGTTCGGCAGTTATCGTGGAAGACTACACACAGATACACAGACAGACCATTTGTTGGAAATTGTTTCAATCTTCTTGGGGGACCTCAAAATGGATATTTCCATCGATGTCTCGATTTTTTTTTGCTCGTTCACCTTACTTTCCCTTTGATGAGTCCGGGAAAGTAAAAATAGTGAGTAAAATAGTACATATTATTTTTTTACATCAGTTGTAAAATCTAATTTAATAATATTAAGAAAATAGCTATTTGTGTATTAAGAGCGGAAAGTGATACTTTGCCGCTTGAGGCAGAGAGTTGCCCGCGCAATGCGTAGCGGAGCGCGAGCAATCTGCCGAAAGCGGCAAAGCACTTTCTGCTCGAATTGCACACAAGATTTTTTCTACGATCACATTATTTTTAGACAAATAATTAAAAAAAAAAACATGAAAAACACACTTTTTCATATTTATCTCTGGATTTAGTCGGCAGAAGATTCAGAGAAATATTTTTAGCAAAATCTGCTACATCTGGAGGTGTGCTTGAAAATTCACATTCACTCTCACTCTCCATTTTTCAAATAGCTTTTTCATAAACTAAAAATGAAATAATGACGTTTCATTAATTTCAAAGTCTACTATTTGCACAAAATAGTAAGTAGGTACTTAAATATGCAATCACTATTGCATATAGGTGTACCTAGGTGTATCTAGGTGTACCTTCTGACTGTTATATTTTTACTCGATAAATTTTATAAAATAAAGTTTAATTTCGTTCGAAATATCTTCAAATATTAATATTTCAACTAAAATATTCAGACTGCCCTACGTTTTGTTTTAATATACCTATTATTTACTACCTTTCTTTAGTTTATTGTAAATGAAAACAGGCGAGCGGAAAAGTACGCGCTAGAGCGACAATAATGTCAAATTATTACAGATCACGAAAAACATCAACTTTGTGGTTAGATTTGAGTGTGCAAAAGCCTACTTTGGGTAGTGATCGTAGGAAAACTTTTTTATTATATATATATATATATATCGTGTTTGGTGCCCAAAAAACATTTTTGTTTATATAATATTTACCGTAAACTTTATAGCACCTATCTTATACAGGGTGTTGCAAATTTAATTGAACACTATTGTGATTTCATAAACCAACATGGTTGGACAGAAAAAAACTGAAGATTAAAAAAAAAAAAAAAAAGTACAGATCCGTATTTAAAAAAATAGTTGACCCTTAAAAGACGAAACATTGTTTAAAAAAATTAATGTGCCACGTGCATTGCCAGCCAAAATTTTAAGTCGACTCCAGATAGCCGGAAATTTTATTTTTTATTTTTTGTAAAACTATTCAAACAACCAATTTTTAATATTAATATTACTGAATATCTACGATGGTATTTGGAGACTTTCTTTTTTTCGTATTTAGTTACAAGTATCTACTGTATTCGCCAACTAATAGGAGATTAAACCGCGTCTTATTAGAACGAATACGATGAATTTCCGGATCTGCGCACCTTCATCATCGTCGCTAGGCTGAGGAAAGCCGCGCATTGTGGGCGGAGTCCGATGAATTTATGTGCAATCTCTTCCTAGTTGGCGCTTGCTGTACCTAGCCGACTATAGCAAATCCACATTTCTATAATCACTTAATAACCTGTAAATATTATACGGTTTCAGCCAAATGAATAGATAATTGTAAATAAATTGCAATAAATAACTGCAGATAAATTGCAATAAAGGTTTAAGTACCAAGTGATTGTATATTTTTTTCAATTCAGTTCTTTATTTTGAGAGTGATAGTTCTAAGATGAAATTTGGTTGTAGAATAGTAGATTCTGTAACAAGGTTAGAATGAAAAATTCGACGAGTGGAAAATTCCGAACGCGAGCGTAAGCGAGCGTGAGGAACCACGAGTGTCGATTTTTTTCATTCTAACCGAGTCGCAGACTATATTTTCTCCACGATCAAAAAGTATGAATCAAAATTAAATTAAATCTGAACACAAATTGTTTGTTGACATATTTGTATTACATTGTATTAATATTTATAGTGTTAAGGTACACTTACCTAAATTAAAATCTGGTACATTGGTGTTTTTTCATAATTTGCAATTTCAGATATTATTAAATTCAATATCTACTTCACTTGATTTTTCACTCATTATTTTGTTTAAATAAAAAGTTGTTTGAAAATAATTATTACCGTCGCCATTTTATATCTGACAGTGACACTTTTGAAATCCATGGCAATCCATATCGTTTAGTTCGAATACAAAATATCCATTCTTTACCTTGATAAAGAATGAAAATACATGCAAAATACATAAGAAGCAACTGTTTTAGAATAAATATTCAGACTCTAGAGTGTGAATGTTTACATTCTATTATTAAAAATGATTTCGGAATTGATACATTCAGTAATGGTCGTGGAGAAAATATTTTTTTCACATTTGAAGCTTTCTTTTCACGTTTCGCTTTATTGCTTCTATTTCCTCTTTCTCAGGTGTATCAGTCAAAATCCTACATCAGCCTCGTTTGCAACCTCTAGTTTGCTTCTGCACCCTCGGTGGGGCCATGGGAAAACCATTGCTGAAACTGAAATCGTAAGTGGCGATTGATGACGATGGCCAGATGGCCCAAACTGAAGACTAGGTGTGCGTATTCTAGGAAATTATAAAGCAACTGGACTGGGAGTTTCTCTCATAGAATTTTTCCACTAATATGGAGCCCTGCTCTCACTATCTCTAAAAATGTTAGAATTGAATCTAAAAATTCCATATACTTTGAAGCCACTTATAATATTCGTTGGGGTAAAAGCCCTGGGGTAAGCTTGTAGTGCTTATTGTAAGAGATAAATACTACATGAGTTGTTAGACAGAGAATGTCGCTTTTGGTTATATTGATAAGTCGTCATTTTGGGTTTTTGGTTATATTGACATGTTGTCATTTTGGATTTATTAGATCATGAAAATCTGTCAATTCATTTAACCTTTTAAATTTAGTTTGAGAATTGACGTTTTAAGTGTAAAATACTCAAATAGCATGATTATAATCTGGATTCAGTTCCTGTTATCGACTGTTGGTAATCTTTTTTAGAACAAAGCCAGAAGACTTGATAGAAGAGTTTTAAAAATAAGAAAAACAAAAGAAGAAAAAAAAAGAAAATATCGTAAGATTACATATTTATTTTATAACATGTCAATATAAAGTTATATACAATCTATTAAAGAAAACATTTTTTATAATAATATATTCTCTTCATTAACATTTTGGGGTATATCGACGTGATATCCTTATTTTTTTGAGATCCCTTATAAGCTTCTCCAAGGAGGTTTATCATATATTGTAATATTTTTTTCTCCATGATCCGATCAGACGCAGCGCAATTGTAGTATGTTTTCAAAGGTCCAAAAACGGTTCAGTCTAACGGGTGCAGCTTTTCTGTTGTATGTGGGGGCAACATTAGAAGGATAAGTCAATTGGCTCGGGGAAAATTTATAACTTCAAGGTTTATGTGGCTGTTATGATTATCGAAAATAACTAATTGTTTGTTATCCGGAGAGCAGTTGAAATATTTTTTAAAGTGTTTTCTTTACGAATTTTTTTTTTGCCATCCACCGAGTTGGGTCGGATACAGAACAAATCTGATGTGTCCAGCACATGACCTCTCGCCATTTTTTAATCCAAAATTTACAGGTTAGCACAAAAAGTATGAAAAAAAATTACTTTTTTGTAAATCTGGCAATAATGGCAAAAGTTTTGAAAATTTTAATGATACGAAAATAAACTATAGTGTATACAAAATAAATGTGTAAAACTTTATTGCCGTTTTATATAGTAATGACGTCATCACTCATAGCAACTGCCACTTCCGGTTGTCCGATTTTCACCAAAATCTAATCAAATCTAATCTAGGGTATCAGAATCCTGTATGCAAAATTTAAAATTTTTTAATTCAGTAGTTTTTGAGTTATCGTTACTACAACATCCATTCTAACACACACACTAACACACACACACACACACACACACACACACACACACACACACACACACACACACACTAACACACACACACACACATACACACACACACACACACACACACAGACATCATCGGGAAAATATCAAAATCGTATTCTAGGGTCCCCAAATCGTGTTTATCCATTGAAAACTCACTACCCAATTTTTAGCATGATTACTATACCTCTCTTATCTGAAGGGCGAGAGGTAAAAAACACGAATACTTTCACCTAAAAATGTAATCGGATACAAGTATGCGGATCTTTTTTTCGGATACTTTAAAGGATACTTTTGAAGTGATTTAAAATAATGTTTTTATGCCAAAAGATATAATTAATGAATAAAATGAGATGGAATATGAGTAATAATGCTAGACATGCATAGATATCGAAAATGACGAAGGTAAACACCTTCGTCATTACACCTTCGTGTTATACTTGATTGACACTTTGTTATCAAATCAAATCATATTATTCTTAAAGAAAAAGTCAAGATTTCCTAACTGTTAGGAAATATTTCCTTGCAGTTGTTAGTGTTCTGCATAAATGATTGAAAACATATTCGTACTTTTCTCTTGATTTTTTTGGCAATAATTTCAAAGAAGCAGTATTCACTGCCTCAACCAGCTCTGGAGGAATTCCAGTAAGGGAAAATTCATCATCACTTATCATTTTACAGTGTTTTGCTTTCGAAAACACCAGCAATTAAATTTATATGGGTCAAGTTTGACAATTCAACATTAATACGTTTCCAAGTAAACGATTCCTGGACTCTGTGTTGTTAAGTCTCGGCTGCGCCTCGACTTAGCAATCTTCACAGTGGTCCAGGAACGTTAGACTTTTTCTACTCGTAAACAATGTACTAGTGTGGCACAAGTTGTGTCTAATAAAACAAAATATCATATAAAATATAAATTAAACAAATTAAGCAAAACAGTTAAACAGTTAAAAAACCAAAATAATATATTAGTAATTTAGTTTAAATTCAGTTTTCTAAAGACTCGTCAAAAAATTCCGCTAGCGAATAATAAGGCCTCACAGAGAGGAACATCTTATGTTCTAAATTTCTTCTCAGTGCCTATTTGTCGAATATTCAAAGGCAAGTGATTAAAAATATTCTTCCCATTATAAATTATCGACTTTTGAATAAAAACAGAAGAAGGTATAGGAAGAGGTAAGAAAAAAGTTAATCTAGTTCCAAGTGTAGAAGATTCACATATAATATTTCTAATACACTTTAGTGTAAAATGTTATAGTACAAAGTTTTAGAGCAGAATATTTCTTACAATTTTTGTATGAAACTTTTTCCAGAATTTCCAATAGTTGCGCCACTAGATGGCGAGCAAAAAATGTGCATGTAGTTTTCCGTAGTTTTTCCAAATTTTGAGAACAAACAATGCATTTTAGTGCAAAATTTTCTAGTGCAAAGTTGTAGAGCACCAAATTTCCTTGAACTTTTATATTCAAGTTTTTCCCGAATATCCAATATTTTTCACCCATGATTTTAGGAGATCCTAATTGTTGCAGTATAATTTGCGCATGCGCCCGCTTATGTCATTATGGACATTAAAATATCAATTCGGTAGACGTATTCGCCATTGGCTTGCTATTTAAAATTTGTTCCATAAATTAATGCAATGCATGTATTGTGTAATTAAAATAATCCTATTTAACAAGTGGTCTGCAAGAAGAATCAGCAGAGACTTGACACTTATTTCTTGTCGCCCGTTTTTGACGGACAAAAATTTTAGTGAACGAACCCCAAAAACATAGATGAGATTACACAAGGGTAAAATAAACGGTTCTCGTCAAAGTAAAACTATTTAAATTTTGAGCTACAGATCTAATGGCGTAGCATCCCGAAACCAATTTTTTAGATAAGTAATTTATATGGTTCTTAATGTTAAGGTTGGAGTCCATGTAAATTCCCAGGAACCTGTTTTTTGAATTAATTTCAATTATTTCATTACCCAAAGATATGTTATTATTTAGATTGCATTTGAAAGTCATAATACTTGTTTTGTTAATGTTGAATGTCAAATAGTTTGAAACACACCAGTTTTTAACCTCAGCTAATTCTGCATTAATAATTTTTATTAGATATTGTTTATTTTTACATTATTATGTCGTCAGCAAAAATTGTAAATGCTCCATTTATATTAATATTTATTAAGTCGTTAAAGCCCAAAAAAGTCAAAATAGGGGTTTTTTGACTTTTTTGGGCATTTTTGATTTTATCCTTTTCCTTTTTTTTTACCTTTTTGCCATTTTTAAAACTTTTTTTAATTAAATTTTTGAACTTTTTTCATTTTTGTTGCTTTTTAACCCCTTTTTTGCCTGTTTTTTTTTTTGCCTTTTTTGTCTTTTTTTGCCTTTATTTTCATACTATTTTGCTTCTTTTTTTTACTTATTGGTTTTTCCCCTTATTTGGCATATTTTTTTAGACTTTTTTAAAACTTTTTTTTGTTTTTTTTTGCCTTTATTTTTCCTCTATTCTGATCTTTTTTTAACTTTTTTGTATGTTTTTTTTTCTGTTTTGGCGTATTTTCCCTTTCCCATTTACTTGGTCTTATTTGGCCTTCTTTTGACTTTTTGTTGATTTTTTTCCCTTTTCCCTTTTTTTCCATTTTTGCCTTTATTTTACCTTTTTTTTATTTTTTCTTACTTTTTTGGCGTATTTTCATTTGTTTTTTGATGTTATTTGACCCTTTTTGAGTTTATTTGCTTCTATTTTGCCTTTTTTTGTTATTGCATTTTACCTCTTTTGCTGCTTTTTTTAACCCTTTTTGTCACTTTTTTGATTTTATAATGTCTTAATTTTTTTTAGTTCGTTTTACTTGTTTTTAACTTTTTTGGTGTGTTTGAGTGCAAAATGTTTTAGAGCAAAGTTGTAGAGCATAAAATTCCCTACAACTTTTGTATTAAACTTTTTCCAGAATTCCCAATAGTTTTCACTCATGATTTTAGGAGATCCTAATTGTAGCAGTATGCTATATATTGTGAGCATACGCCTGCTTATATCATATGAACATTGAAATATCAATTCGGTAGTCGTATTCACCATTGCTATTTAAAATTTGTTCCATAAATTAATGTAATGTTTAGTATTTTGTAATTAAAATAATGCTATTCTCTACAGCCGAACCAGGAAAGTTCTGGGGTGATACAGCCGATTATTTTAGTAAGGCTACAATTTCGGGTTCATACTGAACACTTAACTTAAGGTTTGTAATTCTTTAGCATCTGAAATAAAAACCAAACTAATGCTTTACCAATGAATTTATATAGGGGCGACTTGATCATATGATTAGATACTAAATTGATTCAACTCTCCAGAGAGCACACTAAATAATTAAGATGGCTATAGTCAAAACATAAGCTTAAAGAACCCAGCACAAATTGGATAAAAATATTAGCATGATACCATACAACACCACCATTATACAAAAAACCAGGTCTCGTTTATATAGACTAAGTAAAAAAACATATAGTTATTTATGTAACACGTGTGGAAAGTGCGACAATCACATGAGTGAAAAAAGGAACTTTACACACTAGTTGCATACAAACTTTTTTTTACTGCCAAAAAATATGCAGGTATTAAGTAATAAATAAGCAATCCATTTTACTCTCTAGTGTAAAGTTAGTAATTTACACACGGTAGTAGAAAAAATATTTTTAACCACAAGTAAAACAAAAAACTGTCAAAAAATCACAGCTAGCAATACCTACGTCTTCCAATGAAGCGTTGACTAAAAACGCATGGCACGCAACCATTGTTACCAACGAAAATCTATATAAACTATTTGGGCGCTAAATTCAAAGGGGGAACAATTATCCCTTGGGATCAAGTATCCTTATTCTCTGAACTATCGCAAAACAAAGTTAATTTAGCATACCGGCACGTTTTCAGGTTCTTCTAACCCGTGCCAGAAATATAAACTTAAATGAACTGTAGGTGTAGTCGGCCACTCTATGAATCTGTTCACTACACATGGCAATGAACGTGTTAAGCGATATTTGGACTTCATTAAAAAAGTTTAATTCTATTTTAACAAATTTAGGGTTAATATTAAATCTACTTAACGAAAATCGTCAATTTCGGTTTTTTCCAAATAGCTCGAAAAGCATTTACACACATTGAAGTGCCTAATTGGAAGTGTAGATAAAAAAATCAATAATACCAAAAATATTTTTTGGGGATATAAATTATCATTTTCATATTTTTAAACTATGTTTCTATAATTTAAGATTGTATTCAGATTTAGAGATGACAAACGGTAATAAAAGTCATCCTGCTACGAAGATCGCTTAATTTATAACCGGAGATTTTGGAATTTAACAAATCTCTTTTTAAAAATCTTCCACGAACCATTAAACTAAAAATATGAAATTTTTCGAACACAATGTCGCAGTCGTATTTGCGTCGTTACTTTTTAAAATTGAGTAATTTATTATGGGGGCCTCCCTCGCTCATTTTTATTGTCATATTATGGCGCGTGAAGGCCTCTAACGACCTTAGGGTAGAAATACGTATGTAATGTCTATGTATATCATTTCGAAGCCATTACTGACAATGGGATTTAATAGCGCTGAAACCGCATATAGAAGGCAATTCGCCAATAAATAGAACTTATGTATGTGTAGCTGTTTCTATGATTTATCGATAACTTAACAAGATTTATGGGAATAATTAGTGTTTGAATAGAATAAATACACTGGACAGTAAGAGGAATATGTACCGCAATGTCCACAACCATTTATTTTACCGTCAAGATTTTTATCGTACAACAATTACAACGGTAAAATTTATAATTGAATTATTATTAATCGTAAATCCCAGATACGTATTTTTAAGGGGTTACATGGGTTTCGAAGGCTAAAACAAATAGTAAAGCGCCACAGATTGGCATATACGTAGACTTCTAAAAAATTCAAGTACTTTAATGTTTTACTTGATTACATGTTTTTCTCACAGTATTTCTGAACCGGAAGTCACATTACCACCGGAAGTATGTCCTGGGCTTAGATTTTCTAAAAATATAACTTTTTTTGCTATAGAGCAAATATTTTTTAAAACAGCAAGATCACGTTTCCATTGTAGAGGTTTCAGAATTTAATGCCGTTATTCGCTTAGATCTAGCTTTTACCGTTTATGCGGTGAAGCTTGCTACACCCCAACGGACGGACAAAGCCCGAATATCAGACTTGACTTTTACGATTGTTTAGAGTTCTGAAAGTACACATAATTTCTAACATTGATATGATAAAGCAATTTATCACCGATAAGTCCGCTTTTTACATCTTGTAATGAAATATGTTATAGCCTGTATATAGAATTAATTATAAAATATAACAGTAGGTAAGAAGATATTGGTTGAATAAAAAGGATATGAATAGGATTTGGAAGAAAAATTAACAGCTTTTCCCTGTTTGCAATTTAAAAAAATTTGATGTGGCCAGCACATGACCTCTCGCTATTTTTGAATCAAAAATTTGCACGTTAACACAAAAAAGTACGAAAAAATTTACTTTTTTGTAAATCTGGCAACAATGGCTAAATTTTTGAAAATTTTGTTGATACAAAAATAAACTAAAGTTCATTGCATAGCTTTTCAGTTGCACGTCATACGGCATCTACCTCGCTTTATCGTATTAAGTTGAAAGAAATGCAAAAAAAGGTACGTCCACTATAAATTTTCGTAAGGCAATACGTAGATATTAAATAACTACAATTGACACAATACAGGCATTTCATTGGCTGCCGTTTGCTATACGTCATTGCCTCTTAGTCAAATTGAAATATTGAACACGCTCTTTAGCTATTTTTGGTAAACGTCAAAGTGTACGCCTGACAGTTTGAATCAGAACAGTACTTCCATTAGTTCCATTTCCATTTCTTATTGTAGGTTTCATCTGGCAAGTAATCCTTGTTGTCTTATAATAACTAATTTTAGGAATTTAAAAATACACTTTGTTTTATTTTGTAATGTTTTAATATCACAATTCTTATGAATACGATTCTGACGACTGTTAAAATTTTCTAGAGTCGCCATCAATTGCAATGTAGTAATCAAAGATATGTCGAAAAGATGATATGACGTCATATTTAGTGACGTGCAACTGAAAGGCTATGCAACGAACTTTATATGCCAGTTTGTTCAGTAATGACGTCATCACTCATAGCAACTGCCATTTTCGGTTGTCCGATTGACACTAAAATCTCATCAGATCTAACCTAAGGTATCAGAATCTTGTATGCAAAATTTAAATTTTTTTAATTCAGAAGTTTTTGAGTTATCGTTACTACAACATCCATCCTAACACCCCCCCCCCACACACATACACACACACACACTAACACACACATTAACTCAAACACACACACACATACATTAACCTCTCTTATTTGAAGAGCGAGAGGTAAAAAACAATTTTTATACCCAGTTTTCGTGCCATCCTATTTGGTTAATGCACCGATACTGCGGTGTGGGTATTTCGAAAGGGCTCTTTTTGGAGCCTTACTGCCTGCCGGAACTTACTCTCCACGCCTTTCTCTGGTTTTATCTGACGATTTTTTTGTATTCTTTGAGGTTAGATTTGTATGTGTCCCAGTTCACTTTTTGTTTTGACATTCTTGCCTTATTAAAAGATTTTCTCGCCACTTTCCTGAGGTGTCCCAATTCGTGATACCACCATCCGGTGGTTGTCTGATCGTTTTGGACCAGCCTCAGGGGGCAAGATTTCTTGTAAGCGTTATATATTGTGCTTTGAATAGTATTGAAAAGATGAGCGTAAGTTGCTCGGTCCGTCTTCTTGGAGTCGCGAGATAGAGTGGAGGTTGGCATCATCAAATGTATTTCAAATATTAACCAGCGGTGATCTGACATCGAAATGTTATCAGACACCTGGCAGTTTATTTTAGGTACCCTTCTTTAAAATATTAAGATTTTTAGATATAATATAGTAATACCTCTAGCGTTGATATCCTTACTGCCTCAGCCTACGTGGTGAGCAGTTGAGTCTCAATCAAGCCTCTGGTTCAGGCAATGTTCGATCAGGTCCTCCATGTCTTTGCGGGGCGGTGGTGTGTTTGCGTCGGAAGGGAGGTATACAGATGCCAGGATAAACGTTTTCTTTTCCCTACTGGTGGTGTATTCCATCCTTACCGCAGTCAGGTCTGAGGAGGAAAAATGCGCCACTAGATGGGCTTTGTATTTCCTAGGAATATAAATGGCTGTTCAAGGTTCTTGGTTGCTGGGAAAGCTGAAAATTAAACCATGTAGATTTTTCAAACCTAACATTTTAGTTTTTTTTATCCAGGTTCTTGGATGAGTGCTATTGTATCTTGCAACTGATCGATGCGGCGGCATAGTGTTTCCGTAGTCACCCTTTTGTGTTGCAAGTTACATTGTCTAATTTTACCTGTTTTATGGCTTCCAGATCCTCCATTGATGATAGGTAGCGCTCGCGGTTTTTTATTCGACCACCCGTTCCTCCCGTAATGGGGAGGTTGTGGCCTCGTCTATGTTTATTTGGATGTCTTTGAACGCCATCTCCTCTGG
The DNA here is from genome assembly GCA_963243735.1 of Neocrepidodera transversa. Taxonomy (NCBI): domain Eukaryota; kingdom Metazoa; phylum Arthropoda; class Insecta; order Coleoptera; family Chrysomelidae; genus Neocrepidodera; species Neocrepidodera transversa. The sequence continues at coordinate 38,933,626 of OY725336.1, forward strand.
CTCGACGGCCTCCTTCAGTGGGTCCTCAAGTGGGGAAGAGGGTCGTCCGGTGAGATCTCTTCGCTAGGCTCCGTTTCAGCCTCTTTTTCCATTTTGGCCTTAAGGTTAATGAGGTTAACGCATAGCTCTGCCTCATTGACTTGGCTTCGTCTATAATGCCGATGATCCTTGGGTTCGGTTTTGGCCTCATGGTGAAAGCTGCATTATTTCGCCATATATAAGAGCAGGTTCTGACCTCCAAGTCGCCTCAGCATAACCTCCTTCTCGTCAATGTTATCTTGTGCTTCCCCTGGGATCCAGAGAGAGGGTTTGGTGAGCTGGGGAAGCATATCCGACCTTACAACGGCTAATGCTGCGCCAATCCATGGCCTTAGCGTTGGTACTCTGTCTTTTAGCCAGTCCATCGTCAGGTCGTCATCGCACGTTACTCTGATGATTTCACTAGAGTGTGTCCAGTACCTGAAGGTTGGTCTCTTGTCTTTGCTAGAGAAGGCGGACAGAAGTAGTTTCAGATATATGGAGCCATTCGCTTTTTCCAATATGGCGATGGGAAGTCACTAGAGTTTTAGCACACCACCCACTAACGCTAATATTAACGTTAAATTTGGTTAGCGTATAGAATAACGGAATGTAAAAAATGGAGCAATTGTGTTTTTTTGCATTTTAGGTTATGTCATGTGTCAATTATGACAATTGTTTAATGTATTTGAGTTAAGGAGACCCGAAAAATTTACCGTATTAGTCTATTCTTATTTTTTTACATGAGCATGCGCAGTCTGTTCGACATGAGGATACAAAAATCTGGATTTAAGCTTCACTCATAGCACCCTATCGCATATTAAAAAAATCGGCGGGGGTATACCGGGTGAAAATGGGTCATGGGCCGATCCTATAACTTTTAAACAGGTTAATAGATTCATACCAATTTTTATGGATTATAATTTAACTATTTTTGGATCTTTTTACATAAAAATCCCATATGGTCGACATCCCGTTTGACCCGAAATTAAATGAAAATTGGAAATTCAAATGGCACACCCGGTACATTTCTAGATATTTGGATTCTACGACAAACACGTACAGATCGACTGTCCGATGTCACTTGAGACGGCATTTTTATTTTGTTTTTGAATTTTTTTATCCATCCCAGGTGGTCATGATTTAGTCTAAATTACTTATAAAAAGTCTCAATTTTGTCAATTATTAAGGAACAAAAACAAATAATTGACAAAATTTAGTCCTTTTAGGTAATTTTAGTTTGAATGAATTTACACAAATCATTAGCAAAAAATTAGAGAAGCGATATGTCACGGAATTTGACATGCGATACGTCATTTGGCCCTTGAAACACTGTATTTAGAACAATCAAAATTATTTTTCCAACTGTCACCTGTCGAACATAAAATAATGTCAAAATTTGAAACTTTAAATTTAATACTAATAACAGACATTTCTACCATTTTTTTAAAATTTCTACAGGCTAACCATTTTTTCCGAAGAGATAGAACTCTCAAAATTATTGATCTCTGGATACCCATCGGGAAAGTTTTGGGCCGACAAAACAGATTTTTTATGTTATTATATTTTACTTTCCCGGTCCCATCAAAGGGAAAGTATAGTGAACGAGCAAAAAAAAAATCGAGATATCGATGGAAATATCAGTTTTGAGGTCCCCCAATAAGATTGAAACTATTTCCAGAATAACGTCTGTCTATGGGTCTGTGTGTCTGTGTGTCTATGGGTCTGTGTGTCTATGTCTGTGTATTTGTGTGTCTGTATGTCTGTGTATCTGTGTGTCTGTCTGTGTGTGTGTGTCTGTGTGTCTGTTTTTTATGTGTGTCTGTGTATCTGTGTGTCTGTGTGTCTGTGTGTCTGTGTGTCTGTGTGTCTGTGTGTCTGTGTGTCTATGTGTCTGTGTGTCTGTGTGTCTGTGTGTCTGTATGTCTGTGTGTCTGTGTAATCTTCCACGATAACTGCTGAACCGTTTGACCAATCAAGCTGAAATTTACTATTAAGGGTTGGTGTGTGCCTCGAATGCGACCACTAGTTTCTTGTTTAAATTATTATATTAGTAGGTCCTCAAGACCGACATTGATTGAATACACATGTAAGATTTGCCTTTTTTTAAATTTTAAGAACAAACAATACACTTGAGTACAAAAGTTTTGGAGCATAAAATTTCCTACAATTTTTATCTCAAACTTATTCCAGTATTTCCAATAATTGTGCAACTAGAGGGCGCGCAAAAAATGTGGATGTAGGTTTTCAATAGTTTTTCCAAATTTTGAGGATAAACAAAGCAGATAAATTTTTTTCGAATTCCCCATACTTTGCGCTTTAGTGCCAAATGTTCTAATACAAAATTGTAGAGCATAAAATTCCCTACAACTTTTGTATGAAACTTTTTCCGAATTCCCAATAGTTTTCACTCATGATTTTAGGAGATCCTAATTTTAGCAGTCGGTAGACGTTTTCTCCATTTTCTTGCTATTTCAAAATTTGTTCCATAAATTAATGATTAGTATTTTGTAACTAAAATAATCCTATTCTCTTCAGCCGAGCCGGGACAGTTCTAGGGTGGGTGACACAGCCGATTTTTTAAAATATTTTTATTATTATTAATACCATTAGTTTAGATATTACACTTCATGTCCGACCCGTTTATTTTTTTATTTTTAAACATTTTTCAGATAACTTGCATTTATAATAATCAATTATTACTCTCAAGTTATCCCGAATGAACAATATCTACTTCCATACAAACGTAATATAAAATTAAAAACTTTCCTTACCCTAATAAATATCGTTTCTGTGAAAAGGCAATTTTGAAATGGAATTTACAGAAAATTGATTTTGAGATCGAAACGATGTTGAAGATAAATCGGTTAACGCGTTGGTGTTTATTACCGATTGAATAATTCAATGAACTTTGTATTGTAAATAAACCGTTATTTTCAATTTCAAAATTAACTATGTGCCTATTCAATCAAAGGAAACAATAAGTTATTTCAAACAAATTTTATAAATATCATTGTAGCTTTTTTATGGAATTTATTATTTTATCTATATTTGAGAGACAATTAATTTTCTTTTTAATAACTTTCCAAACCGGCAAACAACAGGTACATCAAACAAAAATATATTTCAATTACAAATCGACTCTTGGTTACATTATCTTTTTTTAATCTAAAACTATACAGGATTGTATTTAGTTACATTTTAATTATTGTTGTTTTATCCTTCCTAGTATGACGCATACCGATTGGTCTAAACTAATTTTTATAAATATGAAATTTTTATTCAAATGAGAAATGAATAAAAGTATACATCATATAAAGTTTAAGTTTCTATAACTTGGCCAAAATTGATTACTGTAGCATCATCTGCATATAAAGCTAAAATTTCTGCACAAACATTAGCTGGTAAATCGTTTATAAAAATCAGAAAAAAGTTGGACCAACTATGGACCCTTGTGGCACTCCCATATTTAAAGAAATAGTTTTAGAAGAATCTTCTGAAAGCACCACAACTATCTGAGACCTATCTTTTAGGTGGGATTTAAAAAATAATAAATTATATCCAAGAAAGCCGTAATATTCTAATTTTGCCAGCCAGAAGATATTCATGGTCTACATAATCGGAAGCCTTTGATAGGTCCAGTGACCGACTGTTTTTTTTCCATTCAAAGCTTGAGGTCGCCAAAAACGTTCGCGGCCGTAGTATACACACTATTTTTCGTGCAATCGTTAAAATTATGAAATTAGATAATTGCCAATAAGTTTATTATTGCTTTAAAATCAACACCAGTTCAATTTCATTAACAAAATCACAGCTGCAATGGAAATGACAGTGTTTGAATAAACAAAATATTTTGACAGTTCTTGACAAAACGCAAATATGTCTGACATTGATAGTGATATTTCAGTATCTTGTTTCTTCAACTTCTAGACTAAATACAAGTAATAATACAAACTGTACAATTACAATTAATATTTATATTAATAATATAAGTATGTATTTGTTAATTTATAAAGTAATACTGTGTTTAATAAAAAATAATAACATTGTTAGTTTCGTATTGTAGAAATGTGAAAGTTGAAAGTGACCTTTGCTTTTTCGGCCGTTACCATGGGCAACGGCTGCGAAATTGAATTTCGCGGCCGCTGTGGAGAACGCGAAGTACTCACTTCGCGTACGATTGCACGAAAACGTATTTTAAAACATTCGCATTCATCCCTACTCGAATTTTTCAAATTTTGAATCACTCTATAAACCTCATGTTCATCAGTAGAATTCATATAAAAGACTCGCTTGTAATTTTGATACAATGATAAGCAACTACAAATTTCGTTTAAAAACATGTTCAAAAATTGAAATAACTGAAAAAATTACTGTTTTAACAATGAATTTTTTAGTGCTTGTTTTACTAGTGAGTCTCCTTGGGTCAATTCTTTTGATAATATTTGGTTGTCTTATTTTTGCTGATATGTCACCCTTAGGGTTGCTTACCTAATTAACGTCTAGCAAGTGGTCTCCTACCACACGTCGGGGTCCGAAACCCATCCTAATACCGGCAAAATTTTTGGCAATCCTACCTGTTACATTCATTAAAAATGTTTTCGCGCTAACCAAATTTAATCCTTTTTTTCTTGCACGATTGGAAAACTCCTTTCTCCCCGTGTCCTAATTTTTACAGGATGTCCAAGTGTGGACATATTGTCCCCCCTTTCATGTTTCTGATTTTGAATTTAACCACTTTGTACCACATTTTTAATTTTTCGTTTATTAATTTTAACTACAAGTATTGTTACATATTGGTAATACCAACCAATTAGTTTAATTTCAATTTAATATAAAAAAACCAAAAATAGGTACTTGAATTTTGTTATACCAAAAGTGTGTTTTATGACATCATTAAAAAATAAAGAAAAAAAATCATTTGTATATGATTACGGGCCAGCGTTTTAAGCATTGTGAGTTTACTAATAATAATAAAAAAATTGAAGTAGTATGTAAATAATTGATATCATTTGAATTTGTATTAAAAACAAATGTTATTTAATTAGTTTCCAATATATATCAAAAATTAAAAAAAAAACCTTAATCTTAAACAAATTAACCTCAATTTTTGGTAAATATTTGTATTACAAATTGTAGAAGTACATATTATTTAACAAGTGAAAAATGAGAATATTTTTGACGTAATTAGGAGTTTTCGAAAATTTAAATTTACGAAAATAAATTCTATATAGAGATATACCTTATATACTACAGTATATATATATATGGTTTAAGTAGCGGGAAAGTAAAAATAGGTCAAAGATTAATAATATTTCAGGGGTTTTTTAACGATGTTGAATCGATTGCCATTGTCCGTTTGTCTTTATCTATCACCGTTCTCGAGTTGAATCAGGCTAACAGTTGAACGGACAGACGGACGGACGGTCAAAACCATCCTATAAGAGTTTTTTTCTTAGAAAACTCTAAAAAGAAAAGAAAATTTTAAATTTATTGTACAATAATTTACAACAAAGCTTATATTTTTGGGTATTTTTATTTGACAGGAAAATACTAAAAAACATAATTTTTACACCTAATTTATTAGAATACAAGCATATTTTCGTTCGGTAATTCAGCAACAACGCAAGTCACGGTGTCTCTTAAGAAAATTGAAAAACTGATTACAACATTGAATTGTACCAAAAAAAAAACAAAAGAAATTATGCTGTACAACGAACGAAAACTGTTGTGACAGAAGAAAACGAAATGAATGTGTTGCTGGCAGTTACCGAAAACCCACATACAAGTATAACGAGTATTTCAAGAGAACAAGACTTAACTTATTACTCTGTGCAAAACATTCTTTCTAAAAACTAAATGCACCTATCACATTCAATTGCAGCAGGAATTAACTGATAATGATTTTGACCGAAGAGTGGCATTTTGTGAATGGACCCATCAAAAATGTCCTTTAAGCTAGCAGAGCAAAGTTAGCAAAACACGATGATTGTTATTTCATAATTAAGTGTAAGTAAAACGCAAATTTAATGTAGTAATTAAAAATTTAACGCTCCTTTAGAAAAGAAAAAAATTACGTTCTGCTAGCTTAATATAAAGCTATCAGAACACTGATTCAAAAATTCCTTTTAAAGCGGAACTATCTGTTGGGTAATAAAACTTATTATTATCTAGTAATAAGGGTGGTTTTCAACCATTTTTGAACCATTGTTCTGCTAACTTTATCATAAGCTACTAGAACGTAGATTTTCTTCTCTAAAGGAGCGGCAAATTTTTAGTTACTACATTAAATTTGAGTTTAATTATCTCATTCTTTTTATATTCATTACGTAATTATTCATCGATTTTTGAATCAGTGTTCTGCTAGCTTTATGTTAAGCTAGCAGAACGCATTGTTCTGCTAGCTTTACTTTAAGCTAGCAGAACGTAGTGTTTTTTCTTTTCTAAAGCAGCGTTAAATTTTTATAAACTGCATTTAATTTGCGTTTAATTATCTGATTCTATTTATATGAATTAAGTAATTATTCATCGATTTTTGAATCAGTGTTCTGCTAGCTTTCTTTTAAGTTTGCAGAACGTAGTTTTTGTCTTTTCTAAAACAGCGTTACATTTTTAATTACTACATTTAATTTGTGTTTAATTATCTAACTCTTTTTATATTAATTACGTAATTATTCATCTATTTTTGAATCAGAGTTCTGCTAGCTTTATTTTAAGCTAGCAGATCGTAGTGTTTTTTTCTTTTCTAAAGCAGCGTTAAATTTTTAATTACTACATTTAATTTGCGTTTAATTATCTTATTCTCTTTATATTTGTTACGTAATTTTTCCTCGATTTTTGAACCAGTGTTCTGTTAGCTTTATATTAAGCTAGCAGAACATAGTTTTCTTGATTTCTAAAGGAGCGTTAAATTTTTAATTACTACATTAAAATAATAATAATAATCGTTTTCTGCTGACTTTGCTCTGCCATCTCAAGGGACATTCAACATAAAATTAATCAACAGAGAGACTATTTGGTGATGAAGCTACGTTTCATAAAAATGGAAGTGTCAACAGGCACAACTTTCACTATTACTCCGCAACTAATCCATATCACATAATCATTCATAGTCAAACAAGATGGTCGTTAAATGTGTGAGCAGGTATTATTGGTGACTTTGTCGTAGGTCCGTATTTTTTTGAATCATTTACCCATATTCTTTGAATTTGTTCCACTTCAAATACGTCATCGAATGTGGTTCCTGCATGAAGGTGCTCCTGTTCATTATAATGCATTAGTTCAAGGTGGACTTCATGATCAGTTTCCTGAAAGATGGATAGGAAGAGGTGGATATGTAGAGTGGCCACGCCACCGAGGTCATCAGATTTAAATAAAATAGATCTATTTTTGTGGGGTTTTATAAAGAATGAAGTTTATAAACACCTGCAAGAACACGGGATGAGATGAAGGAAAGAATAAGAAATACATTTCGAACTGTTACTTTCCAAATGCTTCTTAATGTAAGTAGGTCCTTTAAATACCGTATTCAGGTATGCCAAGATGAAATGGGAGGTCATTTTAAGCACATTTTATAATTAAGACTTTTTTTGTATTTATTTGATTAAAATAAAATTAGACTAACTAGTATTTTTTGCATTATAGAGCATCGACTGCCCAATCCGCCATTGGGTAGTGTTTACGGCCTATCAACCAGAAACCTCCTCTTATAGTTTATTTATTGCTGTGATTTCCAGTTTGAATTTTTTGGTATAAATTATTTGCTTTCAGGAAATTTTAGACTTTAGTTTGTTAGTTTGTACTTGATTTGCATAACTTTATGGTGTTCACTATCTCCATATCTAGACGGCTTGGGGTGAGAAGTGGGCTTTCAATAATCACATGCTTTATTGCCAATTACCTTCCGCATTCGCAGGCAGGCGGATTTCGCTGATTTTAGTTATATTTGGGTTCTATTTAATTTAGGAAACCGTTATTTAAAGCCCATTCTTCCTGTTACTTTTCCATAATTTTTCCATTCATATATTTCATTTGCTGTTTCAGTACGCCCTCCACAAGTCGATCCTCTATCACTGTAATATCTAAGGACGTCAGTAAGTCAGCTATTCTGTTCGAAATGGGTGACTGCTAACTCGCCAGGATTGAAAGGGTATCTCTGGAGCAGATATTATTTCACAAACCGGGTATATGGGGTTACCAAGGATTTTAGAGTAGTAATTTGTCATTAAATTTTGCCTTCTGTACCGGAGTGGTGTTACACCTCCTTCACGGCATAATGAAACGTAAGGGCTGGTTCTGAACGCCCCCAGAGCTAATCTTAAAACGGAGCTTTGAATATACTCTAATCCCTTTAAGTTGGATTCACTTGCCGAACCGTACATGATGGACCCGTAGTCTATTTTTGATATTATGTATGTTTTGTAAAAGTGTATAAGAACCGTGGTATCGGATCCCCAATTAATATTTGCTAGTCTTTTTTTACAGTTCACTGTAAGCTCTTTTATGTGGTCTTGCCAAAGAAGTTTTCTGTCAAAAATAAGATCCAGGAATTTGGTGGATGTTTCAATCTGCATATTATTCCCATATAAGGTTAGTATGTGTTCCTTTGTTTGAAAAAGTGTATATAATGTGTTTTACTTATCGATAATTTAAAACCGTTCTTTTCAGTATATTCTACAATGGTATTTATGCTATTCTGTAATGTGTTGACTATATCTTCCATTAAAGGTGAGGAATAAAATATCGCTAGATCATCCACATACAGACTTTTTTGTACTCTTTCAAGAACAGCATTTGCCAAGCCGTTGACAGCTACCAGGAAAAGTATAACATTTAGGTTTGCTCCCTACGGGATTCCGTTCTCCATAGGATATTTCCGTGTCCTTTCTATTCCGACTATGACACTAAACTCCCTGTTAATTAGCAAGCTTTGAACAAATTTCGGTAAATTGCCACGGAAACCCCATGTGTATAATGTTTTTGAAATCCCATATTTCCATGTTGTGTCGTAGGCCTTTTCAAGAATATAGCTACTGTATGTGAGCTGCCGGAAAAATATTTTAAATGTAGTTCTCAATTAATACAAGATGGTCGACAGTGGATCTTCCTTTACGGAAGCCCAATTGATAATTCGATAAAAGTTTTTCTTTTTCCAGACGTTGTAATAGTCTCACGCAAATAGTCCGGCAGTCACTGGGGTGAACCCAAAAATTTGGGATTAACTTTTTTTTTCAACGGAATTGTCAACTACAGATCTCCTACTTTTGATATCCGAGTGATGACAAAGTGGCATCTTTGGGGATTATGCGAAATTATAATTATTTTTAAATTATAGGTGTTTTTAACGTAAAAATATGAGTATTTGGCTTTGAGATTTTATTAATAATATAGGTTTTCTCATAGGTAAATGATAACTACACATCTTGTATACAGCGTGTTTTAAAAAACTTATATATTTTCACGTAAATTGAAAGTAATGCCAAATTTAATAATATTTGAAAATACTACTACAATTTGTATACATTGTAGGTAAAACAAGTATGCATGTAACACAACAAAAACATCGTTTATTATACAATAATCCTTTATTATACAGGTTGTTTCAATAAAAACATTACTTTCGTAGAAAAAAATTACTATTTTAAACAGGCGTATCATAAAATATTAAGCTATTTTTGATATGGGTAAAGTAAGTGAGATATAAAGGTTTACCAGTCGTTATCAAATTTAGAATCAGCTTCTTTATCGGAAACTGCTTCATTTTCATCCTCATCATCACTAGCAGCTACAGCAGAGGTGAGTTCGTTGCAACAATGTTCGTTCCCATGGCACATGCAAAACATTGTGCAATGTAATCTAGCACTTCTACACCCACATATCTACATTTTTTGTGCTACACGGATTGGTACTTGAACGGATTGGTACTTGAACAGGAGAATTGAATCAGCTGTAAAATATCAGAAGGTGCCACCTCTACCTTTTCTGGTAAGGTGACTGGTAACAAACGCGTACCGTTGGCATATTTGAAATATCCATAGTCGGTTGGTTGTAGGTTTGGAGGATTTTGTTTCAAAGGATTTTGCCGTATAAAAGGGGAAATTGTGACCTCCTGCATGCAGTTATTTATGCCCAAAAACTTACATGAGTCTCGGATGTGGCATCACAAGATGCTTTTCCGTAACATGCTGTTATAAATTTAGCAGCCTGACTTGCGATGTCATCAATTTTTTTGTTTTCTTTGCCCATGTAAGACAAAGAGTATCCTTTTTTTAGAGTTTTAATAACTTTGGTTTTTAATATTCCATAATACATTGCTAATTGCATGAGATGCCAAAACATCTGATATTATGTCCTGATCAGCTAAGAGCGACGCTTTTATATCTATCACCATACGGTCAGCAACTACCGACTCCATGAAAACGTAATTGGAAATTTGGGTTAAATTACAGAAATACAATAGTAGCAAAAAAACATCTGTATCGTCTGACATAACTATTATTTCAGCTTGTTTATTAGCTTTGACTACACTAATTGCTTGTTGCACAATTATTGTATCGGCTTCCTCGTGCGTCGTCTCTAGATCCTTTCGTCGAGATACTTTACCATTATTCAGTTCGTAAGGTTCACTTTCTTCACCGGTTTAACTAATTTATGCTGAACGTTTTGCTTTATAATGTAGGCCTGGTCTTCTACAAAGCTGTGACAAATAAGACTTATCAGTTGTCTCTTGTTGTTGGCTTCAGATAGTATAATCTTACGCGGAGGTAGAACCGTTAAATTAGATAACTCATAAGATCTGCTTGCGGTTTTACCTCTTTCAGAGCGAGTGCAGTCTTTGGTAGTATATTCTGTATAACGGTCAAATACAAAGTTTTAAATGCCTTCCAACAGCGCTTTTAATTTCATTAATATAGTCCTATAGTATTAAAGCTGAGTTAATGGAGCCTCAACAAAAATGACAAACAAAACATTTTTGTTGAGGCTTCATTAACTCAGTTTCATTACCTTTTTGACTTTAACTTATTAAAAATTTGATGTGGCCAACACATGACCTCTCGCCATTTTTGAATCAAAAATTTACAGGTTGACACAAAAAAGTATGAAAAAAAATTATTTTTTTGTAAATCTGGCAACAATGGCAAAAGTTTCAAAAATTTTAATGAGATGAAAATAAACTGTAGGGTATACAAAATATATGTGTAAAACTTTATTGCCGTTTTGTATAATAATGGCGTCATCACCCATAACAACTGCCACTTCCGGTTGTGCGATTGGCACCAAAATCTAATCAGATCTAATCTAGGGTCTCAGAATCCTGTATGCAAAATTTCAAATTTTTTCATTCAGTAGTTTTTGAGTTATCGTTACTACAACATCCATCCAAACACACACACACACTAACACACACACACACTAACACACACACACACAGACATCATCGCGAAAATATTAAAATCATATTCTAGGGACCCTAAAACGTGTTTATCCATTGAAAACTCACTACCCAATTTTTAGCATGATTCCTATACCTCTCTTATCTGAAGGGCAAGAGGTAAAAATCTGATGTGGCCAGCACATGACCTCTCGCCATTTTTGAATCAAAAATTTACAGGTTGACACAAAAAAGTATGAAAAAAAATTATATTTTTGTAAATCTGGCAACAATGGCAAAAGTTTAGAAAATTTTAATGAGATGAAAATAAACTGTAGGGTACACAAAATATATGTGTAAAACTTTATTGCCGTTTTCTATAATAATGGCGTCATCACCCATAGCAACTGCCATTTCCGGTTGTCCGATTGGCACCAAAATCTAATCAGATCTAATCTAGGGTATCAGAAGCCTGTATGCAAAATTTCAAATTTTTTTATTCAGTAGTTTTTGAGTTATCGTTACTACAACATCCATCCAAACACACACACACACACACACACACACACTAACACACTAACACACACACACACACACACACACACACACACACACACACACACACACACACACACACACACACACACACACAGACTAACACACACACACACAGACATCATCGCGAAAATATTAAAATCGTATTCTAGGGACCCCAAAACGTGTTTATCCATTGAAAAATGACTAACCAATTTTTAGCATGATTCCTATACCTCTCTTATCTGAAGGGCGAGAGGTAAAAATTGATTGAAATTGGAACACATAATCATCGGTAATCCAAAGGTCGTGGGTTCGAATCCCACTGAAGCTGTAAAATTATCAACACCAAGTCTTAAATTTAATTTAAGTTAGAAAATTCTAAAAACAGAAAAACATTTAGGAACATTTATAAGTTTTATATATTTTTTTAAAACACCCTGTATATTGTAGATAATAATTATTGTTATGTTATGTGTCTTACAATCAATAAATTAATCAGCGCATTCTAAAATCTTTACCGAAGTCTAAAAAACTACCTAATATATTTTTACGTCTTATATTTTGGAACATCCTGTATATCTAGATTTCCCCAAGGGTGACAGCTTGTCATTAGCCGGATATGGAAACTAAACATATGGATCTACAAGAATCCGTCAAAAAAAAAAAAATAATCCCACAATGGGGACGTATTATGTAATTTTTTTAAATTAGGACCTTAAAAGTCTGTTATGAAATATGCCTACAAAAATATTTATAATTTTTTTAAACCTCTATTATATTAAAAAAAAAAATTAAAAATATCTACATTAATTGATGCTACTGTTAAGAGATGGCAGTATTTACGAATTCAATTCCTTAATTAAATAGAGGATAGATGTAAATATGGGAAAAGAAGAAAATTGTTTGGTTTTATTATCGCCGTGACTAGCAGTACATCGGATGTTCTTGTTTATATTGTACATCGGAAAATAAAATAAAGTACCTAATTTTTACATCTCGAACTATGAGAAAAAAAGACACTTTACTGTATAAACCAAACTAGTTACCATGTCACTATTTTTATGTCGATTTTAGGAAGTTAAAAAGTGAAATCTAATAATCATTAATTTCTGAGAAAAAATAGTCTACTATACAAATAACAAAATTACCAAATTTAGCATAATAATTATTCTTCTTCTTTAAAATTGCTTTGTTCTTCTGTATCATTAAATTAATCGCGTGAAAATTTAATTTTAAATAATTTATTTTGTTACTGAGGTTATGTCATAGATAAGTTCCAATTTATGCGGTACATAAAAATCCTGAATATATTTCGAATAGGACATGCGCAAATAACTTGCCCCTTTGTGGCCATTGTAACAATCACTATTTTTATGTGGTTCTTATGAAGCTAAAAAAATTTTAAAACAAAAAAAATGGCCGTGCTAGGATGAAACTCCGGCCTTTTTACACCGAAACATATACTATACAACAACGTTACAGAAATATTATCAAACTTATCAAGCAAATGCACCAACATACCTCTATACTTTGTAAACGCAGTGAACGGCCGAAGTACAACATAAATGCGTACATCTGATGTATTGCTAGACACAGCGTTTTATTTTTGACTTTTCAGTATTACATAACCTATTATTTTTATGTTGATGTGTCGCCTGTGTTTCGGTGTTTTCTTCTTTTTTTTTTAGAAGTCCAAGCGCCTAAGGCTATTTGGTTTAGTAATACAGAAAACTGTAAATTATACCTTGTCATGTAATCTACATTACTTAAATTAATGTAGCTGACGTCACTTGGAAATTTTGAAAATTTATTTCTTAGTAATCGTAGTGTTTCAAAATTAACCAAGCCTAGTTTTATAAATAATTTTAAGTAGATTTTCAGATACTACAAATGAATATGCTGTAGCTACCGCACCACACGTCCCCATTGACACTTCAAGGAAAAATCAGGGTTCAGCTGCCGGACTAAACCATTTTTTCTGGCAGTTTACCCAGACAACATGTTAGTGAGATGGGTCTTTTCCAGGTTTCAGGATTCGGATTATGATAGCATTCTTCTATGGCGTTTTCGTCGCGCTCCCTGCCAATAGGGAAACACATTATATGTGCATTTTTAACGTTTTATAATAGTTATTTATGCAACAAGTGTGTAAAGTGATACTTTTTTCACGAATGTGAATGTTGTCGCATGAGCTAAAGGCGGGTGCGACAGTCACATTAGTGAAAAAAGGCACTTTACACACTGATTGCATACAATATTTTTTCTAATACTATAATTTTTATGTACAAAAATAGATTTCGCATGAAGGAGGTTAACAAGCTATTTTCCAAAATCTTGAAGTTAACCACTTGATTTCTAGCACATAAAACCTTGGCAACAAGTTATTTTGAAAATTTTATTTTACTTTACGCACTAGTGAAAAAAAGTAAAACTTTACGCATTCCTTAGCGTGCGTAAAGTAAGTACTTTACGCACGGTAGTAGAAAAAAATAGTTTAGTAACTGTTATAGAAATGGATAGATTTTGAAACAAAAATAGAGAAAATATCAATATTTGAGATATAATCTGATGAAATATATCGTTTATAAGCTAATAAAATTTTCGATTTTTTGTTAAATAGTTTGGTTTTAGAAAATTCAACTCGTTAAATTCGAAGATTAATGTTCAAAGAATTAAACCTTCAAACTAAATCTTTCGGGTTAATTAAACTCGGTAATTTTTCACTCTTTCAACTCTTTTCGGAAAAATTGAAAAATTTATGCGAATATTATTAGGGAATTTAAATTTCGCATAAAGTTTTGGTATACAGCTAGCAAGTTTATTAAAAAAATATGAATAAGTATAAATTTTTTTCAAGTTTTATTACCACACGTTATATCTTATACAAATATTTGTAAATCACATTGTATAAATAAAAATCTTTTATGTGGTTAAATATAACATTTATCCAATTTTATTTAAATAAATATCCTTATTATTATTCTTACTATGTTAATTTAAATATTATTTAAACCTGTTAATATTGAACAATACTAAATATAAAAGTTTAAGAAATGATACAATCAACTATTGACAACTCCACCTCTATATTATATCAGTTATTGTTTTTTTATCGAAACGATATTGTCTATAATGTACCGTGTCCTTTCGAAATTTAACACACCTTTGTCTTTGACGGAGACAGATGGATTTTAATATTAATATTAAAGAAGTATAAGGTGAAATTTTTCGAAATATGGGTATGTATATATCGATATATTGAAATAAAATAATGTCAGGTCAGTTCAACGGCTATTCAAAATTGTATTATGCCAAAACAGCTCCTTTTATTTTATATCAGACGGTCAGAATAAAGTTTTTTATCTTGTTTAGTTTTCTCAAAATACTTATTGAGAATATAGATGCATTTTTATTCATAGTTTTTTTTAGGCAATATAGCCTATTTAGCAGGAAAAACCAAGTGATATTCAAAAACTTGCAGTAGAAATGATAAAAGGTTTCAAAAGAAACATTTAAATAACTGCGCTCTGGGGGTTGTTCTGATTTATTTGAAGGCTGGTTAAAGGGGGTAAGAAATGGTTTTTTGCGATTTTTAGCGATTTTTGGCGAAAGTTGACAACATATCAAAAAACATTCAAGAAAAAAGTTATAGATGCAACTTTTCTATAAGTCATTTTCGACTATATATATCCTCAAAATTTACGAAAAAAATGAGTAAATTCGTAGTTAATTTTTTTTTCGTTTTTCATTTGTCACTTCTGGAAAATATTCAATTTGGATAAAAATTTGTGAAAGTATTCGTTTTTAGGTCTTAACTAAACGAAACATTTTGAAATAAAAACTTTAAAGTTGTTTTTTGGTAAAAAACATTTCTTTTTCACATTAAAACTTGAATGGCGAAATTTAAGTTTGCAGTATTCTCCGGGTACGCATTATTTTCGTTTTTACGTGTACTTTTTAATACAATGATAAACAACTATAATTCGCATTTAGAAACATGCTCAAAAATTGAAATAATCGGTCAAGTGCGTGTCAGACTTCGCACACTTAGGGTTCCGTACCAAATGTAGAGAATAAGCCAGCTGTGCAGAGGCAGGATTATTAAAAGAGTACTTTAAAATTTTAATCGAACTAAAAAGTCAAAAATACCTGGTAAAAAAATTTAAAGAAATAAAAAGAAAAATAACCTGGCGGATGTGTGTTCGACGAAGAAATAAAAATTATGAGACGAAAAATGCGTTTTTTAACAAAACTAATAATAGCACAGATAATAATAATAAAATATCGAATATCACAATCCGCATATATATTTACATATAATAACAAATTTTAAAATGCAACGAATAAATTTGTTAATATCAGCGTAACCGACAAACAAAACTAATACGATTACACAGATAAAAATAATAAAATATGGAAAATCACAATTCGCATATATACGAAAGTAAGGAACCCTAAAAATGACGAAATGGTAAAATATACGTAACACTAAACATTATCACTAAATTTCAAGTTCATACGTTAATGGGAAGTTAAAAAATAATTCTGAACAAAATTTTGTAAAAAATGCTGACTTTGGCGGCTTCAAATGTCTAGGCTTTGTAATATTTTTTAAAACAAAATACAGCTTTTATCTACTCAATGAGCTCAGTTCAATAATACCTCACTCGATGGGGTAGACCAAAATTTTTTTTCAACGCCCCCCTTTAGCTGTGTGGAAGCCCACCTTGAAAACATTTAAAAATATTTTTTACAACTTATGTGGCTTTGGGACAACAAGACGCATATACTGTGCAAATTTGAAGACTGTAACTGCAACGGTTTAGCTACTAGACTAGTGTGACAGACGGACGGACGGACACGCGAGTGGGAACAATAGGGTTCCGTTTGGACCCTTTGGGGTACGGAACCCTAAAAACTGAAAAAATGATTGTTGTAACAATGAATTGAGTTGATAAGTTGTTAATGTTTTTAAAAAAATTGAAAAGATGATTACATCATTGAATTGTACGGAAAAATATTAAAAAAAAAATATGTTTTACTAATTTTATGTTTGTACAGTATTGTTATAAACAGTAAAGAATTTTTGAAGCTTAAGATAAAAAATTAAAAATAAGCATTTTGTAGAAGCCACTTTTTAATATAACCTTAAAATTTTCGGGAATACATTTTTGGCTTTATATTACGTTCATTTGTTAACAAGTGCTTTTTCTCCGCCTCCGAAAAATATGAACGAGGTGCCATTCGATTCGGAATAGCGTGTAGTTAATTTTTGAAAAAATTCAAGAGCCGATTGCAAAAATTGCAAAAGTTATAGACAATTAACTGAAAAAAAAACGGTGTTTGTTTTTTTTGCAAATATCTCAAACACAATTTTTCAAATTTGAAAAGAGATTCAAGAAGATGAGGAAATTTCCCAAAAAAAAACATCCGGAACTGTAGGACCAATATTTATAATTTTCTCAAAGGGTTAAAAATACGACAGAAAACGGGGACTCTGGTTTGCGTAAGCGCCGCCCACTTTGGACCTTTAATGAATAAATATTATTTTAACTTATTAAACATGAAAATTAAGAATTGAAAAAATTCAGGCATCTGCTAGATAGATTTATAAACAATAATCCGAGGTCAAAAAATTTTTATTGCGATTTTTCTATTTATTATGCATTAGTTAATTAACAATTTTTTCATACTTGAACATGAACATTGTAAGTAATTGTTAATTAACAAATCTGATTTTTTTCCTTTTTTGGACCTATTTTTGAAAAATCTCAGATGAGATTCCCGTTGGAAAAATTAAAAAAATGTTATTTTTCACTTTGTTATTAACAATTTACTTAGGTTAAATAAATTAAAAAGCTTGATTAATCATTGAAAAAAAATTTTTTTCAAATTAGTATTGATCCGTTTTTATGATCAGAAGTCACATGAAAATTATTTTTTTAATTTTTTATTTCTTATTGCTTACAAAATTGTTATGAATAAATACGTTATTTATAAGATAATTTAAAATTTCTTTTTTGGAAACTAATCTTTGATGCAAATTATGATTTTTTTTATTGCGTAAAGACGTATTTGTTAATTAACAATTTTTTTCTATCACTTGTAATAATTATTAAGGAACCATGTTTTTTAATCATAATTTATCTTGCTCTTTGATAACTGAAAAAAAATTGTTTTTATTTAAATTTTCATGGTTTATTTAAATAACAATTTGTTAGTTAAATTTTTTCTATATATTGTTATGAAAATGTTCACCCTGTATAGGGAATTTTAGAAATTATTGTTTTTTGTTTGAGCTGATATTTAATTTATTTAAAGATTATTAATAGTTAAATGTTATATTTATTAAATGGGATAGAAGAGTTGATATGTGAATAAAGAAAAGGAAACGAAGGTATTATATCTAGTTAAATTGGCAATAAATTTAAAAGTGAAAGAATCTTAAATTAAATTCAAATAATGAAAAACGCTATAGTAAAATTGAAATTTAAGTAGTCAAAGTCAGATAGTACACAGGGAATATAGGGTTAATAAACTAATCGAAGGCTGGGATATATAAAAAAAATCTAGTGGTAAAAAAATTTTTTTTTGATAAAAAAAAAAATAAACAAAGTCAATTTTGATTAATTAGTTTTTGGAGTTTTTGGAAGAGATCAATGTTGATAGAAATTTGTAAGATATGATTTATGTAAGAGTAATTATAAAGATGTAGAAGGAAATTAATAAAACCATATAATGATAATGGAAAAATAAAAAAAATTATTAAAAAAAAATTGAAAATTAGAAAAGTAATAAGCAGATAGGAAGAGCACAAAAAAAACAAGAGCACAGAAAGAAGAGTATCGAGTTACAGAAATTAAGGAGCAGAGACCAGGAAATCAAGTTCAGGCAGTAAGAAAAAATACAAGGTCAAAGTAGAGAAGTGAAACTGGTGCAGGAGATGGAAGAAACGAAATAGCAGGGCATATATAATTTTTTTTTATATTTTTTGTAATGTTTATTATTTTTTTCCTTTTTTTACTAGAACCCAACCCAAATAAGTGAGATAAGTTGTTAATATCATAACAATATATGTTTTCTTATTTTTACATAGTGAAACAAAAACAACTATGTGTTATTTTTTGAGAAAAATAATTTATTTATATGGTATTACAAAATTGTTAGTTAACAAATACGGTTTTAAGCAATAAAAAAAATATTTTAAGGAATGATTTTTTTAAGAATCATAATTTACATATTTCAAAAAAAAAATTAAATTATTTTATAAACAACGCATTTGTTTATAACAATTTTGTAAACAATAGGAAATAAAAATCATTTTGATGTGAATTCTGATCATAAAAAAACGGATCATTAGTAATAAGAAAATATTTTTTTTTTCAATGATTAATCAAAATCATTTTGATGTGAATTCTGATCATAAAAAAACGGATCATTAGTAATAAGAAAATATTTTTTTTTTCAATGATTAATCAAGGTTTTTAATTTTTAACTTAAGTAACTTGTTACTAACAAAGAGAAAAATAACAATTTTTTAATTTTTTCAAGGGGAGTCCTCTTCTGAAACTTTTCAGAAATAGTCCAAAAATGGAAAAAAAATCAGATTTGTTATTTAACAATTATCGCAATTACAATGTTCATGTTCAAGTAGGAAAAAATTGTTAATTAACTCATTCATTATTAATATAAAAATCGCGATAAAAACTTTTTGTCCCGGATTATTGTTCATAAATCAATCCAGTAGATGCCTGAATTTTTTTCAATACTTCATTTTCATTTTTAATAACTTTAAATAATCTTTATTCGTTAAAGGCCCAAGGTCAGCGGTGCTTACGCAAGCCAGAGTCCCCGTTTCGGCCGTATTTTCACCCTTTAGGAAGATTATAAATATTGGCAATACAGTTCCGAGTGGTATTGTTTTTTTTTTTGGTAAATTTTCTCCTCATTTCGAACCTTTTTTCAAATTTGAAAAACATCAAATAGTTTTTGAGACATTTGCAAAAAACCAAACCTCATTTTTTTTCAGTTAATTGCTCATAACTACTTTGCAATCTTTGCAAGCTGCTCTTGATTTTTTTTCGAATCGAATGACACCTCGTTCATATTTTTCGAAGGCGGAGAAACAAGTTTGACCCAAAAAGCACTTGTTGACTAGACTAGATCAATAAATAATTCTTCGACACTTAGACTAAATTTGTTGCCTTTGTCGCACTCTCTAGGATCTAGTATTGTTTCGGACACCATAATGAAAAACGCTCTTCCCACCACTATAAAATGTTCTATAAATGCTAAAAATTTGGTGTTGATCAGACTGCATGCGATTAACTGGCAATGAGTGAAAAAAAAACAGTTTTTTTTCTGAAAATAATAAAAATCCATTGTTTAACAATTCTGTTTGATATATTCGGGCACGGCTTTCGGAACTAACAAGAAAATTATTATTCAAAAACAAGAATGTAATGACAGTAATTGTGATTATGTTAAATATAGTGAACGACCTTATATACAAAATGCCTCTATGAGAGTGCGACTAGTACAAAAATTACAGCCCATTATTGTTCGATATGGCTGCTCAGGTGATTCTTGCTTAATATGAAACAGATGTAAGTGAGTAAAAAGTAGTTTTTAACTTGAGTAAAGTATTAAACTTATCGACCGTGGAATTTTTTTTTGGTCAAAATCTGCATAATAAGCCTATTTTATAGTATGTCAGGGCAGAGGTGGTTTACCAAATTTGCATGCCCTAAATTAAGGTTATTAAAGAAAGGCAGTTTTCATTTCAAAATATATGCAGTGAGATCCTATATGTTAAAAAATGATTAGAAAATAACTCTAGAATGATAGTGAACAACAAATTATTAAAATGAACTAAAAATGATCATAAATTAAATCTTGAGTTTTAAAAATTAACAAAAAATGATACTAGAGAACAAAATTTTTCAGATAATAATTCCTGAGTGTTTAAAATAACTAAACTAATAAAAAAAGATCCTGTAAGTTCAAAAATGATTATAAAATAATGCTAGAATGTTAGTGAACAAAGAATTAATCTGGAGGTCGAAAAATGTTCAGAAAAGCATTCTTGAGTATTAAAAATTAATTAAAATGAACAAAAAATGATCATAGAAGTTCAAAACTTATCATAAAATATTTCTTCAGTGTTAAAAAATGAACAAAAAATGATTTTGGCAAACAATAAATATTAAGAAAATAATTCTTGATTGTTAAAAATAATTAAATTAACAAAAAAAGATCATTTAAGTTCAAAAATGATTATAAAATAATGCTAGAATTTTAGTGAACAAAAAATTAATCTGAAGGTCGAAAAATGTTCAGAAAAGAATTCTTAAGTGTTAAAAATTAATTAAAATAAACAAAAAATGATCATAGAAGTTCAAAATTTATCATAAAATATTTCTTCAGTGTTAAAAATTGACAAAAAATGATTTTGGAAAACAATAAATAATAAGAAAATAATTCTTGAGTGTTAAAAATTATTAAATTAACAAAAAATGATCGTTTAAGTTCAAAAATGATTATAAAATAATTTTAGAATATTAGTGAACGAAGAATTTTCTGTAGGTTCAAAAATGTTCAGAAGAGGGTTATTAAGATGAAAAAAAAAGGATCAAAGAGATTCAAAACTAAATATTAACATAAAATGATTCAACAAAAAATTGGCAGAAAATAATTGTTAATTATTGAAAATAATCAAATTAACAAAAAATGATCATGTAAGTTCAAAAAGTAATTCTGGAATGTTAGTGAAAAATAGTGATTCCGGAAGTAAAAAAATGTTCAGAAAATCATTCTTGAGTGTTAAAAATGATCAAAATGAACAAAAAATAATCCAATAGGTCAAAACATGAATATAAAAGAAGAAAAACTTGTCAGAAAATAATTGTTAATTATTGAAAATAATCAAACTAACAAAAAATGATCATGTAAGTTCAAAAAGTAATTCTGGGTTGTTAGTGAAAAAAAAATGATTCCGGAAGTCCAAAAATGTTTAGAAAATCATTCTTGAGTGTTAAAAATGATCAAAATGAACAAAAAATAAACCAGTAGGTCAAAACATGAATATAAAAGAACAAAAAATTGTCAGAAAATAATTGTTAATTATTGAAAATAATCAAATGAATAAAAAATGATCATGTAAGTTCAAGAATGATTAGAAAGTAATTCTGGAATGTTAGTGAAAAAAAAAAACATAATTCCGGGAGTCCTAAAATGTTCAGAAAATCGTTCTTGAGTGTTAAAAATGTTCAAAATGAACATAAAATTATCCAATAGTTCAAATCATGAATATAAAAGAACAAAAAATTGTCAGAAAATAATTGTTAATTATTAAAAATAATCAAATTAACAAAAAGTAATTCTGGAATGTTAGTGAAAAAAGAATGATTCTGGAAGTCCAAAAATGTTTAGAAAATCATTCTTGAGTGTCAAAAATGATCAAAATGAACAAAAAATAATCCAGTAGGTCAAACATGAAAATAAAATAATGCTAGGTTTTTAAAAATAAACATAAAATGATTCTATAGGTCCAAAAGTAATTAGAAAATAATTCTAGAGTGCTAAAATAAACAAATTCTGGATATCCGAAAATGTACAGAAAAGAATTCTTAACTGTTAAAAATGATACAAATGAACAAAAATCTCTTAGTAGCTGCGAGCGAACAGGGATAAGCCCAGCACCGAATCCCGTGGCAGAGATCGACCACCGAGAGGATTCAATATCCCGAGATTGTGCGGCGCGTCCAAGTCCTTCTTGAACAGAGGGTGCCAGACCCGTAGCCACCGTTGCCAATTGCGGGAGAATATCCCTCAGAGTCGGTTTACTTGAGAGTGCAGCCCTAAGTGGGTGGTAAACTCCATCTAAGGCTAAATATGACCACGAGACCGATAGCGAACAAGTACCTTGAGGGAAAGTTGAAAAGCTCTTTGAAGAGAGAATTCAAGAGTACTTGAAACTGTTCAGGGGTAAACCTGAGAAACCCGAAAGGTCGACAGGGGAAATTCATTCGCGTTTCGGCTGCCAGAGTTGAGCGTTCGTGTGACGAATGGCGTTCGCGTATAAAAATTAAGATTAGAGAGAATTTCAGCAATAAAGTCTCGAAGAACCAGGTCTAATTAAAGCGTAAACCTCACTTTTTAATAATACACATATAATATCCGTGCATTGCTCATTTATTGAAAGTTAAAATTACTTTGAACAAATTGCTTTATAAATCAATGGATCTTACTAAAATTGAACATTTTAAAATTCACTGTATATATTAGTATTAATGAAACTGAAAATATGATTTAAAATGAATTTTTGAGAGACAGGTTATAATTCCGGCGCCCTTAAAATTGCCAAACAATTGAAAATTAAACTAAACTGATGCTTTTGTTTTCGAGAAGACTGGTGTCAGTAAATGGGTAATAAATGCCTAATTTTAATTGGGTAGTACAGGTTGTATGAAGTTTTTTGATGCAGTTAGGAAATTGGCTGTTCTATCTATCTATCTATCTAGCTGAATTGGGCGTGGATAATTTTCATAAAGTTTGTCCTTTAATTTTTTTCTAGCATACCCTTTACACGTTGGTAGTAAATACCACATATGTGGGTTGTGGTCCAATTAGATGTTTTTCCCTACTTTATCAGCCAGGCCTCTTCATTTCTATGCTCTCCTTTCCAGGCACTCATTCAAAAGTAATCTTGTTATGTTCTGCCAGGGCATTTAGGTTTTTATAACAGTCTTAACACAATTTCCGCCCTTCATATTTGAAGATATTTGTGAGTATGCGGATTCTCTTATTTCTAGAATTCTCGCGCAACATCACATTTATACAAGCATTTATCGCAATCATTACCGTAGACCCCAGGTTTAGAATGCATGTTCTCACTAAGTTCATATGATAGACTCCAGCATCTGTGCTGTTTTCTGTTTTGGATCCGTCTGTATACCAGACTGATTAATTTTTCCGACTCCTGACCTCACTTTTACAAAATTGTGGCTAATAGTCATTCTGTCCGATGGCATGGTTAGCACCGGATTTAATCTTAGTTTTTCTGCAGTCATGGAATGGTATCCTTTCCTTGACAGTTCCCATCCCATTCCGTTTTGTAGCCTGTATGTTGCTGCCAGTACCTCTTTTTCCACTACTAGTTGTGGCAGAGGGAGCCCCAGCAGAACTTCCACAGCCGCAGTTAGCGTTGTTCTAAACGCCCCGGTAATCAGAAGAATATTCGTGGGTTGATTCCCCACTTATATCCCACTATCCTCTAGCAGGCCCGAAGAGCTCTTAGAGCTTTTTTGGTTATCTAGGATAACTCCCAAATATTTAACCCATTTGAATTGTTTTCCTTAGATGGATTGTCCCTTTTTATTTAGGTTTCTTCTCCTTATGACGGCAATAACTGATGTTTTTGCCGGATTCGTGGATAATCCCTCTTTCCGGTATTATCCAATGTTGACTGTATCAAATTTTCCATTTATAATGATACCTATATAGTCAGTGCGTAGATATTTTCTCTCTCTAGCTCGCTAAGAAGGTCACTCCTACTATAAATGCATCTAGGGCACAGCGTGCCTTCTAGCTCCTCCTGTTCCTTTTGAAGAAGGGCCGGGAATATGCCATCCAGTCTCGCTGCCTTATATGCAAGTTTGGTTCTGTTTACAACTCTGTTTGGCAGTCCTGTTTTGTTGGCTGTTAGGATTGCAATGAGATACTGAGAATTATTTTGGCTAATTGTACATTCTGGTAATAAAACTTTTTTAGACTTGTTAGAACGTGAAAAAATGTATAAATAATCAGTGATAAAATAATTAATAACTTCACTTTTTGAAATTATACCAGAAATATGTTTTTAAATATTAAATATTTTTATTCATTCGATTGAATTATATCTGAGCAAATTTACATGAAATTTATACACTGATTGACTAAATAAAATATTTTCAAAAAATAAACAATTCTATAAAATTTTATTTTTTAATTAAATAATTTTAGAAAGGTTCTCAAATTTTTATATATCGTATCTCTAATCAGATTATTGGTTATTCAGTAGTCAATTTGTTTTTTTTTCTTTCTAAAAGATCTCTAGTCGTCTCATCGTTTGTAACACCTGTTAAGCCTGTAATTAGTCATAATACAAATTAAACTTGTAACTAGCTAAACCGGTAATTATGAAGAATAGGATATATGGTGTGTATCTAATACGGGCTCGTTTTAATTATCGAATAAATGGAAGTCGGGCCTTAACTATTGTGATCGCCGATTGGGAAAAGCAGATACAAACTTCTTTTTTATATTCAATGAACTGAGCTTGTGAAATAATCGATACTTTAAGAACAGGAGCGGAATCAGCCGCAGTTCATTTTATCGAATTTTAAAAATTTATTTACCCTGAGTTTGAAAATATCAATCGGTACTATAAATTTTTTGAAGTGACCTGAACGGTATACGTATGTTTACCTAAACAGTTAAATTAAATAGTAAACGGAAGTATTGTAACAAAATTTTCTAATATTCTTAATCATGAATAATTTTGCATGAGTAGCATAAATTACTTGAGGTAGAGACTTCGATAGGGTTGAGAAATGGACTGTATATAAGTATATGAACAATTTTTAATTATAAAACAATAAAAACGAAGATGAACAATTATGTGAACATAAAATAGTTCCAAAATGACTGTTTATTCTTTTTGGGTTTCACTTGATCACACTTTATTTTTCACTTAACTTCACTTTATGAGATAAAATAAATACAACAAATTTTGCGGTAATTTGAGAGAATTGTGAATATTTGCGAGGACTAGTTTTTGGGATGTGATATGTGATTGTCACATTGTCACTGTGTTGTCGACATCGATATATTTCTATATGAATTTTTGCACCCAGAATCAGACTCATCATTATTATTTCTCAGACTGTCTACGTGGCTATCTAAGTTAGTAGGCTCAGCGGCGTCCGCATAATTCTTGATAATTAATTATTAATGGTACTGGTTAATATGGATTTTAACCATACTGCCATCTTCCGGAAGAAAACGACGTGAAATGACAGTTTAAAAAACAAATACAATAAGAGAGATAATAATGCGATTTAACGAACCCTAACAAATGGTTTCAAGTCAGCAATCTCCTGGTAACTCGCGACTTCATCCCAGATCAGAAGTCTAGCGTTCCCATGTGGCAGATTAACTGTTATGTACCTAAGATCATCTAAAGATTATTAGAGAGTGTCATTGAGAATATAGTGATTATTATGCAGAATGAACATTGAACTAAAATAAAGAGTTACTAAAACTAAGAGAGGTAAGTGTGTTAATAAAAATAGTCGTGGAATGCTATTGGCGAAGGTTTAACAAGTGTCGTTGCATGGGAGTAGTGAAACTTTTACAATCGACCTGTTGTACTGACCGTCTTTTGTTTTAACAGTAACTGAGCGAACCTTATCGTCCTTGCCATAAAAAACTTCTGTTACTCGGGCTAATGGCCAAAGCAACGGGGTTGTATTGTCTTCCCTAAGGAGCACTAAATCGTCCACTTTAATATTTGCAAGTGGTGTCATCCACTTTGGCCTATGCTGTAATCTATTTAGGTAGTCCACTGACCACTTTTTCCAGAAGAGTTGCTGGATTCGAGAACATTGCTGCCAAAATGAAAGACGATTAGGGGGCTTTTCGGAAATATCTATTTCTGGAGCAGCCGTAAGGGGGGCTCCGATTAAGAAATGTCCAGGGGTAAGAGCTCGTAACTCGGAAGGGTCACTGGATAAGGGATATATAGGTCTAGAATTCAGAATTGCCTCGATCTGAGTAAGAATGGTAGCGAGTTGTTCAAAGGTGAATGTTGAATTTCCCGTTAACCGGATTAAGTGGTATTTGGCGCTGTTGATTGCGGACTCCCAAATACCTCCCCAGTGGGGGGATCGTGGGGGAATGAATTTCCATTGACAACTGGTCAATGTCAAAAATTCATTTATCGATGTTACCGTGGTTTTAGCAGATAAAAAATCATGAACTTGTTTCAATTGATTCCTCGCCCCCACAAAGTTGGTTGCGTTATCGCTATAAATGACGCTCGGTGACCCTCGGCGTGATATAAACCTTTTCAAACAGGCTAAAAAGGCCTCAGTCGAGAGATTGGATACAAGCTCTAAGTGTACAGCCTTGGTGGCCATGCACACAAATAAAGCTAAGTAGCATTTTATTACTGGGGCTTTACGAAGAGTGGAGGACTTTATTAGGAAGGGACCGCCGAAATCAATTCCAGTTTTCGAGAATGGTTTAGAAGGAGAAATCCGATCTCTAGGAAGATCAGCCATAATTTGCTGTGCTTTTTGGGCGTTAAAGCGATGGCAAATTACACATTGAGAGATAATCTTCTTTATTTCTCTAAGTGCGTTGAACGGCCAGTACTGTAACCTGATGTTGGATAACACGTTCAGTGGACCACTATGTCCTAGCCTGATGTGTTCGTATCTAAGGATTAGATAAGTAACATGACATTTCGACGGCAATAACACCGGGTGCTTCTGAGAAAAGGGAATGTCAGCATGTTGCAATCGACCTCCTACCCTAATTATTCCGGCACTGTCTATAAATGGGTTGAGAGTTAGACATTGTTTATTTTTTACAGTTTTATTTTTACTTAAGAGATTCAGTTCAGTAGCAAAGTATTTACATTGCACCTTTTTTATTGTGACTGTTAACGCCGACTGTAGTTCTTCCACTGAGAGAGAACCCGACAACTTGTTTTGTGTATTTTTTGCATTATGAATGAATCTGAGCATGTAAGCAATTGTGCGTTTAAGGCGAATAACGGATGAAAATCTAGAAAAAATGTCAATCCAAAATGAATCATGTTCTATTATAGATGAGCAAGTTACTTTTCTGGTTTCTGGCGGAATTGATACTGTGCGAAAAGAATTCAATTCGTCAAAATTACTACACGGTTGTGTTAAAAAATCAGGACCATTAAACCAAAATTTATATTGATTAGGGTTAAGGGTACCGCGCGATAGTAAATCAGCGGGGTTCAAACTTGAACGTACATGACGCCACGGGTAATTTTTTGTAATATCTTGGATTTGTGATACCCGATTACTGACAAACACTGACCAACGAGATGGGTGTCCTTGAACCCAGGATAAGGCAATCTGTGAGTCAGTCCATAAATTAATTGAGTCAAAGTTAAGTTTGTTTGCAAAAATGTCTGTTACTTTTTGAATGAGTTGCGAAAGTAATACCATTGCACATAATTCTAACTTGGGAATCGTCAAAATCTTATTGATGGGTGCAACCCTGGATTTGGATGTTAATAAGGTAGAATAAACTACGCCATGTGCGTAGAGTGATCGGAGATAAACGACTGCTCCGTACGCCACTGAGCTTGCATCACAGAATCCGTGTATTTCCAATGATACTATGTCTGTATTCAAAAACAAATATCTAGGTATTTTTATATATTGTAGTTGGAGTATATTGTCACAAAAGTTTTTCCATTCTTGTAAAATTACCGAATCTGAAATAATTTGATCCCATGGTAGTTTTGCTATCCATGTTAACTGAAGTATTCTTTTTCCGTGCAATATAAGCGCATTAATTAATCCACACGGATCGTAGCAACTACTTACGGTGGACAAAATTACTCGTTTTGTGACCTTGTCTGCTTTTAAATTGTCAGGTACAGAGATTTGAAAATTGTCGTCGGTAGGACTCCAAAGGATTCCTAATATTTTACATGGAGCATTACTAAAATTCATGTCTTTGAATGTTTCATTGTCTATGTTAAATTTTGAAATATTTGAACAGAATTTATGTAAGGTAAATCCAGAGTTATTTAATACTTGATTTAATTGTGTATATAAGAGTTCTAGATCTGGTAAAGTATTTGCACCAGACAAAATATCGTCCACGTAAGTCTGGGTCAATAATGCTTGAGAAGCGAGGGTGAGATGCGAATTGCGTTCTGCAATGTCCTTAAGTACCCTACACGCCACAAATGGGGCTGACTTTTGACCGAATGATACTGTTTTTAATTCTAAACACGACAACTGTTTATCTGGGGAGTCCCGCCACAAAATGTTTTGCAAAAAGTTGTGCTGCGGGTTCATATCAATTTTCCGATACATTTTCTCGATGTCTGCAGTTAGTGCATACTTAGAAATGCGGAATCGGGTTAAAATGTCAAAGAGATCTGGCTGTACGCGTGGTCCAGTTAAAAGAATGTCATTTAGTGAGACTGACGAGGTTGTTGGGCAGGAAAAATCAAAAACTACACGCAATTTAGTTGACAGACTATTTTCGCGTATCACGCATAAATGTGGTACGAAATATTTGTTTACATTTAACTCATTTTTTAACGACAACGGTATAATTCTCGCGTGGCCTAATGTCAGGTACTCGTCTACAAACTGTTTATATTCCGTAAAAACATTCGGACATTTAGCGAATTTTTTCTCTAAAGATAAAAATCTGTGTTTCGCTCGAGTAAAAGATTCTCCTAATTGAGTGGATGCCTCTGGAGTTACAAAAGGTAAATTTGTTTGATATTTACCACTTTTAAGAAGTTTAGTCGTGGTTTGAAATATATTTTCAGCTTGAGCGTCATCCTCTGAAGGTATCTTGCTATGAGGAAGTTCTTCTTGTTGCCAGAACCTTTCAAGCTGGGAGTCTAGGGACCACATGGATTGTGCACACTGTGAATCAGTGGTTTCGTCCAAATTGGCTATTTGGGGGTAGCAATTTGCAGTTATCAATGTAACCGGTTCGAGTAAGTAGGGGACAGAGACTTGTGTCTTATAGACTTGTTGAGAGTTATTTACGAGAGGGAGAGAAGGGTGGTCCATTGCTTTTTCTTGGCTCATGGATACAAAGTGAGATTGCGAGAGTAAATTCTTAGAGTTTAACAATGACAGCGAGTTGTCTAATTGTTCAAGAGAGAGTGAGTTGAAATTAGAGCTTTTTTGGTTTTCTCTATTACTGCTAGATTGCATACATTGGGTAGGTACATTCCCTGAGATAACCCAGCCGAGCTCCGTGTTCATTAGAGTGGGTAGGCCTCGGCCCAAATGTTTAATACCCGGTTGAATTAAATTATAATAAATGTCCGCTCCGGCTAAAATGTCGATATCCGAACTTATATTGAATGTATTATCTGCTAAGAGTAGAGTATATTCAAGAGGTATATTTAATTTTTCAACATTAATTCTTAATTGGGGTAGTTGCGGAGTTATTTTTTTGACTATTGCGCAGGATAATTTAAACCTGCTATTTGGATTGATTTTGGAATGAATTGTTATTTCAGCCATTTTGTTAACAGTGTTATTATTGTTACAGATTCCAGCTATCTGTAATTCGGTTCTTGTTGTTTTTAAGCATAATTTAGTACTTAACCTTTCAGTTATATATGATAATTGCGAAGCGCTGTCTAACAATATTTTTACTGTGATAGGGTGGCCATCTTGATCTTTGACTATAGCTTCCGCAGTGGCCAATAATACAAATGACTGATTATACGCGGAGGACAGCGTTGCAATTGGTTGTCACAAGGTGAGTGGATTATTCCCGCTATCAGAATTTGGCGAGCGAGGTCTTTGATTATTTCGATTCCTATTTTGAGAGCTATTTCGAGCACAGTTATTATTGTTTTGACTGGTGATTAGTGAGCTATAATTTACATTATTGTTCCGCGAAGGTGTATTTTGCACCTGATGCGCTCTGGCCTCTTCGCGAGGACGAAACCTGGAGACGTTAGTATCATTCGTGAAATGTAGTAGAGTATGATGCCGCCTATTGCAAATGGAACAATTTGTATTACTTTGACATTGTTTGACATCATGTTTATACCCTAGACAATTAACGCAACCGTTGCTATTTTTTACAAAGGTCTGTCTCTCTTGAATCGATAGGGCCGCGAATTCCGCGCACGAATAAATTTTATGACTAGTTGATTTACAAAAAATACAGATCCGGGTTTGCGTGTTGTCTCTTAGTGGAGACGAATATGTCCCTGAACTTGGCTGCTGATTCAAGTTTTGTTTTACCTGCGTAGTAGTGAACGATACTCTGTTAAATTTGTCACTGCTATTGTGGGATTTATCTGATCTACTCTCACTTTTTGGGTTATTTCCCGAGAGATTTTCAAGGACAACACAGCGATTTGATAAAAAATCAAATAGTTCTTTAAAAGAAGTTAGTTCTTGAGAAGTACACTGTTCCTCGAATGACCTGCGAGAATGAAAATCTAATTTTGAGTGCAAAATGTGCGATATTAAAGAATTAAAAAGATCTTCGTACGAAAAGTTATGTGTCTGAAGCGATTCAATTGTTGCTTGGAATGAAGTAAGAAACTCTCTCAAATTATTCGCATTACATTTGGTTAAATTTGGTATATCTAACAGTTTCTGGAAATGCTTGGTGACTATTTGACGCTTATTTTGATACCTTTTCGTCAAAATATTCATTGCTACCTCAAAATTTGCATCGGTTGTCGGCAGCGATTCAATTAACTTTAGTGGTTCACCCTGTAAGCATGAACGTAAATAAAATAGTTTTTCCGAATTTGATGCAAGTTTTGCGTTGTTTGTCACCAAGGCATTGAATAAATCATAAAAAGATGAGAACTGAAGTGAGTCACCTTGGAAAACAGGAATTTTTATTTCCGGAAGACGTACATTGGAATGAGTTAATACGGGGGGGTTATGTGATGGTTGACCTTGGCTAGTCATGAGCATATTTGTTAATAGGGACAAAACTTTATAAAATGTTTCCTCGATCGCGACCCTGTTTTCCGAGTCACTCCCGGTTGAGTTTTCAACAATGAACTCGATTTCGTCTTGGACTAACGTATAATTATTAAAGGAAAACCTCAACCTGTCAATTCGTTCATGAATTGCCACCGAGTCAGTTGATCCTTCATTATCTATCTGCCAATTTTTGTGTCTAGTGATAGCAGACTTCGCGGTCGTTCTGGCTTTAACAAATTGAGCTAATTCCTCTGCTGCATTACCTTCGTCAGCAGGTGATGCCATTGTGATTTTTTTTTATAACTTATTTTATAAATTGAGAGTATTATTAATTATTAAAATTCTTTGTTTATTATTTTTATTATCGTTTCAGCTTTAAATGCCTTGGACGAAATCGAGATCTTTTAATACTTAACAAATAACACATAAAATGAAGATATTGCAAATAAAAATATTCAACACAGAGCGATTAAATTTTTAAATATTAAGACAATCTTTACGGCGCAAAAAAAAATGTTTTCAATGCTAACATAAATAAATAATCCTAATGAAACATAAACATATTATGCGCAGTCAACATTCAACAAAGAAAGAAAAATATGATTACGATTGTACCTATATATCGAGAAAAAAAAAATGTAACCATAAAATTATTTAAACATGCAATTAACTGTTAAATCGTTTTGACAAAACAACGAAAATTCAATGGCTTTTCGTAATTAAAAAAAAAAATATTGTCTTGACGTTCCGCCACTGTCCAAATCTGCTTCCAGCGAAAATTTCAGTGCCTCTTCAAACAAGTGAACGCTTTTCGTAAAAGTTGCAAAATAAAATAAAATTGCTGTCCAAGACGCAGAAAATGCGTCTGCACCAATTCTGCAGTCAGCTACGTGGCAATTACCAAAAAAAAGTTAGAAATGTTTTACTATACCATTGTTTGTCTCCTCCAGGAACCACTAGTATTTTAACGATACTTAACATGTGTATTTAATTATTATTTCACTTCACTTGAAATGCTTTATATAAAAAAAAAATTTTTGAATATCCGCACAACTCACTAGGTTTCAGAGAACAGGAATTACGAATGATACATAGGGCTAATTACTCCCGGTGAGAGGACCATGAATAATTTTGCATGAGTAGCATAAATTACTTGAGGTAGAGACTTCGATAGGGTTGAGAAATGGACTGTATATAAGTATATGAACAATTTTTAATTATAAAACAATAAAAACGAAGATGAACAATTATGTGAACATAAAATAGTTCCAAAATGACTGTTTATTCTTTTTGGGTTTCACTTGATCACACTTTATTTTTCACTTAACTTCACTTTATGAGATAAAATAAATACAACAAATTTTGCGGTAATTTGAGAGAATTGTGAATATTTGCGAGGACTAGTTTTTGGGATGTGATATGTGATTGTCACATTGTCACTGTGTTGTCGACATCGATATATTTCTATATGAATTTTTGCACCCAGAATCAGACTCATCATTATTATTTCTCAGACTGTCTACGTGGCTATCTAAGTTAGTAGGCTCAGCGGCGTCCGCATAATTCTTGATAATTAATTATTAATGGTACTGGTTAATATGGATTTTAACCAATTGATATTTAACACGTTGGGTGCCCATTTTGTAGCGGCATACAGGTTTATCAGTTGTTAAATAACGAAAAGTGAATTAATAATAATTTTGAAATGGTAAAAAGGCGGAAATTTCTTGGCACTATTTTAATTTGTAAATCGTAAAAAAAACTTCTAATCTTTGAAAAATATTTAGAAATTAGTTAAACGAGAATCTATTTAGGAGAGAACCGATCAATAATGGTCAGCAGACAATGATGGTCACCAATACCGCGACGACACGGAACGGTTATTAGGAACAGTAATGTGCACAATACTTACCTCTACAGACCTCTACCAAAGATTAAAATACCTAATCTTTGCCTCTACCGTTTCATGGTGAACTCAGTCAGTTCTCATTAGAAACGCCTAAGACGTTGACGCCATTTGTTTTTTTTCGTGTTTACACTATTCAAGATAAGCGGTAAATATTACATATAGCACTTTTTTCTAATAATACTACTTTAAGACATTAATAGACCTCTAAAGAAA
Organism: Neocrepidodera transversa; assembly: GCA_963243735.1. Taxonomy (NCBI): domain Eukaryota; kingdom Metazoa; phylum Arthropoda; class Insecta; order Coleoptera; family Chrysomelidae; genus Neocrepidodera; species Neocrepidodera transversa. The sequence continues at coordinate 38,967,422 of OY725336.1, forward strand.
CTGATTTTACTGAAAGAATAACCTCTGTAAATAAAAAAAAAATGTTTGATACTTTTACAGAATATCAACTTAGGGCAATGATGGTCAGGGTGACCACCATTGTCTGATATTTTTTATATTGGACTATTTATGTATATTTGCTGTTTATCATTTCAGATGGTGAAAGTAGGACCTCGACGGACTGTAAATGCTGCGTGGAGTTCAGACATGCTTGAAGAAGAAGAAGGGGCGAGAAAAGGAACATTCCTCGTGTGGTTGAGCTACCCATCGGGGAATAGAGGAATGGTCAAGGGCGTCACTTTGTGTGAAATAATTGGTTAGTTGGTAAATAGGACGGGATGAGGAGAATAAAACATCTAACACTAACCTCCAATAGCCAACCGCAGACCAGCTAAGATTAAACCGTAAACTGCTCGGTGGCGCAACGACTACCTTACGCTTCTTCGAGGAGCCCGGAGGTGTCAGCTTAACCGCCCGGGCCGCGTATATGAAGACCACCATAAATCCTCCCAAATCCCAAGGTACGAAGCGCGCCGAGGGGATGGATGATCCTGTGTAAGATGGGTACCATCGATCAACCTAGAGGCATATTGCGAAACCCTCTTGTAAGAAGCCTTCTTCCAGTATGCGGGGCCTGCTGGGAGTGACATTCTGTCCCTTGCCACTCGTGGAAACAAAATGGAAACTTTACATAAACAAAGTAAACGGTCTGGATCCTACCGGCGCAAGCTGCAAAGGTAAAGGGTCGAAAACTCTGGCACCGTCGGTACCTCTGGTTCGGAGGCGCGGGAGGGCATACCACTGTGATGTGTACCAGCGCACCTGTAGTGGAGGGACCGTCTGGGGCTAGGAGAAACAAAAAGGCAAGAAACGCCGGCTTAAAAAAATCGGTGAGAATATAGAGTATTACTGAGTGCTCTAGAATCAGTAAAATACTTCAAAGGAAAAAACAAGGATGTATTGGGTCTTTGATAAATGAAAATTGGGAGTATGCCAGCACTGAGGAGGAGACTTTAGACTTGTTACTAAACCCACACTTCCCGAGTTGCTTACTTAACCAAAGTCAAGAGAACGGTATTGTGGTGGCCCAAGTAGCCAGGGCCACAAAGTAGGACTATATCTTGGCAAACAAAGCTGTAAAAGGAAAAAAACTTGCATGAGCTCGGAGAAGTTTTCAGCCATACAAGACAGCTAGACCGGTTGGCAGATTCCTGGCCCTTTTCAAGAAGCGGCAAAAGGAGCTAGAAGGCGCGCTGTGCCAACTACTCCGTGCCAGCCTGGCATTCTGGTATGTTCCAGAAAAATGGAGATCTATAAGAGTTGTCTTCATATACAAACCAGGTAAAGCTAGCTACGCAGAAGTCAAATCTTATAGACCTATCAGCCTGACATCATTCTTTCTAAAAATTTTAGAAAAGATGATTGACAGATATATTAGGGATGAAGTATTGGTAGGCAATCTGATACATCGAAACCAATTCGGAAGTTCTGTGACGCGGCGATTCACACGCTGGCGCTCAAGGCGGAAGAAGCATTGTACTGTCAAGAAATCGGCCTAGCGGCATTTGTAGACATAGAAGGGGCCTTCTTTTCGGCTTCATAAAAATCCATAGTGGGAGCTATGCGGAGGCTAGGAGTCGCTCAGAGCATTACGCGATGGGTAGACTTCATGCTTCAGCATAGGAATGCTTACAGCAATCTTTACAAAGCAAGAAGAGTACTCTCCCCCGATGTGGTGCCTGATGGTTGATGACCTTCTTAGAGAGTTAGAGAGAGAAAATATCTACGCCCAAGTTTTTTCTCGCCACTTAGGTACGTATCATTATATACGGAAAATATTATGCAGTCTTATCTAATAGGATTCAACGATCATTCAACATTTTAGAAAGATGGTGCCGGAAAGAGTGATTACCCACGAACCCGGCGAAAACATCAGTTGTTGCCTTAACAAGAAGAAGAAACCTAAACATAAAGGGACTACCCATGCGGGGAAAAACAACTAAAACTGACAACAGAGGTTAAATATTTGGGAGTTATCGTGGATAACAATTTATCGTTCTTTATCCATATAGGTAGGGCAACGGAAAAAATCTAAGAGCCCCTTGGGCATGCAAGAGAATGGAGAGGTCTAAAAGTGGGAACTCAACCCGGGAATGATGTATTGGCTCTATACCAGGGTTGTGAAACCTGCCTTGACTTGCGCCAAGCTACAGAGAGTAGTATGTCTTCTGATTACAGGGGGTTTAGAACAACGCCAACTGCGGTAATGGAAGTTCTGCTGGGGCTTTCTCCTCTACATTTAGTAGTGGAAAAAGAGGCACTGGCAGCAACATACAGGCTGTGTATAAACGGCGTGGGATGAGAACTTTCAAGGAAAGGATACTATTCCATAATCGCAGAAAAACTAAGAGAAAATCCGGTGCTAACTATGCCATCGGACAGAATGACTGTCAGCCAGAACTTTGTGAAACCTTTCAGGGTAAATATACCTGAGAGGAATAGAAAGGGTGAGGTCAGTCTGGTATACGGACGGGTTCAAAACAGAACAGGTGCTTGATTTTATCAGATGAATTTAGGGAGAACTTGCATTCTAATCCTGGGATCTGTGGCAACGGTATTTCAAGAGGAAATGACTGCGACAAATTCTTATATACATGTGATGTTGCGCGAGGATCTTAGAAATAAGAGAATCCGTATACTCACAGATAGCCAAGCATCCCTTAATAAAGCAATACAAAGAGGGGAAATACCGTCCAAACTAGTATTAGTCTGCCATAAAAACCTAAATGCAGAATACAACAATATAACTCTTGAATGGATGCGTGGACATGAGTGCATAGAAGGAAATAAAGAGGCCAGTAAAGGAGCCGAAAACCTTTAATTGGACCGCAACCCATATGTGGTATTTCCTACCAACATGTAAAGGGTATGCTGGGAAAACAATTAAGAGATAAATACCGGGAATACTGGATGGAACTTCCGGGACTAAGACAGTCCAAAGCACTTATGGAAGGTCCACCCAAGAGCAGATACAATCTGCTGTTATTCTAGGGCCCCTAAAATGTGCTTATCGATTGAAAATTCACTACCCAATTTTTTGCATGATTACTATACTTCTCTTATCTAAAGGACGAGAGGCAAAAAGAATTCAAAATTTTGAAATTTTTATCAACAATTTTGACTGTTCTGTCTATGTTTAAATATTTGGACCCTTTGCCCTTTAGGCCTGCTTATGTAATATAATTTGGTGATTTTACCCCGTAGTTACCTTTTTAAAAATTTTTGGCCCATTACCCCTTAAGCCTGTTTATTTAGTAAAACATTTCAGCCCTTTCCTTTATTTTAACATTTAAAAAATTTGAAAACACATGTACGAACGCGCGAACGTGATATATCAAATTTGGTTACAAGCTTCATTCTGGAGTTCGTGAAAATCTTAACAAAATCATATTTCTAGTATTTTTGTTTTCTAGTAAATTGCGCAAGTTCCATTTCGATATCTTTTCGGTTTGTCTAAACAAAATATGACAAATTGTACATTTCAAGAAAAGTGAGAAACTTGTAGGGACATAGTTAAAAAAAATATTAAGAATTATTACATAATTAATTTACAACACAATAAGAGCAAACTAAATTTTCAGTCACCTGTGTGAAATAAAAAAAAGAACATACCTGATTTATTCCGCTCTTTCCTTGTACAAATATAAATAAATTTAATGTCATTGTGCATTATTAAATTTGTGACAGTTCTAAAAATGGTGAATCTCGCTTGAGTCAACATGAGTCTTTTATAAGCCGTAAAACATATTTGGTGCTTTTGTAAAATGCCGCTGGTTAGGTGTCTGTTAAACCATATTATGATCCAAGCGGGAGGTATGTACTTTTAAGTCACACAATAAAAGCCCCGCGGCGTTTAACGTGTTTGATATACCGCCCCGGTGCAGGTCCGACTTCAAGAAAATTTATTAATAGATGAAAACTCAAAATCAAATTCTATAAAAAATTATTGATTTGTGTGGAATTATTATTATTATTTTTGAGGTAATAAAACTCGACGTCAAAGTACCACAATTAATTTATTGATATAAAATTTGCAGGAAGGCTACTAGTTTCGGCGAAATTTCGCCATCATCAGGCCTAAAACGACTATAACAAATTTTAACTTACCAATGCATTCATGGGCAATGGGGGTAAATATGTATTAAATTTAAATTAACATTGATTGGTATGTATTACATGACACAATATGTAATCATGTTTGTAATAAAATTAATAAACGAAATTAACAATTAACAACACTTTTCAATGGTTAATTTCGTTTATTAATTTTATTACAAACATGATTACATATTGTGTCATGTAATATATACCAATCAGTGTTAATTTAAATTTAATACATATATTGTCCATGAATATGTTGTAAAGTTAAAATTTGTTATAAAATGGATAACCTTTTGGATTTATTATTATTTTTATTGTATACTAGAAAAATAATAAACAGATTGGAATTTTTTTAAAAAAGAAAAATTTTAAGAATATATTAAAGAAATTTAAGAAAAAAGATAAAGATAAAATAAATATATGCAATGTACATTTTTCATTAAGAAATAATTATAAAATATTTATTATTAATAAATATTCATTGGTATGGGTTTATTATCAGTTATAAGAAGAAAAAGCAAGGAACTAATGTTTTTCTAGAGACAACCGAAGTAGCAGAAATATAATTTCAGTTCTATGCTACTAAATTCGACAAATTGGACAATGAGAAACGTGTTTTGTGCTATCTAAACAATATTAATAAATTATTATTTCACTATAACTTTTATGAGTAACAGTAACATAAACTCTTAAAAAATCAATAACTCTTATAAAGTAATTTGAATATATAATAAAGCTGCGAATATTTGTTTATTTTAGCAAAGTTTATTTTAATGAACGAAACAAGGATTTAATTTATCATGTTAAAAGTATTTAATATAATAAGTAATAAATTATGATATTAAAAAAACAAGTCTATATTAACATTAAAAAAATTTTAATAGAAAAAAAATATTTTACAATAATCTGTTTTGGTCCGGAGTATGTAAACTGAGGACTAAATCCCTTTATGACATGTAAGCTGAGGACCGTTTGAAACAGGGATTAATAATCCGAGATGTAAATAAAAGTAGGTAAAAATTAAAAAAAATCCCAATATTTCAAATTTACATACGGCTGTCTATAAAAATGAAAATGTTATTTACCTTGGTAAAAATTAATTTCATAGTGTTTTGGAATTTCGACAAATTTTATATACATATGTGTATATAAGTATATTTGTATTTTTTACCGTTGTAAACATTTTTTATTTTTTTTTTGTAACATGCGATGCAAATGTTAATTTGTTATTTTAGAAGCACCATATAGGTATTTTTTATCATTTTACACGAAATATGTTTTCTTGAATTTTATTATTTTTTAAGTAACTCTATATAAGTAATATGCAGCAGTGGTCTACAAAAATAAAAACAAATAAATGTCCTCAGTTTACCGGTGCTTTGGAAAATGGTTAGTCCTCAGTTTACATATGCTTATTACTACAGGTACTAAATATTAAATCTGAATTTTAGTCCTTAGGTTACATGCACCCTTTTGGTCTAAACTGTCTATAAACTACAACAGGTCAAAATAACGTTATCTATCCCAAGAAAAAGATAACAATGTTACGTTTTTGTGCCAATCTGTATTTTTATTATTCCTTTACTGGGTCTATCTCTTTTCAGCTCGTGTCATATCCCTTCTCTAATCTCCCTCTCATTTAGGTATTACTATAAAATGTCTTTCCCATGTTAACAATTCTCTCTCTTTGCCTCTTCAGTCAAAACAATTGGCTCATATATCGTCTGTGCTGCAAATTGAAAATTTTCTTTCTTCCCCTCATTATATAGGGTAAGTTATAGGGTATGTTTTTATTATATTATATTATATATTCACAAAATCCCCTGCCTTCGTTGTTAATTATTTCGACGCTTTTAACTTGTATTTACTGTTATTTTAGTTCTTTTTAATGCCGGTATATAGATTTTTTTGTTATATTTACTCAAAAGTTCATATCTTATCTTTTATAATAATATAAATTATCTGATGTCTGTGTCTTATTTTACAAAAAGAGAATCTATTTTTTAATTTGTTTTTACTTCTTGTCTTCAAATTTAATTCATTTTAATTATTTTTATATTTCATATTTTGATCTAAATGTATTTCATTTTAATATTATCATTGTTTTATATTTTTTTCAAAAACAGAGACCACGAAATCTAATAATTTATAAGATTTTTGTCTTATATTTTCTTTATGTGAACTTTTAGGGTATTTCCATTGGAGTACATTTTTTCACTTGGGCTACATTTTTCCCTTGGACTACATTTTTCCTTTGGACTACATTTTTTCCCTTGGCCTACATTTTTTCCTTTCGACTACGTGTTTTTTGGATCAAGCTTGTATTTCTTGGACTAGATTTTTTCCTTTGGACTACGTTTTTTCCTTTGGAATAGTTTTTCTTGGACTACGTTTTTCCTGGACTTCGTTTTTCTTGGACTATGTTTTTCTTGGACTACGTTTTTTTTCCGACCAAGCTATCTAAGTTTTCTTTGGAGAAGGAAGATAAGAAAAACCACAAGAACAAGCTAAGTTTTTTTAAATAAGAAAAATGAAAAAAAGTCTCTAAAACTTTCGTTTATCATAAGATAAAACAAATATCATTTTTAATTTGAGTTTAATTTCTTTAAAACCACAAAAAGGAAGAAAGGACGGATTTTGAAATATATCATAGTTTTTTTGTCAATTGTTTCTAATTACATCAAAAAAATCAATTAGACTATCGTCCAATTTTTTTTTATTTAATATTTTTCTTCTGATATATTTCAAATTAACCGATAATAAAAAGATTTGAGCTTAAATCACATTAATTATTTATTATCAACAAATTAAAGTATCGTTTCAACATCTGCTTTATAAGCTAAGGTAAATGTGGTTATTCTAAATAAAAACAAAACAAAATCAATGAAATTTTAAATGTTAAGTAAAATTGAAATAATTTGTACTACGTGGTGTTAGCGTAAAACGAGGTTATCAATTCACTACAAAACAGGGTTCCTCGTTAGTATTTCAAATCTGATCATATGGTTAGCTAAAGCAATCAAAAAAGTATAAGTTTAAGTCATCAATTCCCTATAGATCCTATAATAAAGGCGCCATAGATGCCACATTAAAGGCGCCATACCCACTTTTGTGAATTTACTTCCACCCGCAATATCTCGAAAATATTAACAATCTCATCGAAGTGTTCGATAGCTCATTTAAAAGATTTTAATAAATGAAGAAAATGTTATTTGTAAATGTATTTGAAAAATGGTCTCCTTTATAACAGAAATTGGGTCACAAAATAACAAACAAAAATTTTAGTTTTAAATTCACTATAAAACAGGTTTCCTTATTGGTATTTCAAATCTGACCATATGGTTAGATAAAGCACCAAAAAAAAAAAGTTTAAATGATTAATTCGCCATAGATCTTATTTTGTGAATTTACTTCCACCAACCATATCTTGATAACTCATAATCTAATCGAAGTGATTGATAGCTCATTTGAAAGGTTTCAATAAATGAAATTTTTTTACTATTTTGAAAAGTATTGAAAAATGACCTCCTTCATACCTGAAATTGCGTCAGAAAATATCAAAAAAAATTTTTAATTTTCAATTCACTATAATCATCATTTCGCTCTATATAGTGTATAGTAAACGGGCCACGCCCCCTTTTGCTAGAAGCAGATTGATACACCTCTAAAATCCACCACCCTATTTAACATTTACTTACCCGACGGAAATTGGCACTCAAATGAAATCCAAGAAATTATCGAGCAACTGCCGCAACCTTTTATACTCTAAGGTGATTTCAACGCTCATTCTCTATATATTTCTACGCAAAACAATAAGGGACGACGCATGGAATCTGTAATAGAGGAAATTAATTTACTTCTCCTAAATAGCGGAAAACCCATTCATTTTATAGCCCAATCCAGTGGTCTTCTATTGACCTCAGCTTATGTGGAATTCCATCAATAATCTTCATTCCAGCGACCACTTTTCGATATTAATTCGTATTGAAACCCCAAACTAGGACATTTAAATCTAAAACACGGAAACTTTATAAATTTCCGAAACATCTAAAATGACCTTGATGGGTATTATTACTAATTCAATCATAGATTACCCCAAAGCCTGTATCATAATGTCAAAAGCTATAAAATCTTGCCTGGTGAATTACAGATATTAAGAAAGCAATTTTGGAGAAAAAGAAGGTATACTACAAATTTAAGAGGTACACTTCCTTATAAATCCTCATTATCCAACATAACCTTTTGCAAAGCGACAAATTAATCTGGCAAAAAAGTGTCTTGGGAAGAATATGTCTCAACGATTACGCTAGAAGTCGGTCCAAATGAAACATGGATAACAATTAGACTAATTTCAGACAAAACCACCTACGAGTCCTTAAAATATAAAAATAAAATAATAACATACGACATAGATATATGCGAATCTTACATTAAGCTTTTCTTTCCTCGGAAGCGGTGCCGTCTTCTTACGTCGGTCAAAGTGCGGTGGGTGACGTCACAAAAAACGGTGTCACGTATAATAGGGGAAATGTTTTCCAAGAGAGCGGTAGGTTGGAAGTTGAATTTTAAATAATTGACGATAAACTAAAACCTGATAAGCACCTTCTTATCTGCGTTTATTAAATAATTCAGATTCATATCCTCTTGTCTCTTCTTCTGATAATTCCTCTGCGTTTAAAATAATAACAAGTGCGGCGTCTAGATCATCCATCGTGACACTTTGTTTCCAGACTTTACACTACTCTCTGCCGCTACAACGGCTGTACTGAACCCACCATTTTTGTGACGTCACCCACCGTACTTTGAATGACGTAAGAAGGCGGCACCGCTTCCGAGGAAACCATAGCTTTAAGAACTTTGAAAATACGACGACCAATTTCTAATTATAAACACACCAATGAAAGTAAGATTCTCGATTTTATCTCTGACCAATACTTCCCTTACAACCTTCCATTCTCACTTGATGAATTAACTTTTGCTCATAAAAATATCACAGACTAAGTAGCGGGTCACGATGGTGCACTGTATTGCATGAAAAAAAAGTTGGGAACTGGGAGAACTTCACATCTACAAGAATTGTTTAAAATGGAATAAAAATATGATTATAAAAATGTAATTTCAGTACGGTGGTATAGTCGCTGACATTACCCTGACACCACTCACCTGGACCTTCTGTAAAAATAATAAGTAAGTTCCCGTCATCACTGACACAAGTCATCTGAACTTGGTGAACATTTGGTCAAAAACGGCGATGAAATCACCTACATCACTCTGACACCACTTATCCTGGAGTTGATAAAAATTTGGCAACAATGGTGGTCAACTCGCACACATCACTGTCAAATAATTCTCCTGAACTTGTAATATGTATTTGTTACTCTTTTTGTATTATACCCTCCCGTACGTATTCCCAGCAAAAAAGGGTCGAATTTTAACTAGAATTCTTGGTAGATCTGAATTTGTTCCTAATTTTGTCGAAGATTTGTGCCTCGGACCTGCCGAGGTATTTTCTGGCTGTTCTTCGGTCGATCCCTGTGATTTATGGGACTTCTTCGGTCGCTCTTTATAGTCGTTTCTGCTGTTTCTCTTAGTGATTTCCGGGTCCTTCTTCGGTTGGTCTTTCGTATCTCGGATTCTATTAGTCGTGGATTCCATGAATCTTTCGGTTTCTCGAATCTGCTCTTAGGTTTAATAGTCCAAATCCTTTATTCTTCATTTAGATGGCCCCATGATATAGTAGTAATAGCCGTTTCTTTAAAAACTTTTCGTTCACAAATAAAGTTTTGTGGTGAAATTTTGGTACAAATGTTTTTTCGAAAAATATAATCACTGATTTCAATGATGGGTACAAGTCCGATCTGCAAAAATCGCGAAGAAAAGAACACTGGACTTTGAAAACTTTGCTTATCCGTCAGACTTTAGATGTTTCCAGGAAATACCATGTAGAGGTGCAGCTCTGATTTTTATTTTTTGGTTGTTTTGTTTTTATTTTTATTGTAATAATGTATACTTTCAGGACATGCGTAAATATAATTGTTTATTGCCGCCATCTTATCCCGTGGTCTTCTTGGGTTATTACTTCAAAACGTTTCGACTTCAACTGCAGCAGACATCTTAATTGGCGGTGACGAAGTACTCTTCGCATCGTATCAACTGAAATTAAACACGCCTTCACTTCGAGTTTGCCTTTTATATGTGTGCGCTTTTTTGACGCGACTGGTATTTGGCAGTTTTATTTTGAGGATTATGTGAGATCCTAGGTAATGTTGCCGTTTCTCACTTTCCTATTGAAGTTATCTTTGTGTTTGTATATTTCTATTGCTACTAAGTTCAATCTGGTCGAGTACTGTCTTGATGTTGCTAGCAGGTCGCTGTTTTCGAAAAGGATCTTGTGGTCCCCATCAGATAATGCTTGTTCGACGACTTCAGACTTTTCGGTTAGTCCTAAACGACAGCTTAATTTGTTTTCTGTTATTCGTGTGCTACTGCTTCTCTTTGTTTTTACTACGTACACTTTTCCACAAATGCATGGAATTTTATAGACTCCTACTGATGTTAGGGGATCTCTGATTTCTTTTGCTGTTTTTAGGGACTCTCCTACTTTCTTTGTTAGTTTATAGATGGTGCTGATTTTCTTTTGCTTTGATATTTCCCCACATTGGTCTTGTTTGTTCTTTACCAGGATTGGTTTTTTTCTCCATTGGGTACGTAGCACGAGTTATGGCTTCTTTGCGGTGTCCGTTTGCTTGTAGCACTGTTTTCAGGTATTTCATTTCAGCGTGGACGTATCTTGGTTCACATATTCTTAACGCTTTCTTTACTAAGGTGTTGATTTTGATTTGAATGATAGTTGGATACATATTGTAGGTATCAGTCAGTGTGTATTTTCTTTCTATCTAATTTGTGACCTAGCTTATTATCTTCTCTATTGACTAATATATCTAGGAAAGGAATTTGTCGGTTTTCCTCTAGTTACATGGTGAATTAGACTTTACGGTGAAAACTGTTCAGATAGTTTGGGATCTTCTGTATTTCTTCTGTTCGATGACTCCATACTACAAATGTATTATCTACATACCTCAGCCAATGTTTCGGTTGTTTTTAGCAGAGCGGATGGTTCTCTCTTCAAATTACTCCATCTAAAAATTGACCAAAACTGGACTGAGTGGGCCTTTCTTGGCGACCCCTATGTAGCTGACTACTTCTACTTGTAAATGACGAAATGGAGTCGAAGCTGACTAGAATATCGTTAGGACCTAATATGCTCTTTAAGTGCTCGATGAAGTGCGTAGAATCTTGGACGTACGGTGTTGTTTTTCCTACGTGTGTTTGTAGAATTTTCGACAAATGCTTTTCCTGGTAGTAAGTTGGTGGTCTAATGGCACTTGATATTGGTTATAAAGGTACATTATCTTTTTTGAATTTTTGGTAGTCCATAGGTGGTAGAGCTTCAGTACTGCACATTTTCTTGGCTGTCTCTTGTGATAATGTCGACTGGTTTATAAGTTTGGTAGTCTTCTTAAGTTCTTTTCTGTTGGATCTGTCGGTAATTTTCTGTAAGTGTCTTGATTGACCTGATCATTAAGCTTGCTCTTGTAGTCCGAGGTATTTATGACGACTGTTGCATTTCTTTTGTCTGCTAGTCGTATGATGATATTTTCTTCCTCATTGAGACTTCTTATGGCTGACTTCTCGCCGGCTATTACTTTGTGATGGTTTGGTTTTTCTTAGAATTCTTACGTATTCAATCCGTACCTCTTTCTTGACATCAGTAGGTATTTTTACAATTCTGAATGGTAATGTTGTCGTCTATGATCATCCAACCTACCGGCGGATGAGTTCTTGCACTAAGTAACAAAATTGGATTCGATTGGATAATGCTCAATGGCATCTACAATCTTCCAGATGGAAGTCTGTCTGTCTGTCTATGTGTATTCTTCCACGAAAAGGGCCACACGTTCAATCAGATTGAGCTGAAATTTGGTATATGGGTTTGGGTTACCCGTCGGAAGAACCTATTAGTTTTTGTACGATATCTGTCAAACGTAAGTGTCACTATAAAAAAATGACAGATCCAATATGTCACGGAATTTGACTTGCAATATGTCATTTGGAAGCCCTTATAAAAATCTATTCAGAACAGTCAAAATTATTTCGCCACCTATCACCTGTCAAAAATAAAAAATGTCAAAATTTGAAACTTTAATTTTAAATTTCTGAAAAAGTATTCGTGGATACTCATCGGGAAAGTTTTAGGGCGACACAACCGATTTTTTTCATTCGTTCTAAAGTTCGAAGCATATTTTTTTTACAGGTTTTAGAACATTCCCGTGGTGTCCTCGATTTTTAGATTTTTCTAAAAATTCCCACATATCGAGATTCCGATAACCCGGGGACGAAAATGCCAAAAGTTGAACTTTTTCAGGAATTGTTTTTGGCAGGTAGAACCACCGATTATTACAATTGAGTGCTCCTTAGAATCGAAAGAATTCGATGGTAGTATTGTCTGCTTCAGAGCCCGCGTAGATTTTCGAGAAATGCAGGTTTTGTTAAAAAAAGTCGGTATTTTGCAAAATTAAAAAAAAAAAAACTGTAACGCGCTTCGATCGTTACTGGTTACTTTGGCGCCTTAGTCTAGGTTTCAGATTGTCTCGGGGGCCACCTTCCGTTTATCGTGTGAATTGCACTGCACGGGCAGCAACAGTGGAGAAAGAAAGTACTCCAGCGGTAATATGGTATCGACGAGACCCTTGGCGGCCAGAAGGGCGATCTTTACTTGCCCAACTGGGTTGAGTTACCTGGGTATTTTCTGCTGGGATGTTAAACCAAAAAAAAAAGAAATGAAGTAAATAACTTTATTTAATTACCCAAAATCTGGGGGAAAGGTGTGTAACGGACGATATAGGCACAACTGACTTGGCTGGCGTGGTGTGGTCGGACTCGTCTTCAGGTTACGGTTAAATTGAACTTGTCTTCCGCTTGACCTATCTTTAAAGGTCGCTGAAGTGAATGGACTGTGGCTGCCACTGCCACCGCCAGCGTTGCCAACATAATAATTAAAAAAGATCCACCCTTCTGTTTGAAATGCTTCCATTTCGCACACACACAAACAAAAAATCCTCACAAAATCCTCGCACATACACATGCATCTTTGTTTCGGTCTCACTGAAATGCTATCAGTGAGAAAAAAATACCTACCGACGTTGCCGCGAATTTCAGCAAATCGGCGACGGAGAGCTAATGGGAGACAAATACTCCATAAAAATAATTTTTTTTTGGGAAATAAATGCAATTTTTTATTAATGATTAACCCCGGTTAAATTCGAATAGTAGTTTTATTTTTTTTAATTTTTATTCTAAATGATCAGAAAAACCTAATCTAACATTAACAACGCATGCACATAATCATGAATCCCACTAGCTCCACCTGCAAAGGAGATTGAGAATGAACGTCGTTGCCAACTTTTCAAAAAAATAGAAATTATTAACCTTAAATCGAAAAATTGTAAAACACATTCTATTTTGCACTTTTGTTTTCAAAACAACAGAAATATAAAAAAGTGACAGTCAGGAACATAAATATTTATTTCTATAAAACAACACAATTAAACAAATACAAATATAACTTACTTGTTATTGTTTATTCAAATATTTACTTTTTAACATAGGTATTCGCAGTAGGAATAAAATTTTAATTTCTCCACGACCATTACTGAATGTATGAATTCTGAAATCATTTTTAATAATAGAATGTAAACATTCACACTCTAGAGTCTGAATATTTATTCTATAATACTTGTCTCTTATGCATTTTGCATGTATTTTCATTATTTATCAAGGTAAAGAATGGATTTTCTGTAATCGAATTAAACAATATCGATTGCCGTGGACTTCAAAAGTGTCAGTGTCAGATATAAAATGGCGATGGTAATAATTATTTTCAAACAAGTTTTAATTTAAACAAAATAATGAGTGAAAAATCAAGTGAAGTAGATATAGAATTTAATAATATCTGAAATTGCAAATTATGAAAAAACACCAATGCACCAGATTCTAATATCGGTAAGTGTACCACAGCACTATAAATATTAATACAATGTAATACAAATATGTCAACAAATAACTTGTGTTCAGATTTAATTTAATTTTGATTTATACTTTTTTCATTCTAACCTTGTTACAGAATCTACTATTACTAAATACTCTTTCCACTGAAGTATTAGGGTATGGTAGGATCAAACGCCTCAAATTAGTGAGAGTTATGAAGTTGTGAGGATTTTGAGGATGTGGAAATAATTGAGTCCATAGAGTAAGTTTAAAGAAGAGTTGCCGTTTCCTTGACTAAAAGTGGCAACATGTGCGACTGACGACCTGCAGCCTTGGAGGGTACGATGAACTAAACTGAATTTGGCGGTTAATTTGAATATTCCCTAATCAAATTCTCATATTTCGTATATTATTAGCATTTTTTGTACCACCTAAAATAAATGTAATTTGTAGATCCCATTTTAGGTGTTAACAGTAAAATGCTAATAAAGGTTAACAAAAAAAAATAGGAAAAGTATATAATTAGCAACACATAATATAAAACAATTTTATTCAAATACATAAGTTTATAAATATTAACATAATATATTAATACTGATAAAAATCAAAAGAATAATAAAAACAATAACTAATATTTTAATATAGGTATAAATAAACAAACAGCCAGCTACAGGAATGAGGGAATTTGATGTGTAACATAAATAAAAGATTGGTAGAAACAGTAAGATTATTTTCATCCTTTGTATTGTCTTGTAGACATTACTACAGCCTTGTCCGTTTCCTGGTATCTATTTTCTAATGATAAATGGCACCGGTAGTTTTAATAATTAAGAAAATAAGACCCATGTTTTATGTTTTTTACACGTAAAACTATAAATTTAACTCCCGTTGAACATAAATTAGAGATTTTTTATGACTATTTCATTTAATATTGATTAAATGATATTCTAAAACAGCTGATTGAAATTTAGCTCAATGTTTTCAATCATTTTTACAATAATTTTCACATCATAGGAAACTAATTTCCCAACTACCAAATACTAGGTACCGTTTCCATTGTCCATTGCATTTTAAACGGACAGTCCCTTTGAAGATATTTTAGAGGATCACAATATTTATTGCTAAACTATTCACTAACAACTTAAAGTTAAATAGTATATTGTTTAACGAGCAAGAAATGATAGTTATTTCCCACGAGTATGAAGTTTGAAGCATGAGCCGCAGGCGAATGCTGCAAATCATACGAGTGGGAAATTAGCATTCCATGCGAGTTAAACACTATACTTTTTCTACGGCTGTAATAGATAATAGCGAAATGATTTAACAAATAACATGAATTTCAAATTTAACGTCATTCAAAATTTCTATTTAGGTACAATTAAAATATCAATTACACTTAGTATAAATGAGAAGTTTTGAAAAAAATATTTAATTATTCATAATATTTATGGTTACATTGTTACAGTGATGAAACGTAATGTTTGAAAGACCTGATTTATTGAAATAATTACACAATGAATTATTGTGTTATCAGATACGGAAATGAAATTGGAGACATACAATGTACCTCATTGATCTATCAAGAACAGTTAAGAAAGAGCAGTTTTGTATTATAGCCGTAGAAAAAAATACTCACTTGTATTTTATTTTTCCCAACGTCGTTATACAGGGTGTTATTGAAATACACGTACATATTAAAACTGGGTATTGCGCAGATCCCCACTGAATGTAGAAAAATATTATTTTTTAAAAATACCCCTTATTAAGGGAGTTATTAATTTTTGAAAATTAATTCTAAAACAAACGTACTTCACTGATATGTTGAGGATGACCTATATAAATTAGGTTTATTTACCTATTTTAAACATCAACAGTAATTAATATGCAAGTTTTTGTCAGATGATAAGAAAACTAGTCTTGTAAGAAATAACCATGTTGCCAAGATTTTCGAATTAATTTCTATTTCCGAAGACTGGTTTTTACTACCCTCGTTATCAAAAAACTAGAATATTTGATAAATGATTGTTTTTAAACTATACATTTTTGAAACTATAGATTATTAAAATTTTAGTTGATTTACGAATCTGGCTAACACGAGCGCGTCATTTCCAAGTTGGTAAAAAGTGTTGTTACGATTACTTTTAAATATTTTTTACGATGCCACTATTTACGAATATTGAACTAACCGATATAGTGCTGGTTTATGGGGCAGCTGGAGAAAATTCTCGGCAAGCACAAATCCTGTATCGCGAACGGTTTCCAAATCGGAGAATTCCGGACTGTCGTACGTTTATTTCAACTGTTCAGCATCTAAGAGACCATGGAAAATTTGAGAGTGTTAATGCAGATCGAGGGAGAACAAGAACACAAAGAACATTGGCGGCCGAAGAAGAAATATTGGAAGCTGTTGAAAACCGGCCTCAATTAAGTTGTAGAAGACTAGGTCTTGAAATTGGAGGGTCCTCATTTGTTGTGTGGCGGACACTTAAAGAACAAGGTTTACATTCTTATCACATCCAAAAAGTCCAGGCCTTATATCCAGGTGATGAAGAAAAGAGAGTGGAGTTTTGTGAATGGATGATTCAAAAATGTGTTGATATTCCTGATTTTCTAAAAATATTATTGTATACTGACGAGGCTTCATTCACTCGTGATGGCGTGTTCAATATGCACAATACGCATATTTGGAGTGATGAAAATCCTCACGCCATTAGGGAAACTGGGCATCAAAGAAAATTTTCAATAAATGTTTGGGCTGGCATAATAGATCAGTATTTAATCGGGCCTTATGTTCTCCCGAACAGATTAAATGGGCCAGGATATCTCCACTTTTTAGAAGATATTTTGCCAGTACTCCTAGAAGAGATACCGTTACAATTAAGGCAACGGATGTGGTACCTACTAGATGGCGCTCCTCCTCACTTTGATTTAAACGTACAGCAGTTTTTGAACATTAGATTTAGTCAAAAGTGGATAGGCAGAAATGGACCTACTAAGTGGCCTCCGAGATCTCCGGACTTAAATCCATGTGATTTCTTTTTGTGGGGTCACATGAAACAACTGGTTTATAATGAACCTATTAATAGTGTTGAACAATTAACCAATAAAGTTAATGCGGTAGCCGAGGAACTGCGACAAAATCCAAGACTAATTTCTAATGTTCAAAGTTCTTTGGAAAGACGATTGCAAGTGTATGTAAATAATAGTGGACGGCATTTTGAACAATTACTGTACTAAACTTTATTTTGAATTAATTGGTTTTGCTACGGCAACAGTACAATTTCTATGGGTAAGTTCAATTTCGATTTAGTTTACTTCTTTAAATATGGAAACTAGTAGATCGGAAAAGGGGACTCTTCCCCAATATTTAAATTTTAGAATTTGAAGTTAAAATTGGTGCCAATCGTTTTTGGTCATTACATACTATTCCCCATTTTAATATGTACGTGTATTTCAATAACACCCTGTATATATTTTAGATATAGAGAAATAATTTTAATGGTACACAGTTAACTATTGACATTTTGTGAGACTAACCTAATAATTTATAAAGCCTGATTTACAATAGGGTAATAACACAATAAATATTTGTTTCTTTATTAAATGTTCTCCTACACTTATGAGAAGTTATAATATACTTTGTTGACAAAGTTTATAAGATGTTAATAGTTTTATTTGCTACCATTTATATTTTTTAAATTTAAACAATCGCAGTAACATGTTGGCCTTATGCGCCTATGATTCAAAACAACCCTGATTGAGTCATTAAATAAAATGTAATTCGCCATAAAATACATCAAAATGCTCACAAAATCCTCGCACTTGTCTTTTGCACGCATTTTGCACCAACCTTAATCCTCACAATGAGCATTTTTACTCGCATTGGCAATGCTGGTACTGCAGCTCACTTGATAGACTCCGGCTGCCGTATACCATAAGGTCGGCTGAGAATGCGAAACAAATACGCGATTGACTCCATCTTTCTGAGGGATTTACAAATGGTACGACTGGTATTATACTCGAAGCATCTCGCATTTCCATAATTTTAAAGTTTATTCTACTATAGATAGTGCCATGTGCGATTTTATTTATATATTTCAATTATTACGGAAAAAAGTAACTGTTACAAAACGTACTCTACTACTTACAATTTCATATGTGATTACAAAAACCTAATTATACATTAACGTTATGTCACAAATTGTAACTAGTTATTCAAAACAAGTGTTTAAATGAATTTATTGAATTACTGGCTTTATTCAATTTATTCTTTATTATTATTATTATTATTATTGGACCTTCATTCTCCAAAATAGTTATTATTTTCGTTTAAAAACTAATAAATTGGTAATACTTGATGTATTCTAAGCAAAATCTATATTTACACTACCTACGAGAAGTGATATTTTACAACACTCCGAGTCTAGTAAAAATTTTACTTTGATAAAAATAAAACACATATACTATGTTACGCCATTAATGGATAATAAATTTGCAAATTCAAAATAATTAATAAGAAATAAATCATATTATGTCATATTTTCGTCGCCATAAAATATTCAAATAATAAAAAAAGAATAATATTTTCTCAACCAAACATAATTCTTCGTGTAGATATTTTTTTATCTAAAGACCATAAGTGTTACTTAAATCGCATTTATATAGTTAAAAAATAGTAAATAATAGAGTAGAATTGAATTAATCTCTAAATAACAATTTAAAAAAAACTAACTGTTCAACTCATAACTCTCATTTTGCTCGCCCCTATATAAAATAATTCCTAATAATTAAAGTGGGAATATTATTCTTAATTATACTGTGGTGATAATAATTTCACGTCCATTTCTTTATTTCCTGTCCGTACTTTAAATTCAAGATACGTACAATTTCCAGTAAAAATGTTTTTTTTTTATTTCTTTCCGGTTGGATTTATGTGTATCATTGTTTTAAAATTACCACTTTAGATTTATAACGTAAAAATTAAAAAATTACTTTGTGTCGATGAGCACGAAAGTATGGAAAGTATACAGTATGAACCATGAATAGAAATTTAAAATCATTCTTTTAATATTTATTTTATTTAAATTGAGACCTTTTTATTACTAGTAACAGTACAACAATGGAGAATATCAAGTATTATTTCGTTACTACAAAATATTATAAAGTTTATATCAGTTCCACATCAACCGAAAGCGGTAAATTATATCTTCAAAATTAATAAAAATATTGAGTGTATTCTCACCTCGTTGTCCCAGCTTGTCAAAAATCCACTTCAGTTTTCTTAAGTGAAAGCATATCAAAAAATTTAAAAATCCCATTCCAAAAAATATAAAGTATTCATAGAAATGTTTATTATACTTTCTTATGCGGTATAAAAATGATTTCAATAACAAAAAAATTAATTGCAATTGTATTGTGTACCCTCAATACTTTTTTATATATCCTTTGACTTCGAAAATAATTAAATAGTAAATATTTGTCACTCGAGTGATTTCAGTAAAGAAAAAATAATTAAAGAAGCTACTACAATATTTTCTTGTTTCCCACCACTCTTTCCCCCCAATTATTTTTTGGGCCCGCCCTGCTGTCTGTGTAGGAAAGGAAAGGCAACGAGAGTGGAATCCTCGCAGTGATAAATTACATTATTTTGACTTAATGTCGCATGAAATTTAAAGAGGCGCAGCCCATGTCGGCTTCAACAATGCACACACAGCTGATCATATCAGCCTGTGATTGACCGTAAAACCATATAATTTATCTATTAACTAGCTGATCGAGTGAACAACAATGAGGCTGCATTCTCTCTCCGTGCAAGGAGGATCTCTTTCTTGCCTTACAGAACTTCAACTCTTCTTTTTATCGTCTTTTCTCGGTGTTCTCAGATGCTTTCGGTTGATGCTAGTAGAGTTATGGGTTCTTACAGGTCAGAATTTGCCTTTAATGTATTTCTATTAAAAATATTTTACTTAGATATAGCTATAGCTTTAGGGTCACAATTAATATGATTTGTCAAAAAAATACTCATGAAACAGTTACTTTAAAATTATATAATTTAAAACAAAAAAAAATTATATGGCCGCCATATATATAAAATTCTCGTGTCGCTGACTGACTGACAATCAACGCACAGCTTAAACCAGAGGTGATAGAGACATGAAATATTCAGGGTAGTTTCCTTTGGTAGTGTAGGCACTTTAAGGGGTTCAAAATTGGGGTTAAACAAATATTGACCCGCTCGAGTAAGTGCGTCAACCAAAAACCCACTCGAGTAAGTGCGTCAACCAAAAACATACAGGGTGATTCTTTTAGAGGGGAGTGGCCCGAAGGGATGAAAACAATTTTTGTTAATTTTACGAGTCCCAACATTTGAACTAACATTAAAAAGTTAAAAAAAAATTTAATTGTACGTCAATTTAGAGGTGGGTGTCACCCTTTAACAGACACTTTGTGCTTAGTTTTTATTGGCGTATTAAATTTGCTTATTTTCATCATAATTAGTACATTCTAGAGCACTAGCTTTTGCCAGCGACTTCGTCCGCGTTGATGTTGGAATACATAAAAGTTTCCTTCTTATATCTGTTTCCTTCCCCTACTTTTTAAACTCTGTGATGAATATTGTATTGAATATACTATAACTGGTGATATAGACGTTTGAAAATTGGTACGCTGTGACAAACCAAAACCCATTATATTTAATGTGTTTTGGTCCAATTAGACTTTGTTGATTTTTTTAAGACATTCGATCTTTTCTCAAACCACTTGATTTGTTTGAGTGTAGATTGTCGAAACTCATTATTTTTAATTACATTTTATTTTGTCTTCGTTTGCATTTTTCCCAAGATACTTTAGATGTCTAGAAAAACAAATAGTACACGGTACCACAGAACATTATGACGAGGAATGTTCAGTCAAACTCGGCATAAAAACGTGGGTGAAAGCGGGAGAAAGGGAGTCATAAATTAAATTTCAAACTACCAACATCGTCACCGAAAATCTTGTATCTAGCGTCGCGACGCCGACGCCAATAATTTCGACAAACAGTTGGGTTTTACTTCTTCAAAACCCAGTATATTTTAGCAAATTAACTACGAACGCCATCAATTCAAGCTACAATATTCGACGCCATTCCATGACGCTACGCTCTTCGTCCCGTCGCTAAATATATCGGCGTCTACCCATTTTTACATCTCTCATCGTAAACGAAAATTTCTTCACTTCGTTTGGATTTATTTGGTCTTCGTAAAAATAAATTAGAATAAGTATTTTCACATCTTAATTTGCCAACGTCTTATAGTCCCTGATCCAAAGGTTAAATGTATCCACTGAAACAGCTGATAAAATTTCCATCTTTCGTTGTTCACGAAGAGGTGATGTTTATACCATCCCTAAATAACAACTTCTATCATATATTTTTCGTATTGTGTCAATCGCATTATATATTTCTACATTATGATTCAACTAGTATTCAGTCTGACATATGGGTTACATCGCTAGTACTGATCTGGCAGTAACTCAATAGGGTTGTCCATACAAACAATGTTATAAAAAAAGGTATTTCTGATACCCCAAAAGAGCAATAATTGCCAATAATGCAGAGAGACACAGTGCACATCTGATGATATAACAAGTTATTCAGAACTTTTTGTACATAAATGTCCCAGTAAGTGGGTATCCGTTGGATAGAGCTTTTATAAGCTCAACAAAGGCTATTTACAATTTATAAAGGAGAGACGAATGTATTTTAAAGTGTCTAATTACACACTTTAAAATACATTCGTCTCTCCTTTATCAATTATCAAGTGTGTACGCACCAACCCGTAACCTTCAGTTACTTCTTCGAATATTTACAATTTATTTATTGGTAACATAATTGGTTAATTCATAATTAATACATTCATCATTCTTCAGTAAATCTTCTTTATGAATAAATATATTCTTGAGCTTTTGGTGTTTTGATTTATGTTCCAATTGTCACCAAACTTTAAAATAATTTCTGGGGTTATTACAACTATTAATAATAATGCTATTATTATTACGACGATTATTAAACACAACGTGGATCCTAACTTAACAATACTAGACGATCAGGTATATTTTGTGATAAATTTGAGTACGGAAGTTTCTTACCGAAATGGCCATCGGTTTGTTACTTTGTACTCGCCTTTTTCATGAGATAAACAGTCCAGGAGGTGGGAGGTCACAACGTAGATTCTCCTGAAGAAGTGTATTTTTAAAAATGAAGGGGAAAGTTCCAAGAAAAACCACACAAGAAATGTGTTCTTAAAAATTGGTATGTATATTTCCTTTGATAAATAAACAAATATGTACTTCAGTTTTTGATAAAACTGAAACTTAATTTTATTATTTTTGTAAAATGTAGATGATTGTCTATCAGTGTGAATTATTTCAGACTTTTTTTATTTTTACAAAAATTATAAAAGGGTATATAATTTTATTTTTTCGGTAAAATATAGATAAATATCTATCGATGAATTAATTACTTCGACCTGAAAACTTCGCCACTAGTCTAAGAGAAGGTCACATAAAATTATTAAAAAACAAGAAGATTATAAAAAAAATGGTTTTGAAATTTGCAAACAATGACCTTGCATTTGATATAACACGATATAGTAACTCCACTTGTAGGTGTAAAAATGGACATAAAAGTATTTGAAGTGCCTAAAAAGATGTTCACGCCAAATTTTGCCATATTCCTATATAAACAAATTGAGATATATGAAATTGGCATCAGTATTATGTAAAGCCAGTCAACGTCATAATTTCTCAAACAAATTGGTCCGCAGACTAAGATTGCGATTGTTATTGGGAATTCATTGCCTCTAATTTATTTGTCCACAAGTATACCTCCTGGTTGTATTAAAGCTGGCAACATAACACGGGTGGTCATATGTGGTACAACAAATCTTAAAGTTTCCTTGCCTCGGAGATGTGTTCGTCGATAATCATTAAATACACGTTTTCACTGAATCCCTTTAAAAAGTCTCAAATAGTAATACACTAATACTAACATTATACCTTTCACATCCTCCTGCTTTTAGACCATTCCATTTCGCTCCGCTCATGACCTATGACCATCATCAGGTTATGAAAACATGACTCTATAGATGTTTTTAGAGTAGTACGTCCACTAAATTTTATGCAAAGTAATATTTTTTCTGGTTGCCGGAAATCACGAATTTATCCTTTTGATCCATAAATTTTTTGAGAGCCTACGTAACCGATTGAGATGTTGAACAACAGCCGCCAAAACAAATATAGTGGATTCTGTGAGACGGACAGACATGTAAAAATTTCAGAGCTTAACAAGACTATTTCCCTCCCCCGTTTTTGAGAATGCTCAATTAAGGGGGCTCTACCGCTCTTCATTTCATAAAATATCGGTTTGTTCGTATACAGACAGTTGAATGTTTAATAGTTTTCTCTCGTTTTACCTCGTAGGTAAATGGGACGTCTATCTTTCTCGGTGTTTAATTAAGTGTATTTTGCCACCGGATGACGTCAGTCGACAGCAGAGACAGTCAGACTACCGGTACTTGTTATTAATTGAAACAATTATTAATTTTTCATAAAGATAAAAAAATTGAAAAATCTAAAAAGATTTTTTTTTAATATTTTCGATTTTAATTTTTTACTCAAAAAACAGATGGAGATTTAAAAATCTAGCACGATCAACCTTTACTCATTTTCATTCAGAAATTGTATCTGAAAATAGTGTTTTAATAAAATCAAATTTAAAGGATAACTTTTAATAACAAGAATTTACGTTGCGGTAGAGCCTTAACACAAAAATTAAAGGTTAATTTTTTTGATGCAGTTAGGTGTCCCCCGAGGAGTAGATAAGGAAATCTCATTTTTGCCCATAAATTACTTATGGGAACTGTCCTCCATCTCGAATTTTGTGTCGATATGCACGCGTATTTTGGATTTCTCGATAAAAAAGGTCACTAATAAATTTGTAGACAATTTAATTCTCTACAATCTTTATATAGTAAATAGTGTTAAAAAAAATGTATTGCTAATAATAAGCAAAAAGTGTGAAAAATTAGGAGAGTGCCGCAGTTTTTTCAACTTTTTGAACATTTTTTAGAGGGCTCAATTCCAAAATACTAACTACTACATTAATAAATAGTGACATAGTAAGTTTCTCAGCATTATGCTTACAAAGTTCTTATGTAAAAGAACGACCGCATAAAATTCAAGGTTCGGTATCAAAAAATGGAAAAATCTTATTAGTTAAATGTTCATGCAGAGCTGGTTTGTGGGAAAAAAGTAAACAATTGGTGGCCACTTCCTTTTTGGTATTATTAGCAATAAATAATTTGTTAATAATATTGAAAATATAGAGCGAAAGCCTTTGAAAATGGCAGAAAGTGAACAAATGTATAACAGTATGATACCCATTGGAAAAGGAAGAAAACATAACAAAAATAACAGAAAAATATTTTGACGGGCGATTTGATGCAGGGGTGGTAAACTTTTAGGGGAGGAAAACGGTTTATCACAATTTCCGGCAAAACTGCGACTCCTATCGTAAAAAGTTAAAGGGCAAAGTTGTAGGTCATAAAAAGATCTACATCTTTTGTATTTAACTTTTTCGAAAATTCGAAATAAACGGTTTTTTTGTTTTTACTTTTTACCCCTATTTTGAATTGAACCTAAAAAAGAATTATCATTCTTAATCGAAAATACCCACGTCAAAAAAGCAATGGCGGCTCGTAAACTTTTTATGAGAGGATGCTGGACATACGTATTTTGTGTTTTATTTCTTTTTTGAATTTTTAATATTCTTTCTTTTTTGGAATGTTTCACGTTTTGTTTTTTTTATTAATGTTAATAATTTTATTTATATATTAACGGAATTCTACGGTCTTTAGTTTGCGAAAAATGAACAAATTATCATTTTGTTTTAAGTGTTTTACTAAATCTTTTTCAATAGATATTAAACTAACATTGTATAAACGATTTTGGCCCATTGTATTTCGCATGTAAGTTTTAATTCGTTTAAGAGTATAAAATTATCTCTTCACCGATGCCGACGTGACAGGAATGGTGACCCACGCAACACGCATGTGTCAGATACCATCGTCCGAACGGAACTGAAAAAAGAGGTATTTAGCAATTGGACTGGTCGAAAAAACGGCAACTGTGTTGAGCAACACTTGTTTAGGGTTTGAGATATATAGAGAGTTTGCAGAATGTAGCCTCAGGGCACTGTTGTCAGATTCAAAAATAATTACTAAGAACGAGGATTTAATTATAAAATTAAAAATATTATCAGAGAAACACTAAATAAAATGAAGAATGATCAACAAAACATTTCTGGTGCTATTTGCTGGATAAATTGGTGAGTCGGTTGAGCCTCCTTAGCCTCCTTCGAGGAGCCACCACTGCAAAAAAGCTGCTTTTTAAAAATGTCCTCGCGGTTTTTATTGGTTGAAACCTGTACTTTCTGATGGTGTAAAAAATATATGTTACTATAGAAATTTTTTTCAGAAGATGCAAAAAAAAACCGTTATAGTATTCGAGCCGCAGATGCACATTGATAGCACAGAGCAGTCAACAGCATCGTTTAGAAGAGTACGGGGTCTTGAAGATTTCGAAGATCCACTAGAATCGGTAAAATTTGTCGAATCTAACGATGAAGAAATGTCAACAAGGAGGCAAAAACTAATGGATAATTGATTAGAATTCCAGATAATATGTATCAAAATATTATAATTAATAACTTCATAAGTATTTAATTTGAATAGTACAATTTTAAGCATACATTTTTTAAATTAAAATGCAAAAGAAATATAATTTTGTATTATAAGATTTTATATTCCATAAATATAAATAGAATTTAATAAGTCAAGTATTTTATGAAAAAAATTGCAGCAGTTACAATTTTTCGATTAAATCCCCTTTAAATCCCATGTTTAATATTTATAAAACTAACAATTTTCGCATGTTTTTTGCAAACTCTATGTTTCATGGATTTGCAATTTCTTAGTTTATTTATGTTGTTCACTGCTTTGTGCATCTGCGACTCTAATACTGGCTATCGAGTTTTGCCGAAAGTCGTGATAAACCGTTTTCCACCACTTAAAGTTCACCCCTTCCTCCCCCTACCACAAATCGTCCGTAAAATATTTTTTCTGTTATTTTTGCTATATTTTCTTATTTTTCCAATGAGTGTCATGCTGTTCTAGATTTTTTTGGTTTCAAAAATTATTTATGTTATTCACCATTTTTATCGAGAAATTTGAAATACGTTCTCAAATGGGCAAAACCCACAAAATCCAAGATAGCGGATAGTTCCAATAATTAATTTATGGACAAGAATCACCTACTCCTCGTATGCCCCAAACTGCGTCAAAAAAATTGACCTGTAAATTTTGTTGTTGAAAAATCTAAAATGATTTTGCTATTTTTTCCAACTCACAGAATCCACTACTGGTAGAATTAAATAATAAAGCAGCGATCTCAGATGAACATAGAGATTAGAGTTCAATAAATTTAAAAGAACCAATTTCTGGATCGTCTATAGACCAGTTAAATTTGCTAATTCTGTCGCTCAGTCCAATGTCCCCAGTACTTTTTACACTCTCACTAAACGTTTATCAAATAATTCCTCGTTACTTTGATACTCACCTCAATCCTTTGTTCAATTTCCAACAGAAACAGTTAAGTATACTAAGAGGCAGGGCCTAGACAAAATCAATCAAAAACAACAAAGTACGCAACTTCAGATATATTTGATAATTTACGTTATTTTATCAATTACTAATTTCATCTGGATACGACCATCATCAATCAATGGATCATGATCATTATTGAAATCTAGCAGGAAAATACACGACGTTGTCACGACTGATTTAAAGCTAGATACTAATGACGGTTAGAGTAATCTTGCCATGTTGCAAAATCAAGGTTTTTTTACCTATAATCGTCCAATAATGTGTTAATACATTACCTAGTATTTTTCTAAACAATTCAATTAACTGTCCTGAAATGTTGGAACAATTTAATTTGCGGGTATGTACCTCGTTTTACCACAAGCAACAACAAATATTTTATTCCAGTCACCGTTTTGTTTAATGCAATCGCAGTCAAATGAATTATCCTGATACTGTAACAATGTAATTTGAGGATAGGTACCTCGCCGTACCTCAAATAAGAATAAATAATATAACCCAGTCACCGTTTTGTTAAATACAATCACAATTTAATGAATTGTCCAGAACTACTGGAACAATCAATTTGGGAATAGATACGTCGCTCCATCTTGAGCAAGAACAAATAATTTAATCCAGACACCGTTTTGTTAAATGCAAACACAGTTCTATAAATTATCCTGAACTTCTGGAATAATTTAATTTGCTGGTAGGTACCTCGACGTACTTCAAGCAAGAACAAATAATTTAATCCAGTGACCGTTTTGTTAAATGAAAACACAGTTCTATAAATTATCTTGAACTTCTGGAACAATTTAATTTGCTGGTAGGTACCTCGACGTACTTCAAGCAACAACAAAGAATTTAATCCAGTCACCGTTTAATTAAATACAATTATAGTTCTATGAATTATCCTGAACTTCTGGAACAAGTTAATTTGAGGGTAGGTATCTCGCTCCACCTTAAGCAAGAACAAATAATTTAATCTAGTCATCGTTTTATTAAATGCAACTCCAATTCAAAGAATTATCCTGAACTTCAGGAACAAGTTAATTTGCGGGAAGGTACCTCACTCCACCTTAAGCAAGAACAAATAATTTAATCCAGTCATCGTTTTATTAAATGCAACCCCAATTCAAAGAATTGTCCTGAACGGCTGGAACAATTTAATTTGCGGGTAGGTAACTCGATTTACCTCAAGCATTAACAAATATTTTAATTCAGTCGCTATTTTGTTATATGCAATCACAATTCTATTAATTGTCCTGTGCTGTTAGAACAATTTAATTTGCGAAAAGGTAACTCGCCTTAACATAATCAAGAGGAAATAATTTAATCAAGTCACCGTTTTGTCAAATGTAATATGACATTAATCGCGCCATGGCAAATAATAATAATAACCTTTGGCTTCTGGGGTTGGCTCATAAGGGGGTGAAATATAGGGAAAGCATTATTATTGTTATTATTATTATTATTATTATTATTATTATTATTATTATTATTATTAATACGTATATTTCTAATCCATTATTGATAAAGTTGCGTTAGGTTTGGGGGGTGACACATTAATTCATACATAGGGTAAAGGGTAGATTATTTTGGCAATTCTTTTTTTAATGGGTAATTTTAAAACCTATGCACTGTTTCATCCTTTCTAAATTGTCAGTATCTCACACTTCTAAAAAATTCCATAGTCCGATTCTGTGCAGCGCTGTGACTCTCAAGGTTCTCAAAAGATTCTTCGGCTAGTAAAAAAAGCCTTCCTCCTTTAAACACTCTGTTAGTGTAAATGCGCCGGAAAATTGTCTTATTCACAAAAAGTGGTAAACCGTAAGAAGGCGGCTCTCGTCGAGGAGGAGGTCTTTTTTTTCAAAAATCGTTTAATAGATTTAGTTGTGTAAAAGGTACAGAAATCAATTTGAACAACTCGTTTTGTTTGGTGTATTAGAAAGAATGTTTCTTTTTTTATTATTTTTCATTCGCTTTGTATAGCTGTGGGAGAGTATAATGTTGCGATAATAAATAAAAGACTTGAGCAGAGTATAATGGTTATTTATTTAATTTGTTACGGTTGAGATTGAGTTTTTTTGAATTCGGACAAATATTTTCTTAGAGTTAATAGCGCAGAGAAGTTGAATCGCTGAGAATAACTGCTTAAACTATCTCGTTTTTTTTAAACGCCTAACAATTTAATTTTTATAAAACACTTAATAATTTCGCAACGTTCATTACAAAGAAAATACATCTACAATTACCATTTTAGTGATGAGCAAACATCAAGCAAGTAACTGACAACACAACCCACATATGCGAACCTGATAAAGTATCGCCTTTTGCGGCATTAATAACAGCAACATTCTTAAGAGGATCGTCACAAAATAATTTATTAGTAAGAACCTATAGGAGTTATGTATTCTTATAATGAAAATTAGATAACAGTGCAAAATAAGAAGTCTACTCGAGAAAATTAAGCGACCGTTGACTAAAAAAATGAGAAATAATTAGATTATAAAAAAATACAAATATAATAATACACAATTAAACCTACATTTTAATCTAAGCGTCTTAAAACATTTAAAGGATTCCGAAAAACAATTATTCTCATAGCAATCAGTATGTGTGTGAAGTCAGCACCCCATTTTTAGAATTTCGATATTTTGAATGTTGTTCCAAATTGTTCTAGGTTTGTACCAAATTTTTCTAGAAAGTTATTCCTTAAACTTAACTCCAAAGTCCGAAAAACTCAAAAAAACATTTTTAGAGCTAGCCCCCCATTTTTTTTTCGACTTTTTTTTGTTGAACCAGATTGTTCTAGTTATCCTGAACATTATTCCAATTTTCATGTCTTAAACAAAATGTCCAAATTTAGCAAAAACTATTAACTCTATTCCTTTATTACTTTTTTTCAATTTTACTTTCCCGGACCCATCAAACGGAAATTAAGGCGAACGAGCAAAAAAAAATCGAGATATCGATGGAAATATCCATTTTGAGGTCCTCCAAAAAGATTGAAACCATTTTCGGGGTATGGTCTGTCTGTATGTCTGTGTGTAATCTTCCACGATAACTGCCGAACCGTTTCACCAATCAAGCTGAAATTTGGTATGAAGGGTCGGTATGTGCCTCGAATGGGACCATTAGTTTTTGGTTTAAATTGGTAGAGTAGAAGGTCCTCAAGACCGACATTGATTAAATACATATGTAACAATTTTTTACCTTTTTTAAATTTTAAGGACAAACAATACACTTTAGTGCAAAATGTTGTAATACAAAAAATGTGCATGTAGGTTTTCTCTAGTTTTTCTTGATTTTCAGGACAAACAATATACTTTAGTGCAAAATGTTATAGTACAAAGTTTTAGAGCATAAAATTCTCTACAACTTTTGTCTCAAACTTTTTCTTGAATTTCTAATAGTTGCGCCACTAGAGGGCGCGTAAAAAATGTTCATGTAGATTATCTCCAGTTTTTCTTGATTTTGAGTACAAACAATACACTTAGTGCAAAATGTTGTAAAACAAAGTTTTAGAGAATACAATTCCCTACAACTTTTGTCTAAAACTTTTTCTAGAATTTCCAATAGTTGCGCCACTAGAGGGCGCGTAAAAAATGTGCATGTAGGTTTTCTCTAGTTTTTCTTGATTTTGCGGACAAATAATACACTTTAATGCAAAATATTGAAGCACAAAGTTTTAGAGCATAAAATTCTCTACAATTTTTGTTTTAAGTTTTTTACAGAATTTTTAATAGTTGCGCCACTAGAGGGCCGTAAAAAATGTGCATGTAGGTTTTCTCCAGTTTTTCTTGATTTTGAGTACAAACAATACACTTAGTGCAAAATGTTGTAGTACAAAGTTTTAGAGCATAAAATTCCCTACAACTTTTGTCTAAAACTTTTTCTAGAATTTCTAATAGTTGCGCCACTAGAGGGCGCGTAAAAAATGTGCATGTAGGTTTTCTCTAGTTTTTCTTGATTTTCAGGACAAACAATACACTTTAGTGCAAAATGTTATAGTACAAAGTTGTAGAGAATAAAATTCGCTAGAACTTTTGTCTCAAACTTTTTCCTGAATTTCTAATAGTTGCGCCACTAGAGGGCGCGTAAAAAATGTGCATGTAGATTTTCTCCAGTTTTTCTTGATTTCGAGTACAAAACATACACTTAGTGCAAAATGTTGTAGTACAAAGTTTTAGAGCATAAAATTCCCTACAACTTTTGTCTAAAACTTTTTCTAGAATTTCCAATAGTTGCGCCACTAGAGGGCACGTAAAAAATGTGCAAATAGGTTTTCTCCAGTTTTCCTTGATTTTGAGGACAAACAATGCATTTTAGTGCAAAATTTTCTGGTGCAAAGTTGTAAAGCATCAAATTTTCTTTAACTTTTGTGTTTAACTTTTTATCGAATTCCTTATAGCTTTGCCGCTAGGTGGCGAGAAAAGTGCACATTTAGGATTTTCCATTTTTTTAAAATTGGAGGTAAATTATGCTCTTTAATGCAAAATGTTTCAGTGCAAAGTTGTAAAGCATAAAATTCCCTACAACTATTGTATGAAAATTTTTCCCGAATTTCCAATTGTTTTCACACATGATTTTAGAAGATCATAATTGTATCAGTGTGATATACAACGTGTGCATGCGCAGCTTATGTCATTATCAACATTGAAATATCAATTCGGTAGATGTATTCACCATCAGCTCGCTATTTTTAATGTGTTCCATAAATTATTGTACATTATTATAATGCGTATTTTGTAATTAAAATAATAGTAATAAATAACATATTCTCTACGGTCGAGCAGGGAAAGTTCTGGGGTGACACAGCCGATTTTTTTTATTGTACCAGATTATTCCAATATTTTGAATATTTTTTCTTATAGTTTTAATCATAAGAAAGATTTATGTGGTTTTAATTTATTTTGAGCTTGAATTATTTTTTTAAGGCATGGAAATTTGGAACAATGCTAAGAACAATTAGAACAATATAGTACAGAAAAAATAATGGGGGCTAGCTCTAACAGGTTTTAATTAATCTTGAGCGGGAAAGAATTTTTTTAAGAAATAAAAATTTTGAACAATATTAAGAATAAATAGATCAATCAACTACAAAAAAAACTTGGAACAAAAAAAGGGGGCTGGACCCAAATGGTTTTTATTGATTTTGACCTTGAAATAATTGTTTCTAAGACATGATAATTTGGACCAATGTTCAGAACAACTAGAATAATCTGGTGCAATATATAAAAAAAATCGAATAAAAAAATAATTGGGACTACCTCTAAAAGTGGATTTTGTAATCAAGTTTAAGGAATACTTTTCTGGAACAATTTGGTATAAACCTAGAACAATTTGGAACGTTCAAAATATCAAAATTCGAAAAAAGGGGGGCCAACTTCACACACACTAGTAATCAAGGTAGTAACATGTGTCCTATAAAGACAAATACTTACGCGGCAAAATGATATTTTGCCAGCTACAGGCCCGGATTTTTCTTTTTCCGGGACCGTCTCCCGTCTTTTGTCAACTGCACCCAGTCCATCAACCTTGTTCCCTATACTGGTTTGTACAGGTTCTTTAATGGCTGTTTGTAGTAGTCTTCTGGATCCATTTTTGGACAGGCCCGGATTACCCATAAGGCCAACCTAGGCCATGATCTAGGGCGCACGATTGCTGGGGCAGCAGGATACGGAAAATTTGTACTTCTGAATAGTGAGCGTGAGCGTCCGGGCAATTGCAAATTTTTGCTTTTCATACATTTTAGAATTTTAATCACTGTTATTGCGTGATTGATACAAATTATTTTCTTGGAAAATAGTTAAAAATCTGATGTGGCCAACACATGACCTCTCGCCATTTTTGAATCAAAAATTTACAGGTTGACACAAAAAAGTATGAAAAAAAATCATTTTTTTGTAAATCTGGCAACAATGGCAAAAGTTTCGAAAATTTTAATGAGATGAAAATAAACAGAATTTACAGAACTCTTTTTGAAGTGTATTAACACATTTTTACCTCTCGCCCTTCAGATAAGAGAGGTATAGGAATCATGCTAAAAATTGGGTAGTGAGTTTTCAATTGATAAACACGTTTTGGGGTCCCTAGAATACGATTTTAATATTTTCGCGATGATGTCTGTGTGTGTGTGTGTTAGTGTGTGTGTGTGTGTGTGTGTGTGTGTGTGTGTGTGTGTGTGTTAGTGTGTTAGTGTGTGTGTGTGTGTGTGTTTGGATGGATGTTGTAGTAACGATAAGTCAAAAACTACTGAATAAAAAAATTTGAAATTTTGCATACAGGATTCTGATACCCTAGATTAGATCTGATTAGATTTTGGTGCCAATCGCACAACCGGAAGTGGCAGTTGCTATGGGTAATGACTCCATTATTATACAAAACGGCAATAAAGTTTTACACATATATTTTGTATACCATATAGTTTATTTTCATCTCATTAAAATTTTCGAAACTTTTGCCATTGTTGCCAGATTTACAAAAAAATAATTTTTTTTCATACTTTTTTGTGTCAACCTGTAAATTTTTGATTCAAAAATGGCGAGAGGTCATGTGGTGGCCACATCAGATTTTTATTTTTAGTCCTCTTGAATACATTTTTACCTCTCGCCCTTCAGATAAGAGAGGTATAGGAATCATGCTAAAAATTGGTTAGTGAGTTTTCAATTGATAAACACGTTTTGGGGTCCCTAGAATACGATTTTACTATTTTCGCGATGATGTCTGTGTGTGTTAGTGTGTGTGTGTGTGTGTGTTAGTGTGTGTGTGTGTTAGTGTGTGTGTGTGTGTGTGTTAGTGTGTGTGTGTGTGTTTGGATGGATGTTGTAGTAACGATAACTCAAAAACTACTGAATAAAAAAATTTGAAATTTTGCATACAGGATTCTGATACCCCAGATTAGATCTGATTAGATTTTGGTGCCAATCGCACAACCGGAAGTGGCAGTTGCTATGGGTGATGACGCCATTATTATACAAAACGGCAATAAAGTTTTACACATATATTTTGTATACCCTATAGTTTATTTTCATCTCATTAAAATTTTCGAAACTTTTACCGTTGTTGCCAGATTTACAAAAATATAATTTTTTTTCATACCTTTTTGTGTCAACCTGTAAATTTTTGATTCAAAAATGGCGAGAGGTCATGTGCTGGCCACATCAGATTTTTAATAATAGAATGTAAACACTCACACTCTAGAGTCTGAATATTTATTCTAAATCACTTGCTTCTTATGTATTTTGCATGTATTTTTATTCTTTATCAAGGTAAAGAATGGAGATTCTGTAATCAAACTAAACGATATGGACTGCCATGGATTTCAAAAGTGTCACTGTCAGATATAAAAAATGGCGACGGTAATAATTATTTTCAAACAAGTTTTAATTTAAACAAAATAATTAGTGAAAAATCAAGTGAAGTAAATATAGAATTTAATAATATGTGAAATTTCAAATTAAGAAAAAACACCAATGCACCAGATTTTAATTTCGGTAAGTGTACCATATAACACTATAAATATTAATACAATGTAATACAAATATGTCAACAAATAACTTGTGTTCAGATTTAATTTAATTTTGATTCATACTTTTTGATCGTGGAGAAAATATAGTCTGTTACTCGGTTAGAATGAAAAAATTCGACACTCGTGGTTCCTCACGCTCGCTAACGCTCGCGTTCGGAATTTTCCACTCGTGTCGAATTTTTCATTCTAACCTTATTACAGAATCTACTATTCCATCATTAAACTCTGAAACAACTGGACATATTATATTTATTAGCTATAGTTCAGACCGGTTAGTACATTAAGTATCAGTTATATTTAAAAATCATTATAAGACATCCATTATGTTTACCAATGTGACCAATTTCTGCAAATGCTGGTGTAAATCATAATGTTTCCCTGCTACTCAGTGAAAATTACAAATGCTGCGAATAAACATAATAAAATATAGTATAGGTACTTACCTCAACTGTTGAGGTTGCACGCAAAGTATGCACAACATAAAATGAACAGGACTTTACTTATAATTACACTATTTTTTAAAGAGCGTATTGCTTGCTGGCAACAACTAAGAAAATAAGAACTTGCATCATTTTTCAGGTTAAGGTTAGGACAGTAATGATGTCTCCGCGCAGCCGCGTTTTTTTACATTATATATTGTGTAAAATTCACAACACTTATTCTGATTACTTAGAGGGCTATATATGGGAATTTTTTCCATTATAATACATGTAATTATTAAAATACATGTCGAACTAAGTAATTGACACATAACAAATACAGTAACATATGTTACATTAGAAAATATATTATGTGAGACTTTTATTCCGATGTAAAATTCCAACGTACCTGTAATTTTACCAAAAAGTGTTTGTAAGTTTATCATGTAAATAGTATTTACATTATCAGATGTGTGTTTTATATATATACCTAATATATTTGGTGAAGTTTACATAATAAGTTGAGAATATTTAGAGACTTTTTTTCAGTGTAGCTTAAATAACCCTAAAGAAGCTCTAAAACGAGTTTTACAGTTAAATATGTCAAAAAAATTCCACACTCCCCAGACCTCCTGGAATTTAGAACTTTGGCCTATGGCGTAAATAGCTGCTAATCGGGGCCTGGCCAGCTACTAAATTAAACAAATAATAATGTAATCAAAAATATTGTCTATGGTTTATTTAAGTCAATTAATTTGTACTAATATTTCTTGCTCATTCAGTAAAATAATATAATCAGAGTTTGGTATTTACAAATAACTAGGTAAATTTACGTATTCTTTTATTTAAAATTTATTATTAATTATAATAATAATTAGTTCTTCGAATTAAATATTGCTAAACTTTAACTAATCCGTTCGTTGAAAGCTTCTTAGTGGATTTCTGTGACATGTAAATAATTTTCCACAATGCTCAATACGATGGCGATGGTTTAAACTCTACCTGAGTTAACCGCACCTCTCAAAAGGGCCAAAAAACAGCAACGAAAGGGGTAGTGCGGATACACCGTCTCATATCGACAAAATCTGCGTCACCCCCCCCCCGTTTTCGAGGATGCTGAACATGATGGCGGTGGTCTAAACTCTTTACAACTTAACCGCACCCCCCCCCCCCCCGAAACGTCCAAAATCCACCTCCAAAGAGGTTAATGCGGATACGCCGTCTCATAGTGACAAAACCTGCTTCACTCCCCTTATTTAAGGATGCTGAGCACAACAGCCGCGGTTTAAATTTTATTAAAGTTGGTGCCATCCCGCAAACGGCCAAAAACCACCTCCAAAGAGGTTAACGCGGATATGCCGTCTCATACTAACAAAACCTGCGCCATCCCCCGTTTTGAGGATGCTGAACATGGTGGCGGTTGTTAAAACTACTGTTGCCGGTATAAAAACGTAGACTTTCACGGCCGGCGTCAATTTAGTTGTTTATTTCCGGGCTGTTATGTCGTGGTCTTCTTTGATTATTACTTCCAAATATTTTGACTGCAACTGCGGCATCTATCTTCAGTTGAGTGAACCATGTACCCTTAGCAACGTATCAACTGAAACTGAACCCTAATTCGCTTCGAGTGTGCCATTTGTAGGCGTGTCTGCGCCCGATTTTTTGAGGCAACTGCTATTTGGCAATTTCATTTTGGCGCTTTTTAGTACTCTGTGCCAGATCCTAGGTAATGCTCTGGTTGTTCCTTTCCTATTGTAGCTCTGTTTGTGTTTGTATATTTCTATTGCTTCCAAGTTCAATGTTGCTACCAGGTCGGTGCAAATGCTTCTCTTCATTTGTCCTATATGTGTACTTTCCACAAGTACAAGTAATTCTATAGACCCCTGCTGTATTTGCGGTATTTTGCAGTTTTTACCGACAAAATAATTTTTTTTGTTTTTAAAACATGCTCTCGCAATATGACCAATTTTGCTTGAAAATATTTCGTTTCAACTTCTTATATAAACAATGTTGTGAAAAATTTAATAAATTATTGTATTAAAATGTAGTGTTTAGTCAAAATAAGTTGAACCGCAATATGTTCAGTGGCTTTACAGAGAGGACAGCTTATGAACCAAATGTTGTATTTTTCACTTTGGAATTCATGTACAACTCCGCCCTAAATTCTTATGAAGCGAACAGCTTGAATAATCTCGTTAAGTGAGCTCGGTGACTGGGAGAATGGGGTGAACATCTACTACGCACTCATGACTCATAGCTCGACTTATATTAGCCACTCTAGTAAACATTTTTGACTTTGACCGATTGACACACTAACACTGTCACATTTCTTCTATTTCACTTTGACGCAATGTTTTCTTTATCGACCCCGGGAGATTGATCATTACCGTTTCCGCTGTATACATGGCGCTGAAAATCGTTCCTTGGCGGGAACTTCGAAATCGTATTGATGTTTGTAGATGTTTTGATTAGGTTTTCTACTTTCAGTGCGAGACAACTTGTCTTTGGAAAGTCTACTTATGAATTTGTTGCCCAGAACATTGTTAGCATGCCAATGCATTACTTCGTATTCCAGCGTACCATTCATTTATCCGCTCCCTGTCTTGTTAAGACCAAAAAAGTTTGGTACTTCGGAATAATACAAATCTGTTAAGGTTTTATACGTGTTGCTGTTTGCTGAACTCAGGAGGATCGCGGTCTTAATTTCTTCTTCCATTACTTTGTTTGCATTCAAATGATGTTCCAACCTTTTTTGGTAAATGTCCAACGACTCTAATTTGGGAATGAATTCGGAAAATTTTCGGCATGGCATCTGTATGGTCATTTTCTTATGATTCCTTATATTTTATTTTTTGCCTCATCTACATTAATGTGTTTGTTACACAATATATAATAGCATTACCAACAAAACAGTAAGTATGTATTATGCGATAAGAACTGAAAAATTTAAAGAATTTTACTAAAGTTTATGAGCAACCGTGAAAATAAAACCATCTGATATAAGGAATTAGGGTCATCTGGTACAAGAAGTTATGGCCATCTCGTATTAGGGATTATGGCCATCTGGAACGAGGAATTAAGGCCATCTGCAACGAGAAATTATGGCCTTATGCAACAAGGCATTATTATAATCTGGTACACGAAAGTATGGCCATCTGAAAGAAGTTATGGCCATCTGGTACAAGAAATCTGAGAAAGCGAGATCGATTGACACGTTGACTTTAATAAAATAGTTTTGCAGCACTTTCGTTTCAGTGTCCTATCGCAGAAGAGGACACGGCACACATATCCATTGCAGTCTGTCACTCAGCTTAAATATGGTATAAAAGAAATTCTCAGATGAATGTCTAGGAAAATGCGACATCGAATAACTCATTGACTGATTATTTTTTACAGGAATAGGTAAATTTTTTAAACAATAGGTTCCGCTCCCATACCAAAAGGTTCGACAAAATTTTCGGTTAGGGTGAAAGCCTGCTCATCAATATTAGTAGTAGACAGTATTGGGCAAAATTAAATTGTTCGTACAATTAATTGTTAATTGCGACTACCACAATTAACAATTAATTAATTGTTAATCGTGAATACTACAACTAACAATTAATTAATTGTTAATTGTGACTATCAATTACAGTAGTCGCAATTAACAGATAATTAATTTTTACAAACCTTTATTTGGCTTGACTTGTTTGTATCTGTGGGTCAAATTTTGCACACATATGTAAATCAGATAACAATGCATTATGAAATTTTTGTTAGAGACAACAATAAAATGGCGGCTCCAAGATGGCGGACAAGATTTGTGATTATGGTCCCACTCTATTCCAAATTGGTATGTGGTGGTATTTGGGATCTGAGATTATGAATTTTTTGTCAAAATGAATAAATTCAAGAAAATAAACTTTGAAGTAAATTAAACCCATCATTTTAAGAATGGATATATATTCACACCAGTAATTCTAAGTAGAAATTTATGAAATTTTTTATAAAATAACTACATAGGAAAGTCTCCCGACAAGCTTTTCTATCATATAAAATTTTACAATATAAGAAAATGATGCGTTTGATTTACATCAAAATTTATTTTCTTCTTTTGTTAAAAAAATATTTTTTTTTACTTCAAGTATTCTATCATTTCTGCCATGAATCTTAAATTCATTAATTTTGACAAAAAAATCATAATCTCCGACCCCAACAACATCCACATAACAAATCTCGTCCGCCATCTTCAATTTATTACTTTTGAAAAAAAAATTAATCTTAGACCTCAAAAACACCCACATTCCACTTTTGAATAGAATCGAACCACGATTACACTTATCGTCCGCCATCTTGGAGCCACCATTTTGTTTTTCTCCAACAGAAATTAGAAGTTATGATCAAAAACAATTTTGGGTGATTTTTGAATACAATTCTAACCTACATAGCGTTTACAAACATTTATAAATAATTTTTATGGCACCACGCAGTTTCATAAAACTCACGGGCAGGTTAATTGTTAGTTTTAATTGTTTTATATAATGATTGAAAAAGTTAATTGTGATTAATTTAATTGTGATTGATTTAGTTGAAAGTTGCAATTAATCTAACGTAATCTAAATAAATTAATTGCAAAGTGCAATTAACAATTAATTGTGATTACTTTCAATTGCGATTAAATTAATTGCAATTAATTTTTTAATCAATTGAATTTTCAATTGATTGATGCCCAACACTGGTAGTAGAACTATTCTGATAAAGTTACAAAAAAAAGAATTATCGTTCAAATACGATGCTCGTTAAGAAAATTTGAAAAATAAGCGAATTAATAGAAACTTCACAAAAAAAAGCCAAAACGAACTCTCCATAATTTCGTTTTACTGCACGGCCGGTTGCCGCACCAAGTAACGTCGTTTATGGCACCAAGTAACGTCGTTTATGTAGAGGGCTGAAAGTGTTTAAATTAAATTTAGCTACGCCTTTTTAGATAGCGCAATGAGTACCACATTTAGTTTTAAATTTAAAGATATTGATTTTAGAAAAAGTTGTAGCCAATACAATATGTTCACATGCTAGAGCAAAAAATTAATTATAAAATACAAGCAAATTACGCGAATTCAGGTTAAGGATTCAAGCGGGAAAGGGGATCTCTATTACTTTTCAACTAGGTCATTGACCTATTGTGCTCTCTCTTAGAGGATCTCCCAGTCATCTTGGTTATACCTAAAATTCCTCTTCTGCTTTGTACCAGTGCGTCATAGTCAAACATTAAGTGTCCTGCAGTTTCTTCTGCCATATCGCACATTCTGTAGTTGAAGGTTCCATGATAAAGTTCCATTTTCAGTGAGTGTGTGCTTAATTTGCAATGACCTAGTAGCATGCCGATAAATTCTCTTAATTATCGACGGTTGAGCTGTAATAGGTCATTTCCTAGATTTATAACTCTTTTCGTGTAATGATTTCCAGTGGTTAGTATGCTGGTTGATGTATTACCTGTTTATATTTTTGGCTACGTAGACTGAAATGGCTTGTATTTTATCTTGAAAATTAATCTAACTCCATGTATCCCTGCACCGCTAGCACTTTTAGTTTTCCAGCCATCAGTGTACCACATAATCCTTCGTTGCATCTACTAGGGTTCTCCTTTCTCCTATTCCTGTCTATTACTCAAGTCGGCAGAAAATAGTTTTTGGGATCATTCTATCAGCGGTCCGCTAAAGGATTGGATTATCAGTTAAGCTGACAATCCTCCCATAATCGTTAGAATAATTTCTCTAGTTTCCCGTATATTTATGACGGTATGCTGCCAATCTTGATGAGTATGTCCAAGGGAAGATGATTTAAGATTTATTCCATAGCCGATGTAGATATATTGCTTCGTACTCTCAGTGTTCCTAAAAATACCAGTCTTTGTAGACTTGCAAGATGGGCTTTCGCTATTGGTTGTTTAACTTTCGGCCACCGTATCACAGCACCGTTTGTAACTTTCTGTCGAATTTCCGTAGTGTATAGCCAGAAGATCATTTTGGGTTATAGCCCCTATAGCCCGAATAATCGTCTCGCCATCATGAGGATGGTTTTCGCTTTTTCAATCGTCCTGATTAATTGACTGTTCCATTAGAGTCCAAGTATTAGAAATCATATTATTGTAATTTAATTATCAAAGAGTTGGGGTACCTTAAAAGATCCAAATTCCTTCTTTTTGTGAAAGGGGCCAAAAAAGTTTTAAACCCTAGGGTTTTCCCTTAAACACCAGTTTTGAATTATATTTGGATCATTTTGTGTAATTTCTGCATATGTGCTCATATGATTCCCTTTGACTAGTGCTACAATATCGTCAGCGTATAGCCATGGGCATATATGCTAGATTCATTCAAACATCTGAGGAGATTGTCTACCTCAAGTTTCCGTAGAAGGTGGGATAGAAATCCTCTACGGACATCCTTTTCTGGAAAACATATCATAAACCTAAAAGATAACTGTTCAAGCAAACTTAACTAATCTAGCTCATTAACAATAGAATGCATAAAAGAAGTTTTGCTCAGAACCTTAATCGATTCGAAACTAGACTATGGGAGCTTTATATACATGTCTGCTGCTAGGTCTAACTTAAGTACTCTGAACTCCGTACACGACAGTGCATTAAGGATATGACTGGGAGCTTTTAGGTCCAGTCCAGCGGAAAGTCTCTAGTGTGAAGCTAACGAACCACCTCTTTGGCTCAATAACTTTTGTTAAATTATGCTACCAGAGTGTCCGTCAATCCCCAAAATCAAATAAATGTGTTAGTTAAAGATACTCGCTCTCCTGGTAATCGAAATATTATAGCGAAAATATTACCACAAATGTTTTCACCACTTCTGTCAAATGTAGATCTCAACGCAACAACATCTAATCTAATTTCTTCTATTCCCCCTTGGAAGAAATGCATACCTTAGATCAATATTTCTCTCAGCCAGTACTCTAAACATGAAATCACTAGCTCCCTTTTACGCAATGTTTTTCAGAAATTAATAATGAATTCCAATACGACACATTTTTCTATACCGATGCATCAAAATGTGCGGATATTGACAGCTGTGCAGTCACTTCATCATTTAATGAAGTACTTAAAACCAGCATTAATCCACCATTTTCCAGTATCCACACGGCAAAATGATTAGGTATCCTTCAAACCACAAATTCCTTATCACCAGAATATAACTATCATGATTTTTTAAATTAAACTTCTTAACTGCCCTTGACTTCAGAAAATCTCATAATCAGTTAGTCATTGGCTTAACCACTTCACCTAATAGTGGTCTGGACAGACCTTCTTCGGTTTGTTAAACCTGATATCATTGACTTGAATGAGATGTTAGGATTAGATTTCGCAGGTGTGGAATATTATTATTATTATTCATTGGGATGATATAAACTAATAATCGTGTAATTAGAAATAATTGTTGGTATATGAAAAAATTTGGAATTTTGGTGCTGTAATATTCAATTTACTAAATTGACAATAAAAAACTAGATACTGCTTTTATTCGTTTATAATATAACTTGAATGTATTATGTCTTATCTAAAAGAAACTGATATGGATGAACTTATATGAGAAAGAAAAGTGTATCAGTGTGAAATAGTTATTTATGCAACAAGTGAGTACTTTTTCATAAATGTAAAATGTGTCTCATGAGTCATACAATATTTTTTCTACTACCAAAAAATACATAGTTATTAATTAAAATACAAGTAATCTACTTTACGCACTAGTACGTAAAGTTAAACTTAACATACTACGTATCGTATGTAAAGTTAGTACTTTATGCACGATAATAAAAAAATCATTTCATGTGTTTTCACGTTTTCGATCACCAATTCGTGACGATTCTCTTAATAAAATTACTAAAAGAACTAAGACAAAGACGGATAAGAAGAAGGTAGGTGTCTGAGCGAGATCTGAAACATACACACACATATATAAGATTTTATATAGAGGCTTATAAGCATGACTGGCCGGTGATTATAAAGTCAAAGTAGCACGTTAAGGCCCGTGATTAAGGTTGGTTAAAGTCGCCGCTTAATTGCTGTTTACCGAGGCCATTCGCGCGTTTGATCGCGTCGGAGCGCGGACCGCCGTTCTGTGATTACGGACCCGCCGAGCCGACAACAAGAAAAGAAGAAGAACGGGGAATCTTTTCTCGGTCCCCAGCTACCAATTCGAGTCTTCTTTGCCAGCTTTGCTTCGGGATAAATATCATCGACCGGTATAACCAATTATTTTTTTTTCTTCAAGAGAGAGATGGTGTATTTTATTTTTCTATATAATAGCTGTTCGGCACTTTCAGTGAGAAAGAAAATATTTATTTTGACTATGATGCTTCAGTAAACACTGGGCGATGAGAAACAATAGTTTTTTTTTAAAACCATTTTTAATCAATTAAAATGTACGTGTTATTTCACGTATTTTTATTTTAGTAATAAATAAATCAATACAATTCAAAATTAGTCCTAAGTTTTTTTAACACCAAAAGTTAAAGTCTCTTTTGATATCTATTTTCTTTGTTAAACATTATGAGATCCTTTATTGGTTATGAAATGGTACCTAAATGTTTCACAAAAACACCTAAATAGGCCATCATTAGTTTTACAAAAAAAAATTACAACCACTGGAATTTTTTTAATTCTTCGAGATTATCTGCAAGGCCATTTGGAATACCATATACATACGCTGATAAGAAACCACAGGTTGTGCGGCACGCTAAGAGCAAGTATGGCTCTAGGGTACATACTCATTAGAGTCACATTTATACCCATGTCTAGAATAATTGGACAGGATACGGTAAAAGCTTGGTATAAGCTTAATATCTTTTGTATCTTTTGTACTAAAGATACTAAAAAAACTGCTAGACAGATATATTAGGTACGTCGAACTGGCTGAAAGACC
The DNA here is from genome assembly GCA_963243735.1 of Neocrepidodera transversa. NCBI lineage: Eukaryota > Metazoa > Arthropoda > Insecta > Coleoptera > Chrysomelidae > Neocrepidodera > Neocrepidodera transversa. Next base: position 39,011,169 of record OY725336.1, read on the forward strand.
TCTACACCGAAACTAATATGCCTGCAGATACTCCATTACATCAGCTTCTGAAGAGAGCTGAAAATGACATTAAAACGAGAGAAGAGCTACTGGCTGCCTTTCTGGATATAGAATAAGCTTTTGACAATACGTCATTAGATTCAATAGCCACAGCATCAAGAAACTTTAGTATTGACCAAACGTACTGCAAGTGGATAGACTGCATGTTATGAAACAGGCTAATATGTATATCTTTAATGGGAGATAAAAAGGCAGCTCATGTGACCAGAGGTTGCCCGCAGGGAGGAGTTCCATCTCTCCTACCATGGAATCTGGTAATGAATGGGCTCTTGAGAATTCTACAAGATGGACACAAAATATTGTGATATGCAGATGACGTCATCATATTTTCCTAAGAAAAATTTAGTACTACGGTTAGGAAACGACTGCAGATGGCCCTTAACGCAGTCTCACTATGGACAGAACATGAGGGATAAAAAATGTTCCTCCAAGTCTAACATAGTAGCATTCACGGAAAGGAGGAATCTAGAGGGTCTTGGCCCACAATGGCTTCATGGTGAAGAGTTACATCTGTAGGGAGGTGTAAAATATCTTGGTGTCATGTTAGACACAAACTTACCTGTAACCTCCAGATTCAAAAAGTGCATACAAAAGCAGTTGCTACTTTAATGATAGACGCACGTATGGAAAAACATGGGGCTCAATCCAAAAATGGTATACTGGGTATACAATATGGTAGTTCTACATATGCATCTCTTTTCTGGTGGCCAAAGATAAAACAACGGACTGCTATCTCCAAATTGGGCAAGATACAAACACTTGTCTACTTGGTAATAACGGGGAACATAGAAACAACACCTAAATCTGCTATGGAAACCTTGCTTGAACTCCTGCCATTAAAATACGTTATAATGCGGGCAGCGGTGGTGGTGGATTAGAATGACAATACGATGCCTAGATGACTCATAACATTATAAAGAAAATCATTGACTGGAACACACAATTAGAACATATGGGAGGTAAAGATGCTTGGTATGAGGTCAGCCCATATGACTGGTAAAGATGCTTGGCATGAGGTCAGACCATATGACTGGTGAATACAGCTTCAATAAAGATCTGAGGATAATAATTAAGAACCGGAATGGGTTCAATACAAGCATATAATTTAGGACAAACCCTAGTGGAATTACCTGGTACAGAGACGGGTCAAAAACCGAGGGGAGAACTGAAGCTGGTATATACTGCTAACAGAATAAGCACTTCTGTATTCCAGGCAGAAGTACATACAATACGTGAATGTGCTAAAAATAGTCATATGAGGGAAAAATAATCTTAATCTACTCAGACAGTCAATGCATGGGAATGTGGCAAAAAACTTAGGGAACTGGCGACTTACAATGAGGTAATCTTACCATGGGTACCAGGGCATAAAGGCTCGCTGATGACCTCACAAGAAGCGGATCGTCAACCTCACTAATTCATCCAGAACAAAAACTTTAAGACATAAATTATACTGGGACAAATTACCCGGACTACTTCACGTGAAAAAGTTTATAAAAGATCCCTCAAAGAAGGTAACTGAAGATCTGAGCAGGAATAAATCCATTACGAATCACCACAGGGTTCCTCACGGGACACCTTCCCACCAGAGAGCACCTAAACAAAATGGGGTTAAACAACGGTGATCTTAAATGCAGACAATGCAATAAAGCGAGTGAGAATACACTCCACATACTGTGAATTGTGAGGCACAGAAGACAAAGAATATAATATGGAAAACCCAAACGGGATCCAGAAGTCTATGGCAAACAGCCATTAAAGAACGCATACAGACTAGTAGAGGGAACGAGATTAACTGACTGGGTGAAGTAGATAAAGAGACGGGATATAACGTAATATATCCACGAGGTTGCAGTGAAGTTGGTTGATAAAATAAGTGCATATACTGTTTTTATCAAAAAATTGACAAAGACTCATCTGATCCATAGGTTGCTAGTTCAGATCTGGCTCGAAGGACCAAATTGTGATATTTATCTCGTAGAGGAATAATAAACAGTTCAGTTAGTTTTCGGAACTTTAATTTATATTACAAAACGACAAAATAGCAATAAGAATATATATGCTTTCGGTGCTATGCCTGGAATTAGTAGAGAAAGGATCGGGCTAGGAAAGAACTTTGCCTTCAAATTAGTTTTACTTGGACGACCGAGCTTTGTTTGTTTTTCCTAATTTTTCCTATTTTTTCTTATTTTTATCCATTTCTTTCTATTTATCATTATTTTTTATACTTTTTTTTATTTTTCCCTATTTGCTACAATTTTGCCTATTTTTCTATAGGTTTTCTATATTTTTTGAAGTTTTTCCCTATTTTGCATTATTTTCTTTATTTTACCTATAATTTCTATTTTTAGATTTTTTCCTATTTTTCCTATTTCTTCCTATTTTCTCCTGTTTTTCTCAGTATTTTTATTGTTTAATACTTTTTTCTTGCTTTTCATAAATTTCCATAATTTATCCATTTTTCACCTTTTCTCCTCATTTTCCATATTTTCAATATTTTTCCCACTTTTCCCTTTTTTGCAAATTTTTCCCTATTTTTCACTACTTTTCCACATTTCCACATGTTTATCAATATTTTCCTTATTTGTCCCTAATTTCCCTTTTTTCCTATTTTGTCCTACTTTTCCTGTTTTTTCCAGTTATTCAATATTTTCGTATTTCTTTCATATTTTTCCTGTTTTTCATAATTTGTCCTTATTTGGCTCTATTATTCGACATTTTTTCTTATTTTCCATTTTTTTCCTATTTGTCCTTATTTTTCCCTATTTTTCACTATTAGCCCATGTTTCTCTATTTTTCTCTAATTTCCCTATATTCTGAACTATTTTATCCTTTTTCCCATTTTTTCCTAATTTTTCTCCATTTTTTCCCATATTTCGCAATTTTTTACAATTTTTTCTATTTTTCCTATTTTCTCTATTTATTCCTGTTTTTCATTATTATTTTCAGTATTAGTTTCGTGATGACGAAACAAATTTATCACTTTTCTACACGTTTCCGAGCTACCTGAGTCCGAAAATGCAAAAAAATCCTGTCTGGATGTCTGTCTATCTGACTGGATGTAAACACTGTAACTTTTGAACGACAGCTCCGATCGAGTACCGGTTTTCACTTTACCTAGAACCCTATTGAATTTGAGCAGGATCGGACCAGCCCTTCCGGTACCCTACAAATTAAGTGGTTTGGATGAGAAAACTTTTTTCCAATTCAAATTTTTAGAACTTTTTCCACTTAACATTATGTATAATATTTCCCTACATGTATCTGAAAAGTTTGGTCAGTATCGCACAAACCATTCCGGTACCCGCTTCACAACGATCCATAAAAATCAAGGTCTCAAGGGATAAACTTTTTTACAATGCAAATTAAAAAAAAGTACGTCAGATCATGTATGTGTATCATGTGTTCTACATGTATTTAGCGCCAATGCTTCACAGCATAAAAAGTGTTCGCTCGATGGGCCGAAGTCCCAAAACAGTGCACCACCATTTTTAGCGTCTATAGAATTTTTCCTTATTTTTCCCTAATTTTCCCCGTTTTCCCTATTTTACCCTATTTTTTACTATTCTATTCTATTTTTTCCTACTACCATTACCCTCTCGAATAAGTACGTTGACATACTTATTCTATGGAAGCAACCTTTTTTCACCATTTTCTGCCCCTTAAAATCAAAATTTCGCAAAATATTTTTTTAGTGGGTGTCTGTATTATGAACAGAACATACTCTCAGAATTTTAACTCCTGGGTAAAGTACGTTGATTCTATGTCAATCAGTCAGTCAGTCAGCCAGTCAGTCAGTCAGTCAGCCAAGACTTAGCCGCTTATATTATAGACTAGCTGAAAACCCGTACTTTGCTACAGAGTCTCTTTAGTACCTGGACGACCGAGTTTTGCTTGTTTTTTCCTATTTCTTCCTATATTTCCTGTTTTTCATTATTTTTTCCTGTCTTTTCCTATTTATCCCTATTATTATCTATTTTTTCCTATTTTTACTATTTTTCCTTATTTCCCCTATTTTTCACCATTTCCCATACATTTCAAAATTTTTTTGCCGATTTTCCTATATTTATCTCTAATTTCACTATTTTATTTCTCTTTTTCAAATATTTTTCTATCTTTTTATCACCATGTTTCTTTCTCTTTTTTTCTGTTTTATCCTGTTTGGTACTTATTTTCCATATTTTCCCCATTTTTCCGTATATTTCACCACATATTTTTCCATTTTTTACTACTTTCCCATTTGTTACTCCATTTATTCTTTAATTTCCCAATTTTTCCATGTTTTTTCCTATTTTGTCTTATTTTTCCCAATTCTTCCCTATTTTTCATATTTTCCCTTATTTTTCACTATTTTTCCCAAGTTTCTCTTTTATTTCTAATTTTGCCCTATTATTCCATATTTTTCTCCAATTTTCATTTTTCCCAATTTTTTCTTATTTCTTCATATTTTTCCCGTTTTTCATTATTCCACGGATTTTCTCTATTTTGCTCTTTTTTTCCTATTTTTTCCGACTTTTCACTATATTCCCCTATTTTTCTCTTTTGTTCTCTTTTTTTAACCATTTTTTGTATTTTTTCTATTTTTCCTATTTTTTGCCTATTCGCTTGTTTTTCATTAGTTTTTCCTAGTTTCTTTATTTTTCCCAATTTTTTCCTATTTGTTCCTATTTTGCAATAGTTTTCCCATTTTTATCTATTATTCTCTATGTTTTTCCAATTTTCCTTAATTTTCCATGTAAGTCTATGGGTTCAGTAGATTTTGCTGTGCGTTGATTCTATGTCAGTCAGTCAATCAGTCAGATATGTAAAAAATGAGCATATTAAATGAATTTAAATCTAGTATTTTAACTAAAAACTATTGCACAGACTTAGGCAAATTTGTCAAAAATAATTTCATATGTAACACTTCACTTCAAACTTTTTTACCAGAGAAAAATTGGAAAAAATATGGTTTTTAGATGGGTAGTTGTGATTTCATATTTAGGCTTGAATATTGTTTATAAATATGTTTGTCGAATAATATTGTTCCAAATGGTAAAATAACTTTACTCTTGACCAAAATTCATATATTTTTCAACTTCCCTAGTACGTACATGGTAAATTTTAATTTTAATATTTTAAGTGAAGCGTCAACTTAATCAAGAACATTTTTTTTCTCAAAAATCAATAATAAAAACAGTAATTGTTCTTATATATAAAAGATATAGTCAATGATAAAAAAATATTTATCTGTAAACGTACACCGTTTTTTAATCAGATAAAAAACATCCATTTAAAAACTAACCCACCCCATTAACCCCTCAGCACGCCATATGGGCACCCATCAACCGAAAAAAAATAATTACAGTAAACACAAGAATTCCGAATCCAAATATCCAAATGGAAAATTAAAAGGCCATTATTAAAATGTGGCATCAAGATCAAGTAGTCCGTGGCCACGCCCTATTTTTTTCCATATTTAATTCTTGTTTAATCTCAGTCTTAAATATTAAATGTTTTTTTTTAGGGCTAATGTTTATTTGATGAGAGACTTATTCTAATGTTAATTTTATGTTAAAATGTGTATACAAATTCGTGTTTTTTTGGGTTAGTTTATTGCTTTATTGTCACGCATGGAAAATTCAATTTTAGAAAGGTATGAAAAAATTATTTTTGAGGTTATATTGTAGGAAAGAAACAATTGTTAAATAACATTTTAATTCCGATTTGGCTGGAAATTACATCAACTTCTTCGTGTTAAATTTCCACAGATATTTATTTTTATATCAGAATCAAATTGGCAACAATTTATCTAATGACGTAATTGAAGTATATTCTGATATCAACCAATGAAATGTCACAATTTTTTAAATTCAGACCAATGGGAATCAAATATCAGCGGCTATTTCCTATTTCTCCAGAGAAATAGTCATTTTGATTAAATGAGCGTTCCACGTTAGGTTTGAGCTTGAATTCGTAGTTTATTGTAATTTTAATATCAAAAAGTTTGAGTACATTAAAGGTTCAAGTTTTTCTTTTTTTTTCTTGAAAGGGCCAAAATAGTGGCACTATGATCAATTATCCTTCTCATCTCTGTCGATAAAGGTGGTGTCGTACGGTAAGTATATTTTATGAAACTAGAAGGTTGGTGTTACCCCCTTCCAGTTGCAGTTTTAATTTTTATCACTACTCTGTTTCTAGAACAGAATTCAATTAGTAGAAGGTGCGGGTATATCATTACTTACATCGATTCAAGCTCGATGATTTGCTACTCGGGTCTTATCGTAATGTATTTTCATATTTGTATTTCCATGTCCACATTGATAGCTCACTATTTTTTGACAAAAAGTGGCTGTTGCCGCTTTAGCGTGATGAAGGTTAATTTCTGCTGTCACCCCATTTTACGGTCTATTTGAATTCTCGGTCAATACTTTAAAGGTTAGCGGATCCATCCCTAGATATGGTTTTAGATCGAGTTTCTTCAAGATCTTGAGTAAGTCGCTGACTACTCTGAGAATCCTGTGTTATTCCTTTGGTTCGGCCTTGCCTCCAACGACTACCCAGTTCTGTTTTTAAACCACTTTGTCGCTTAAGGGCAAATAGAATTTGTCTGCTGGTACGAACACCAAAACATTTGCTGTCATAAAAAGGTTTCTGGCAAGCCATAGTTTAAGGTTTACCTCTTCCAAGGGTTTAGCCGTTTTCATTGTTTTTATCAGCCAGGATTTAGTATACTCATCTTTGCCAGTAGATGATGTTCTGTCAGCTCTTTTCAGAGCTACTCCTACCGATAGTCCTGTCGTGGGAGATGTGCAGGGGTTGGGCGGTAGTCATCTCGATGTGCTACTAATTTTGGCTTTTATTTCTGTCCTGGACAGAATCTGGCCCCCTTTTGCCAGGACCCATTCTTTCGCTCTTTTGCGATAAGCAGTTGCTCACAAATGAGTTTTCTTATTGGGCTTGCTTTGGGAGGGTTTTATTGGTTCTTTCTTGCTCGGCCCAGAAGTGTCATGATGAGCCACTCTTGACAAATTCTCATCTTGTTCCACTGGCACGATGAGGTTATCCTTTTCTGGATTTTCATCACTACCAGTGAGTTTAGTTTGGGTTGTATTTTTGTCCCACAATTAGTAAGGGCAAGGTGGCTGATCTCCACAGAGCTCCGGATGTAAGGTCAAGCCTAGTTAATATCGGGATGTCGTCCTGTTTCCCGGAGACATCATTTGCCCCCGATGGCATTCAGCTCATTGGTACAACGGGATCCACCAGGGTTGTTCTTGAGGAACTTTTGATTGTGCTGAAGTTGGTCACAACATACACAACTAACAATTTGCTATTTTATAATAGTCGTAGATAGATTTATAAATATTATAAAACAGAAACGTTTTCAAAATGTTTATAAAAATCAATAAACACAAAATGGGCACAATTAATAAAACATTATGTTTATATAATATATTTTATAAGTGCTATAGCCACTACTATAAAACAGTTATACATACAGTGTTTATAAAAATATAATAAAACTGTTTTATAAAAGATTTATAAGTGTTGGAAAATTTCTTAAACTTTATTATGATGCGATACTTATATATTACCTAAAAAATTATTATATAAATATTATATATATGTTTTATAATTGAATTATTTATTGCTATTGTAGCAGTATTAATAAATCAACTTTGTTTTATTAATATGTTTATAAAAAACTAAATTGTTTTCAAATATTCCAGAGTTGATGGTGATAATATAAATGCAAAAATATGAACAGCATCTGCTTTTTAGAAAACCAAGTCCGACTTTTGTCACTTAAATGTGATTTTTGTTAAAGTGTTAGTTTCTTACAGGAGGAAAATTTTGATGCGAAACAAATTTTATTGTGATTTATATGGTATAAATGCAGTGAATTTTCTTGCCCTCCAATTTTATCAAGGTTTTCTAATAATTTTAGAAGTTAAAAAATAAAAAAAAAATGTTGCGGTAGTAATAATTGAACTTACTAGTTATATTCTTCTAAATTTATTTATACTGTTCTGATTATTAAGATGGCTGCCACTGCTGCCAGTAATATAACAGTTTAGTGGACAAAGTAGGTTTTATAAAATAATTTACCAACGTTTGTGATAATTTAAAAAAAATTTATAAAATATACTTCATTTTCAGAAGAACCCTACAAAACAGGACCGTATTTTAAAAATATAATGAATAATAGATGAATTGATAAACAAATTTAATCACAATTATATTAATTAATTTAGCTTTTTCTATAACAATTTAAAGTGTAAATGTCCTTAAATATTCACCGCCAAAATGTTTTCATTCAGACTGTATATCAGTAACTAATAATCGTACAGCTTTGAGAAAAAAAAATTCTTAACAAAAATGGCCAAGAGAAATGGCTGGAAATTATTTTTAATTACGTAGGGTGGCCGCTAAGGGGCGCAAGGAATACTCGAAACCATAATACTGCGATTATCTCAAAAATTACCTAATAAAGGTTTTCTAAAAATACACTTTTTGAAATCTTAATGAGATTATGAAAAAATTTTTTTTTGGACTTTTAACCCTACTGTTCGAATACGGGGTGGGGAAAGGTTCAAAGTTGTTATAAAAAAATGACATATAACTTTTTTGTTTTTTTAACTGATTTCAATGATATTGGCACCATTTAAAAGAGTTTTTCCTGTTTAATAAGATGCATAACGAAAATGTCAAAATTAAACACTTTTGTCGCCGCTAGGGAACGCCATGTTGAAAAGTCGACAATTTTCCCACTTTTTTCGGAAATTTTAATTGTAATGAGGCATTTTTTTTATTCAGAAGAAAAAAGGAGAAAAAATGAGGAATAGCTAGTGAAAACCCCAAATCTAAATCTTAATCCTATCCAGTTTTTTGTATTTTACTCAAAAACGATTCGTTTTACTAATCCCCTTCATGCAAAAAAACCAAAAAAAAAAAGAAATTTGTTTCCATTTAATCATAGGTACGACCATTTTAAAATTCCAACATAATATTTTCAACCGTTTTATTATAACAAATATCCAGGTTTACAATTTGGAATTAATTGTTATTTTTAGAAATTAGAAATCAACAATTGATTTTTAAATCTAATGCATTCTAATTATTATTAAGTACTTGAAACGCCAACCCTGGTCAAGAATTTTACGAAACTTTATGTACAGCTTATAAATAATACTATTTTGTGAATATTTTAATTAAATAGTATTAAAATTTTCCATTACGGTTCTGTTCCTTTTGTTGTATGGCGTTATGGAACACAGTGAATGCAGAATCCTTGCTGGTGTATTTTATCCTTGTTTATAAAATAAATCACCTTCTTTTGCGTCAAAGTAATTTTATTAAAACATCAACCAACTCAATTTCGAGCAGACATTGTGTCCATCGTTGCACTTATAAAACATTTTTAAGATTTTTTTGATCTTCGAACCTATAAATTTGTTGAATACTGGTAAACCATCCATATTCACATTTATTGAAATTTTTGATGGAGGGTCAGGCATCGGAGAAAGAATTTGTTCTAAGCACAGTGAATGAGGAATCCTAGCTGGTGTTTTATCCTTGTTTATAAAATAATGACATAAAAGGTTATATGCACCGCGGGAATAAACAAATGATTATGCCCTCGGGCGACTTACAAACCCTCGGGCCAGAGTACTTTGAGTTTATAAGATCGTCGCCCTCAGGGCATAAAGATCTATTTATACCCTTAGTACATAAATAACTATAATAACAAAACAGAAAATATTTTAAAAAAAACTTTGAACCCAAAAGAAATAGAACTTACCATTCGAACATAAATGGAAGGATATTCCCAAGAATAAAGTTAATAATAAAAAATATTACATGTAAAACAAAACAAAAACCAATTTGTGAAATGAAGAGAGAATTTCAGTCATACTCATTTGTAGTAATCTTTTCTAAGAGACTTGGATTATAATTCAGTAATTCCTTATCTGGTCTCCATTCGTTAGCTCTACCTGACAGAGTTTTCATTTTATCTTCTATTAAAAGAACTGCTGCACATGTCTTTATGAGAAGTCGATTGCGAAGGAACGTTTTTGTCCGATTTAGTTGCGAGAAAGCTCTCTTTAGTCTCTCTGCTGAAGCTGAAGAATATGGTAAAGACAAAATACATTTGATAGTGCTCGTTTTTGTCTATTTTTCAACAGTGCATGCTCTGGTGCCACTTCATAATTAAAAGTACCACTTTTGGCATAATTGTGCTATATTGAACAAACCTGGGTTCCTCCTAGGATTAGGCTTTGAGTTGGTAGACGGCAAGATATTGTGGTGAGGGTTGGTGGTAAGCTGGCCTTAGTTTCACTGCCTCTTCCTTTCCCGCCAGGTTCAAGAGGAGGCAGCTACTCGGCTTTTCCACCTGAGATGAAGTCACACAGCTCTTCGAAAAGGAACAGGTTGTAGTTAATAAAAATAGAAAAAATAAAGTCACTACCGTAAAAAAATTTATAATTTAAATTTAAAGCACTTCATGTTAAACTCTATGGAAAGCCTGAACTACATCTACATAGCATTTCGAAACTATGTTATTCTATTCTATACTATAATATACTAGAACATCTATTATAATATTCAATGAGCATTGGTCATTAGGTATTTTTTAAATGTTTTTAATTATTACTTTTATTTAATGTTAATTGCGTTTATGCAAACCTGTATTTCCTAACGTCAACAAACATTTTTGTAAAACAATTAACCTGAATTTTAGCTTAAAAAAATGAAAAATGTGAGTAAATGTGAAATTCTTTGAAACAAGGAAAAAACGAAATAAGCTGCAAATAGCTTTTTTTCCACTTGTAGTAACTACTGTTAATCAGACAACTGCAATACGAGGTTTTAATAACATCGTTTCTTTTAACTTCATTATAAAGACAATAATGGTTTGCCGTCTTATATTGTCCATTTATATTTTGTTCGTCTTGTTAATTTTACAACCTGAAAAACTGGTTGTTTGAACTAACATAACGTTCCATTAATATATTCTTTCATATTTAAATATTTTTTATGGCTCGTTTAAAACAAAAGATATATACAAAAAGCTATTAAAATGGAATTATACTTAACACCTGTATTAAAAAAAACAACGTATTTAAGACTATATAGTTTTATCGACTCCAAACATATTCATAACCACAATAAAATTTTTGTTTAGTCAAATATTGAATAATTTAAGGATCGAACTTAAGTTAATCCATCATTAGCTGTAGCTATAACCCATCGGTGTTTATTTTTCCTAAACTAATGCTCTTTCTCGGAAATATTTTTTGATTATAAGACACAAAAGAAGCACACAAGTTGATACCTTTTGTGATGTTGCGCTTCGCCATTATTTACGGTTGTAAATTCTACCTGTCTGAATGCCAAAATGTGAACTTAAACTAATTCAAATCAAAACGTTCCAATTTTTAAACCAAAGACATATACGAGGGGCAATGGGATATATTTCAATTATTTTTTTAAGACTATTAATTGCTATTATTTTGTTTTTATTTAACTTTACTACATTAATTTTATTCTTATGTTTGATTTTAAATTTTATGCAATATAAACAGCAACTAATGTTTTTATTATCATCTTCATTTAAAATCTGTTCAAATTTTTCTAATTATAATTAAAATTATATACAAAATTCTAAACGCCACTCACTATCGCACGTTCTTATTTTACTTCGAAAGTACACTGCGTGGTGCTTTGGCATGCATAATTACTTTTGAGATTTAGCGGGGAATTAGTTCGTTTATGTTTTTTCTTTGTAATGCTATTTTGGTAATGCTGAAAGAAGTAAGGTTATATTTTTCGTATTAAAAAATGTTTTCCAAAAAGTTGTTAATAAATTCAGGCCGACAACTTCTCTCAGTTGTCGACGGTTGAGCTGTAAGAGGTCATTTACTAGATTACGATTAGGTTGTTTAATAACTCTTTTCGTGTGCGTATGATCATGAAAGTTATTAGTTTGCTTATTGAGCATATATTTTTTTATTTTCTGACGAACCAGTGCATATGAGATTCCACATATTGGTTCGGTTTTCCGGTTCCATTTTACTTTCCCCACCCACCTCCGAGAAGGGAAAGTATTGTGAATAAGCTAAAAAAATTTTTCGAGATAAAAATTGAAATATCCATTTTGAGGTCACCTGAGATGATTAAGACCATTTCCAAATGGAAGTCTGTCTCTGTCTGTCTCTGTCTGTCTCTGTCTGTCTCTGTCTGTCTCTGTCTGTCTCTGTCTGTCTCTGTCTGTCTCTGTCTGTCTCTGTCTGTCTCTGTCTGTCTCTGTCTGTCTCTGTCTGTCTCTGTCTGTCTCTGTCTGTCTCTGTCTGTCTCTGTCTGTCTCTGTCTGTCTCTGTCTGTCTCTGTCTGTCTCTGTCTGTCTCTGTCTGTCTCTGTCTGTCTCTGTCTGTCTCTGTCTGTCTCTGTCTGTCTCTGTCTGTCTCTGTCTGTCTCTGTCTGTCTCTGTCTGTCTCTGTCTGTCTCTGTCTGTCTCTGTCTGTCTCTGTCTGTCTCTGTCTGTCTCTGTCTGTCTCTGTCTGTCTCTGTCTGTCTCTGTCTGTCTCTGTCTGTCTCTGTCTGTCTCTGTCTGTTTCTGTCTGTCTCTGTCTGTCTCTGTCTGTCTCTGTCTGTCTCTGTCTGTCTCTGTCTGTCTCTGTCTGTCTCTGTCTGTCTCTGTCTGTCTCTGTCTGTCTCTGTCTGTCTCTGTCTGTCTCTGTCTGTCTCTGTCTGTCTCTGTCTGTCTCTGTCTGTCTCTGTCTGTCTCTGTCTGTCTCTGTCTGTCTCTGTCTGTCTCTGTCTGTCTCTGTCTGTCTCTGTCTGTCTCTGTCTGTCTCTGTCTGTCTCTGTCTGTCTCTGTCTGTCTCTGTCTGTCTCTGTCTGTCTCTGTCTGTCTCTGTCTGTCTCTGTCTGTCTCTGTCTGTCTCTGTCTGTCTGTTTATCTGTCTGTGTGTATTCTTCTACGATAGAGACCACACGTTTAATCCGATTGAGCTGAAATTTGGTATATGGGTTTGGGTTACCCGTCGGAAGAACCCATTAGTTTTTGTATGAGATCTGAGAAACGGAAGTGTCACTATCAAAAAATGACAGATGCAGTACATCACTGAATTCGACTTGCAATATGTCATTTGATAAAGCCCTTGAAAAACTCTATTCAGAACAGTCAGAATTATTTCTCCAACTGTCACCTGTCAAAAATAAAAAAATGTTAAAATTTTAATCTTTACCATTAAATATCTGAAAAAGTATTCCGATTTTTTTTCAACTTTATCTGATTTTTTTCTATTGTATTTGACTTTTTTCGATTTTTTCATTTTTTTTTCGTTTTTTTTTTAATTTTTTTATTCTTTCTATTTATGTTGTTTCGATTGTATTTGATTTTTTCTGTTTTTTGATTTAATAAACATTTTTTTTTCAATTTTTGTCGATTTTTCCGATTACTTCCTCTTTTTTTCGATTTCATCCAATTTTTATGGGAACGTAATCCGATATTTTCCATTAACTTTTTCAATTTTTTTCATTCTTTTAATTTTTTTTCTAGTTTTTTTTTCGATATTATTTAATTTTATCATTTTTTTTCAATTTTCTCCAATTTTTTTCAACTCTTCGATTGTTTCAAACTTCATCCATTTTTGTCGATATTTTTTGTACGACATCTGTCAAACGAAAGTGTCAGTATCAAAAAATGACAGATGCAATATGTAATGGCATTTGACTTGCAATATGTCATTTGAAAGCCCGTGAAAAACTCTATTCAGAACAGTCCAAATTATTTCTCCAACTGTCACCTGGAAAAAATAAAAAAATGTCAAAATTTTAAACTTTAACATTAAATATCTGAAAAAGTATTCGTGGGTACTCGTCGTGAAAGTTTTGGGACGACACAACCGATTTTTTGTTCTTTACGAAGGTACTAAGCAATTTTAGGTAGTCCCATACAAGTCTGGAATTGTATTGGTGCGATTTTAGTGCCTTTGTCGTTGCTTGACTGTCCGAGGCAATATAGATTGATTTACCTTTGTATTTCCTGTCGATATTCTTAGCTATGCAGACTAAAATGGCTTGAATTTCATCTAGGAATACTGTTGCATGTTGTACAAGGTTTAAACTGATATGGCCTTACTCTTGGCCTTACTCCATATATCCCTGCGTCGTTAACACTTTTAGTTTTTGAGCCATTAGTGTACCATATAAAACTTCCTTGCATAATCGAATGCTCTCTTTGGTCATTTTGTGTTTCAGTCCCATGTTTTTCCGAATAATGTTTCGCCATCATGAGTATGATTTTCGCTTTTACAATCGTCCTGATTAAATAAGTGTTCCACGTTAGCTTAGTGTTATGACTAGATATTTGAACTTATAGCTTATTGAGATTTCATTATCAAAAAATTTGGTTACTTTAAAGGATCCATTTTTCTCTTTTTTCTAAAAGGGACCAAAGTAGTTATTCAATGCCATTCCTACTCCATCCGGTTTAGATAAGGGGTTGTGGGCAGTGGTCCGTAACCAGGTCAATATATATACATTGTCCAATCTGGTAGGAGACTCGAAACTAGAATAAAGGAACACATTAGATACATAGACAAATACAAAAACTCTGACTTTACCGACACACCCTCTTCCTTTGCAAACCACATCCTGTCCACTAATCACTCCTTTTCTATCACGGATTCCACTCTCATCCATGATTGTCATAAAGGCAATAGGTTGAACCTCCTAGAGATGTTCGAAATTAACTCCTCTCTTCTTAATGATACTGTTTTGTGTCTTAATGAACAAATTCGACCTAAAGACAATCACTTATTATTATGATAATAAGTTGCAGTTGTATCACGAGAGGTGCGGTCATCAAAATAAAAGTTACGTGCAAGCTAAGGCAAAATGAGCTGTATCGAAAAATGTCAAGCTAAGAAAAGGAATTATGTGAGAATTGCATCTATGACAAAGCGCGCAGGCTGCCATTTATCCCTAGGGAAAATTAAACAAAAAGCCTAAATGTGTATATATTTCGCCCTCTAGCAACAAAACTATGGGAAATTCTAAAAAAAGTTAAATATATAAGGAACTTTGCACTAGAAAATTTTGCACTAAAGTGCATTGCCTATCCTCAATATTTGGAAAATTACGGAAAATCTACATGCACATTTTTGGCACGCCCCCTAGTGTCGCAACCATTGGAAATTTTAAAAAAGTTTGATACAAAATTTGTAGGAAATTTTATGCTCTAAAACTTTGTACTACAATATTTTTCACTAAAGTGTATTTTTTGTCCTTAAAATTTAAAAACCGTTAAAAATTGTTTATGTGTATTCAATCAATTTTGGTCTTGAGGACCTTATACTCTACCAATTTAAACCAAAAATTAATTGTCGCATTCGAGGAACACACCAACCCTTCATACCAAATTTTATCTTGATTGGTGGAGCGGTTCGGCAGTTATAGTGGAATATTACACATAGACACACAGACACACAGACACACAGACACACAGACACACAGACACACAGAAATACAGACACACAGACAGACCTTTCAATCTTCTAGGGGAACCTCAAAAGGAATCTCAATATCTCGAATTTTCTTTGATCGTTCATCATACTCTCCCTTTGATGGGTCCGGGAAAGTAAAACGAAATAAATGCTTTTCATTGTTTAGAAAAGGAAAAAATATTTTACTTTCATTTTTATGATGGTATTTAAAGTGAGAACTTGATTTGAAGCAAATTTTTATATTTTTGAAATTTATTAATTTAACCAATTATTTAATGGGCCGGTAATGATTATTGTCTTTCAGAAAAATTTTCCCATAAAAATAAAAGCGACTTTTCTGTAATAGCCCAATTCAAACTTTGGGAAAAAATATTTTCTTATGCTTTTCGGGCCTCCATAGTGACCAAGTACTCTAGTCAGTGTAGGCTATTAAATTCAGGGAGAATAAAAAATAAAAATTAAATAGTAAAATTGAATTATTTAATTGTAATTTTCAAGTGAAGTCAGTCGTAAATTTAGTGAAAAAACATCTGTCGAAAACCATTTTAAAACTAAACAACAAATTTGTTGGTATCATTGTTGTGTTAAAGCAGCTTACTTACAAGATAATAAGTAACTTCCTTATCGAACCATGTAGTAGCGGGAAAGTAACTTATGTAAATTATAACAATATGTAAGCATATTGTTTTAGTAATGTTTACTTCCCGTCGCGTTACTTAATCATTAACCATATACTTAAGTCCCATAACAAAAACAATTATGAAACATTTTATAATAAATATATAAAAACAATTCATGAAGAACCATGAAAATCACCACGCCTCCTTCATTCGCTGCGCTTGAAAAAATAAGCAGGCTCTTTCTTAAAAATGCTATTTTGTATTTTTGAAAGTTTTTACTAAATACGGGGTAGCACAATAAAACTCCTAATTTAATTTTAGTCAAAAAAAGTTTATTTAAGAAAAAAGGAAGAAAATTTAAAAATCTTAAGGAAAGATAAGCTTTCAGATAATTCAAGGAGCTTGTAAGAAAAGTTATCAGATGATTCGAGAAGCTTAGATCAACAAGTTAAAAGAACATGTGCTACAAGAACTTCATCAAGGGCCGAAAGCACAAAGAGTTTGGACCAGGATGTGAAATTGGAAGTAGAGGATTCAAACATTGGCTTCGAGGGAATAAAAAACAGAATAAAACCATCACAATTCGATGAAAAATCGTCATGGACTAATAATCAACGCCAATTCGAGGCAGAAGCAAAGATAAACGAATGGCCGGCCGAAAAAAAGACGATAATATTAGCTTTAGGAGATACAACGTATATTTTGTAAATTATAAAATCATCAGAACAAGAAGACTACGAACAACTGGTCAAAAATGTAGAACTGAGGTATGGACAAACATATGTGGAGCATGTTTATCATTCCCAACTAAACAATCGCTACTAAAAATTGAATAAATCTTTACAAGAGTTTGAAGCAGATATTTGCCGCCTGGCCCGCCTTGCCTATCCAGCAATACCGAAAAATGTGATAGAAAGGTTAGCAGTCCAAGCATTTTTATATGGACTTCTGGATCACGAAGCAAGACAAACATTTACACTAGCTCCTCCTACTAAAACTAGTGGATGATCTGGTTCGAACCGTTGAATTTGAGGTTGCGAAAAATTTATGTAGGACCAGTTTCGAGTCCTAATTATTGAAGGTAAGTCAGAAGAACCCTAAATAGATAAAGCGACTGTAAGGAAGATGGTAGAGGTAATTTTTACCAAGAAAAGACAATTAAGATGTTGGAAGTGCGGAATAAAAGGACATATGCGTATTAGTTTAAAGGAGAGCAACGGAACGTTAACTTCGTCATCGTCGGAATAGCCACCAAGGCCCAACAAACAACACATATGTCGCTTTGCTATATCATCGAGAGGAATCCAATAGAAAGTGTGTTTGTGGACGGCTTTATCAATAAAAACAATGTACCTTGCTGCTGGATATACGTGAGACGAAGACCCAGCATTGTCTTAAAATTGACAATGATAATTGGTTACTGTCTATGGTGAAATGGAGGTAGATCATTATTTGAATGACTTTTATGAGCTCTAAGGGATTTAAATTTAAAGACGGATTTCCACCAGTGAATGATGAAGAAGTAGTGCTCCATGGAAAAGATGCTACAGTGCTTTGAGTATTGTTAGCTGAGGATGTCAAGATTTCGGATAGAGCTAAAATTATTTTGAACGTTTAGCTGTATGAGAAAGGTAATGGTGAAATATTAATGATGATCGATCCCGAACTTGACGATCGAAATATAGGAAAGGGAAAACTTTGTTTTGTGCCAAGGAGATTGTGCCAGTAAGAAAATTAACTTAAATTATTATCCGGTTACATTAAAAAAATGAACAATTTTAGGACACTGTTCGATGGTTTAATCTGTAAATATAAATGAATAGGATACCGCAGCACCAGCAGTTAAATTTCCAGAACAGCTAGAGACACTCGTAACTGACTCTTCCAAGAATTTTAAACCAAAATATAAAACAAAACATCGTCAGAAACTATCAGGATATCTTTGACATAGGGAAAGGAAGAGGAGGACGAAAAGGGTGGAATATAAAATTAATACTGGCGATAATCAGCCTGTTTAAAAGTCGGCAAGAACCTTTAGCGAAAAGAGAGGAATCCAATAGAATAATCCACGAAATGGTGGAAAAAGGGCAGGTTGAACAGCTACGGAGGATCCAGAAAAGACCGTGTCAAAAATCCTGTTAATATTGTTAATTGTAAAAAGCTGTGTTTAAAATTAATAATAGAGTTGTATTTTTATGTAAATAAATTAGCTGTAAAATAAATGAAATAAAACTCTAAGTCATGTACCACATAAACTATTATTAACAAAATTAGGGAACGGCAACTAGTTTCGGCTTACAAGTCATCTTCAGGCCTAAAAGATATACATTACGATAACATGGGTTAACAATCATAGAAAAAACAATGCGGTTACCATAAATTGGTTGAAAACATGTTGAAAATTATAAACAAATCACATAATATTATAATTAGGTTAAATTTATAAGGAGTTAGTTTTTATGTAATAAAGGAGGAGTTACATATGTGAAATAAAAGGAGAGATAGGTTACATGTGGGACATGAAATGTAAATCAAAAAAATTAATATAGAAATGAACTGATTTTAAAGGGAAATTTGAATTCTCCAATATTCGAGAGCCCCAGAAATGGGGTAGGATGATTCAAACAAGGGAATCGTCAGGAATTATAGAGTGTCCTCAGGAAAACTGAAGTGGCCACATTGCCTTCAGGATAAGCAAATGCCGGCTTCTTAGAAACATCTGGAAAAATCCAGCAAAGGTCCACGTTAGGACAAGCAAGGTTGGGGTAACCATGTGCCAAAACTTGAAAATTATTGTTATTGGGTGTGGTAGAAACAATTTCGAGAAAAGCCATAATAAGTAAGGCTGAACCATCGCCGCTAAAATGAAGGAATGGCATTTGAAACATAGGGAAATGACATAAGGGTTAGGAGAGAGGAGAAGGTTAACCATACACGGAAAACAATTAACTAAAATTATGACCTAAGGTAAAGTGAAATAGTACAATAGCCGTTAAATAACAATCAAAAATGTTTACAAGTTGTGAATTGGTATTATGTCAATAAAGTCAATGACATGATAAACTACAAGTGAAAAGACAAATGACACTTTACGTGTCATATGCTGTGTGTTAAAAGGTTATATATGAAATAAACAAACAACATCGAAAGAAGAATATAAAATTAATAAGTAATAATGGGGAGAAGTATCAAGACAGAAAGTAAGATGGTTGAGTTAAGTAAAGCAAAGGAAAATTTATCAAGAAGGGACAGGGGATGGAATTGTACAAGGGAGAAGGAGGTAATTATTGTAATAAAAAAGTAAATTATTCATACAGGAAAATATGGTTTTCTTTTGGTCTTAGTTGTTCGTTAATGCAAGTGTAATTATGATTTATTAAGTGAGGGTGAATCTCGAACATTTCAAGGAGGTTTAAGCGATTACTTTTCTGGCTGTCATGTAAAAGTGAGGAGTCCAACATAGAAAAGGAACGGTTTTGTTAGATGCTGTGGTTAGCAAATGAAGAAAGAGTATTGATAATGTCTGTGTTTTTATATTTGTCAAAAATTCTAACATGTTCTTTGATTCTAGTTAATAATCTCCTACCTGATTGGCCAATGTACACTGCGTTACAATCTGAACAACAAAGTTTATAGATGCCTGTTCTATAAAGAGGAGGAATAGTGTCTTTAGAATTAACCAGAAAGGAGTGAATATTATTATTGGTCTTAAACGCGACTTTAATATTGTGTTTACGAAAGATTTTTGAAACTTTATATGAGAGATTTCCAATAAAATGTAAAGAACCTGCTAAGGTGTGGTTTTCTTGGGAAGTAACAGAGATCTGTGAGAAGTTTAATCTAAAATTAGAGTAATATCTACATATAGCTTATTAATATAATCCAGGGGGTAGTTATTATTAACGGCTAATTGTTTGATGATATTTATTTCTGAAGAGAAGGCTGATTGTGACATGGGTATTGAAAATAATCGAAAAAGAAAGCTATTGATAGAAGTTAATTTATGGGATAAAGAGTGGTTAGAATGAAAATTAATTAAGGTGTCAGTTGTAGTAAGTTTTTTGTAAATTTCAAGTGATAAATGAGAAGATAAGGGGTTCCTAATAATCTGTAAATCTAGAAAGGGTAATTTATGATCTGATTCGAATTCTATGGTGAATTTAATGCGTGGGTGGATAGAGTTAAGGAAAAACAAGTAGTCGGAAGCATCTTGGGGTGAACCTTGAAAAATAACAAAGCGATCATCTACATAACGTGCGTAGAATAGTATTTTTTGATGGAAAGTAGGATGACTTAAATAAGTGTGTTCGAGGTTGTTCATAAAAATTTCTGCTAGGAGAGGTGAAAGGTTAGAACCCATTGATAAACCTGAGGTTGTCTATAAAATGTATTATCAAATTGAAAAAAGTTTTGGTCTAGGGCCTAGGTCAGTATAGAAATGAGATCTTTGGAAATGACAGGGTTAATATTGTTATTGCGTAGTAAAGTATGTACTAATTTGATACACATTCAGTAGGGGGATACTAGGGAATAAATTAGAGACGTCCAGTGAGAAAAGAAAGAATTAGGGGGTACTAGAATTTGGTGGTTTCTTTGAGAATCCTATTGAGAAATGAGGATAGTTTACAGACGGGTGAATTAGTGAACCTATAACAACGGGTCGAATTGGGACTTTTGGTTTATGAAGGCCATATAATAAGGGGGTCGATGGAGCCATGGGACAAAGAAAATAAGGGTTGTAATTGAAGTGGGAGATGGTATCGGAGTAGAGTTTAAGTTTAGATTTAAAAGAGTTGAAGAAAGAAACTGTCGAGTCATGAGTTAAGGGGGTGAAAGAGGAGTCATTGGAGATAAAATAGTTAACTTTTTGAAGGTAATCGGTTTTACCTAAGATCACTACACAATTACCTTTGTCTGCTTTTGTGATTACCAGTTCGTGTTGGTTAATTTTGTCTCTTAAGTTCTTAACATCTTTCAATGGGAATTGAAGTAGGTTGTAAAAACGGGGGGAGAGGGTAGAAAAGTTTTTGTGTAAGATTTAGGAGAGATCAGTCCTAAGAGAGCCTTTATTGGGAATATCTACGTTATTGAGGATATTTTCTGTATCAATGGAAAAGAGTTGGAAATTATTTCGGTTGTTTTTTCTATGATTGTTAACCCACGTCATCATAATGTATATCTTTTAGGCCTGAAGATGGGTTGCAAGCCGAAACTAGTTGCCGGTCCCTAATTTTTTTAATAATAATTTATGTGGTACATGACTTAGTTTTATTTCATTTATTAACGATTTTCTAGACCCCTATTGTTTTCCTGGGTGTTTACTTGTTTCTAAATATAGGCACATCAATTTCTGTAATACTTAGTAATGAATAAAATGATATAAAAATTTGATTATTTTGATGAACCATCCGGTAGAAAAGTAAGTATAAAAGTTATAATTTAAGTAAATACCATTGTAGATATCAACATTTTGAAAGTGTTCAATAAAAGTATACATAAGGGAATCGAATGCGGTGCGTGTTGAGTAGAAAAACGGTTTAATTTAATACCTATAAATTATTATAAAAATTAAATTAGCATCGAAAATTAAAAGGTAAAAGGCAAAGAGGCATCAGCAAGCAAAAGGCAATCGCCAGGTGGTTTCTTTGAAACCGATGCGGCAGGTTCGATTTCTCAAACATCCATTATAATTTCGGCCCGAAAACTATAAAAGATAAGTAGTGGCCAGGTAGTTTTTCAAACCTGTAATAATTGCCCATAACTACGGCC
Organism: Neocrepidodera transversa; assembly: GCA_963243735.1. Taxonomy (NCBI): domain Eukaryota; kingdom Metazoa; phylum Arthropoda; class Insecta; order Coleoptera; family Chrysomelidae; genus Neocrepidodera; species Neocrepidodera transversa. Next base: position 39,033,115 of record OY725336.1, read on the forward strand.
CGCTCAAATTAAAAAGGTGTTAGAACACTGCACTAATAACATATTTAGACTGCCAAATGTTCTATAAATATTTGGATGCTTAACACCTAAATTGCCTGCAGACTTCAACAAAAATAAATAATTTCTACCACTATAAAACGAAATTTTGTACTTTTATAAAAAGTTTTGTTCTATTTTTATTTGTTAAAACCTGTTTAAAAAAAATTGCGAGCTATAAACAATTATTCGTATTTTACATTTCACCAACTAGTAGTAAATTCTGTACTTTAACTCCTCAAATTGGTCACCATACTTTAAGCTGACGTTGAATTTATCGGGAGACGGAAGTGGGTCACTTGTCAGCAGGTGACAATAAATTTGAATTACTAGAACGAACTCAAAAATCTACAATTTATTATTATGATATCAACAAAGCAACATATACGGGGTAAAAAAAATATGAAAAATATGAACTGTGTCACGTATCTCTTATGAGGTATGGAAGAAAAAAAAACAAGAAAAGAACAGAAGATGATGCGAGGATAACTGCCACTATGAGATATAACAGCTATAGTGAAAAATCACGTACCACGAGATGGCACTGCAAAATGACAAAATGTTTGATTCAGATATGAACAAGCAAGTGGTGGGGGAAAGCCACAGCTGTAAGATAATCAAAACATTATTTCATTTAAACTAAGTTTTGTTTTGTTTTCTTTTTGTATTGTGATTTTTGATTAATAGTGTTATTTGTGGTGTTGTTTATAAAGAGACAATTAATAGATTTTCTGTTATAATCGAGAAAAATTTCTGTTTCCTGTAGTATTTATGGTTGCACAAATAGATATAACAAAGAAAAATTATATATAACATCCTTGGATGTGAATAATAAATATTCTAACCCTACTTCATTGCTCATTTTGATCTGCATGTTCTAAGTGCATTTATCTCCATTTGATTTTCGCCTAAGCCTGAAATAAATGAAGTATTATGTAATGAGAGTGACTAGATATATTTTTTAGTTCGTCGTTACCAGTTTCGGTCACTTATATCTTTGTCATTAATTTTTGAATATCGATAATTGGTTTCTGGAAAGTTCCGGCTAGGAAACGATCCGTTTTTCAAACGCTTTCTCTGTGTTGTTGAAGTCAGTATGTTAATAATAACAACTAAATTAGTAAGGAAACTATGGAATTAAAAAATCATCATTTACAAAGTGATTGCAGCAAATAAACATATACGTTGATTGAGATAGGTTTTCCTATCTTCAAGATATTCTTCCATTTCTTAACTTTCTTTTGATTCAAATGAAATTTATGTAGAGAAATAACAAAATTGCAATGTGTAGAGCAATGTGGAACAGATCACATTTTTCGTGATCTTATCTCGATATCAGTTCTTTTAATTCTTTGCATTTTCAGATGGTATGATTTATTAATAACAATTCTTCACAAAATATCCTCCAAATATATCACTTTCAATGCATAAATGACTTTAAATAACAAAAAGTTCACTTTTCACCCATATAAAAAAACAATTGGTTTATTGATCACACCTCAAGTCGCTCAAACGGTCAAAGATAGATGTCGCCCACTCCGTGATTTTTCCATACAACAGAATATTCAGCCCTGAACAAGAACAGTCATTGGTATGGATTCGCACCCAGAAAACTAACATATGAGTTGGCCGTGAAGTATGAAATAAAGCGACCCATACAGTGGGACATAAATGGTTCAGCTGGAGCAAATTGATTCACGCCCCAAGAATTATCAATAAGATGTGCTCAACCTATTATAGCCTTTCTTTCCAGAGCTAGGTGTTTTAATGATACAAAGAGTTTTAAATAGGCCAAAAATATATACAGGATATAACTACGTTTTATCTGAAATAACTAACATCATCAGTGACAATATTTTTTAATTGCGTTCCTGTCGTAGTTATTTTGTAAATTTGTTTTAATTTTGTCAAAATGAATCTAGAATCAACTAAAAATTTCGATAAAAAAGATTCATTATCAGTGAAATAAATAAAAATATCAAAATAGTAGTAATTAAACAAGCAGAAAATAATCAACGTCGCGATTAAAAATATTGATAGCGAATTTAAAGACACCGAACTATTTCATATTTTGTGTACAAACAATTAAAAAGTGAATGAAAATGGAAAATAAAATATGATATTCCCCTAAATATTAAACAAAAATTTTTTAGGACTGGTTTTCACCCTTATAAAATTTGTTGTTAATTTATTTAAGGAAGAAAGTGGCAATGCATTGACTTAAATAGTAGTTTGTACAACAAGTGCGCAAAGTGATACTTTTCCCGCGAGCGCTGAAGTTTGCGAACACGAGCCGCCAGGCGAGTGTTCGTAAATCAAGCGAGTGGGAAAAGTACTTTGCGCACATGTTGCACACAATACTTTTTCTACGATCACGATTTTTAAATATTTAAAAATAATATTGAAATACGTTACAATTTTTTCTCTTGATTTTTGAGGCAAAATGTTTAAAGTTGCATTCAATGCAATTTCCAAAATTTCTGGTGGCGTGTTTTCCATATATTCGACTTCTGAATCAGAATTATTGTCAATTTCTTCCATTTAGAAGTATTATTGTATTAATGTTTACTGAAGTTTAAATTTATATGACATAGCAAACTTCAAATAACATGTCAACAAAAATGCAGCATCCTACTACGATAGATACATGGGCGATTTAGAATAATAATTCTTTACTGTCATCTGCGCATGTGCAGTGTAAAAAAAAGACAAATATTAGACATCTGCGCATGTGCAGTGTGAGGTACAGGAAATTCCCACACTGCTTTTTAGAATCGTGAGAAATTAGTCACTTTGAACGCAAGTATGCCGTGTCTAAATGTATACTTTTCATAGTGATCGTAGAAAAAAGTATTTTTTAGTCTGAAAGTTTACTCAAATTACACTAGTGGCGTATCTATACACAATGATTATTGTCAAACTTCTTCAAAATTCCACTTGCTTATATCTTCGTTATTAACTATTTTGATATTCCCCTCTATACAATGTGAGTAATAAAAAAAATCGGTTGGAGTTTCAAGCTTTGACATTTTTTTATTTTTGACAGGTGACAGTAAGAAAAATAATTTTGTCTGTTCTGAATAGAGATTATCAAGGGCTTTCAATTGATTTATTACAAGTCAAATTCCGTGCCATATTGCTTCTGACATTTTTTGACACTGACACTTCCGTTTGACAGTTGTCGAAGAAAAACTGGTTGTTTCAATGATTAACCGAAACCTATTTTATCGAAATTAGTTCAAATCCATGAAGTACTTTTTCAGATATTTAATGTTAAAATTTCAAACTATGAAATTTTTTATTTTGACAGCTGACAGTTGGAGAAATAATTATTTTAACTGTTTTGAATAGAGTTTTTCAAGCGCTTTCAAATGGCATACAGCAAGTCAAACTCCGTGACATATTGCTTTTGTCATTTTTTGACAGTGACACTTCCGTCTGACAGACATCGTACAAAAACTAATGGGTTCCTTCGAGGGATAAGCCAAACCCATATATCAGCTCAATCGGATTAAACGTGTAGCTTCTATCGTGGTAGAATACAGACAGACAAACTTCCATCTGGAAATGATCTTCATCGTCTTAGGGACCTCAAAATGGATATTTCCGTTTTTATCTCGGAATTATTTTTAGCTCTTTCACAATACTTTACCTTCTAGGATGGTGGGTCGGGAAAGTTAAATATATTTTTATGTATAATATTGGTAACAAACCATGCTAGATAGGTCGATTAAATAGAGAAACAGTTGCGTATCTGGAAGCACCTTAGCGGTGGAAACTAATCAAAAATATCAGAGACAGTTCTTGAGATTATTACAGTTATTTGGTTATCCTTCATTTATTTTGAGAAATACCAAAAATATTTTTTATTTGGTAGTAAATTGTCTCTGATTTCAGTTTTCAGATTTTTCATCCAAAATTTCTTATTCTCAACTTATTTCTTTTTAATACGGTTTTGAATATTTTATGACATTATTTAAAATATCTTTTCAACCTGAATCCAAATCATCAAGATACCACAGGCCCAAAGAATTTTTGGCAGAATAAAAAAAGAATTACTAAGTGAGACCAAACACGAAAAGAATTAGCCAGAAATGAAGAACAACACTTTAAACTACATTTAAAACTGAGTCATTTACTAAAAGGCGAAGATTGGAAAAAGATTGATAAAATAACACTCAATTCTATGGAAACAACTGTTATCCAATCAGAAAAATTGAACAAAATCTAGACAAAACGACTTGAGACTCCAAAAACATTTGAAACAAAACGACTACTCACGGATGGTGTCTTGATTCACTTACAGAAAATTACCGAAAGATCCAACAGAGAAGATCTTAAGGAAAACTACCAAACTGATAAAACAGTCATTATTACCGCAGGAGACTATATGGACCATTAAAACTGCACAAAAATAATGTGCCTTTAAGACCAATATCAAATGCCGTATAGGATCACCAACTTACAACCTGAACAAGCATCTGAAGAAAATTCTGCTAACACAAGTTGGCAAAACAACATCGTACAACGAGATTCTATGCACTTCATCGAACAATTACAGAACATTTGAAGAGAGAGCCATCCGCACTGCTGAAGAACAACCGAAATAGATGATACATTTCTAGTCTGCAGTCATGGAACAGAAGACCTGCAGAGCTTCCTAATCCATCTGAACAATTTTCATGCGAAAGTCCAGTTTACCATAGAAATAGAAGAAAACCGATAAATTCCTTTCCTACATGTATTAGTAAATCGAGAAGATAATAATCTAGGACAGAAACAAAATACATACTGATCGATACCTACAATATGGATCCAACCATCATCCAAAAGGAAACCGGATTTTATCAACACCTTAAGGGTATGTGAACTAAGATACGTCAAAACTGAAATGAAACACCTGACAACAGTACTACAAGCAAACGGATACAGCAATAAAGCGGTTAACTCATGATACTCGCTCAAGGGAGAAGAAAACCATTCCTGGTGAAGAACAATACCAACGAACTGTCTATCTACCCTACATAGAAGGTGTCACTGAGCGGATTTTAAAAATCCTAAAGAAAAATAAAATCAACACCATCTATAAACCAATAAAGAAAATAGGAGAGTATCTAAAAATAGCGAAAGTCCACAGAGATTCCCTCACATCATCAGGAGTCTATAGAATCCCGTACACTTGTGGAACAGTAAACGTAGGATAAACAAAGAGACGCAGTAGCGCACGAATAACAGAACACAATCGAAGATGTCATTTAGGACAAACCGACAAGTCTGCTGTCGCCGAACACATATTATTCGACGGAGACTACAAGATCCTTTTCGATAACACCAACCTGATGGTAACGTCAAGACATTACTCGACCAGACTGAACTTGGACGAAATAGAAATATACAAACACAAAGAGAACAGAAAGGAAGAAATGACATTAACTAGAATCTGGAACACAGCACTAAAGAGAGTGAAACTAAAACTGAAAAATACCATCTGCACCAAGAAAGCGCAGGCAGACACGCGTATAAATGGCAGACTCGAAGCGAAGAAAGGTTCAGTGTCAGTTGATACGTCGCGAAGAGTCGGTCGTTTGTCCATTTTACTGAAGGTGGTTGCCGCAGTAGCAGTTGAAACGTTTGGAAGTAATAACCAAATACGACCACGGTATAACAAACACGGTGGAAGTAGAAGGGGACTTCTTGTACCCCCTGTGTAATGTAAAACTCAATAGAATTAAAAAGATCTTCTTCTTGGACTACACCTCGTTTGAATAATCTTAATTTATTTTTTATATTTTGACGTTCTTTTTCTATTGCTTATTAATTTTCCCATGTCGTCGATGATCCTTTAATCAGCTTTCGATCCGCTTCTGATCTGCTTTCGATCCGCTTCTGATCAGTCCTTGATCCGCTTTTGATCAGGATCAGCTTTGATCAGGTTTCGATTGGGTTTGATCAGTTCTCGATCCGCTGAGCCTCATTACGTGACTTTGAAATTAATGCAATTTTGCCAGAACGGACCTTGGCGTTTTATAATGGAATTTAACATTTGCAAAAAAAGCAGTTGATGCAGTGGCCGTAGAGGCCATTCATTAGCTTTACAGTTACCTATATCATATGGTTTTCTATATTCTCCCACAGAGAGGCTCGCATAAACGACGTCCAAATGCACCAAAAGTGCTTCACGCTGTATGTATTCAAAAATGTATATGTAATCACCATTATTTTGAGTGCCATATCTCGAGAACCACTGTATCAAAATTCTGCTTTTTGCAAAACTAAAAGTAGGAAAAATACGAAATCTCGGTTTCGCGAAAAAATGAAAATCCGTCGCCATGGAAACCAAAATGGTTTTTGATTACCTTGGGGAACTAAATAGTTTTTGGAATCCGTTGGATTCATCGCACCGACTAGGTGTCAACGGGATAATGCTCTTCATGAGCATATTGCTAAAAATTATTGACCCAATAAATAATTACATTGAAGCGGGCCGTGAAAGCCTACAAGGGTATTTGATTTAAAAACCCATAACTTGAACTGACACTGTCTTATGGAACACGTTGTATATTTGTAACTAATTTTTGCTATGCTAAAGAAAATGTTTCAGAAAACTTGATGTATACTAAAGTACACCGTTTGCAATCCACAAAGTGTGAAAATTAGTTCACAACTTGATGGTACAAAATATTTTTTAATACCTTGTATATTGAAAATAATGTGTATTGTTTTATGAGAAAATTACTAGTATAAGTTGGGTACCAAATTTAAAATCATCCTGTATATGTAACTAGCTTATTTTATAGGTTTACGGATTTAGCTAATAAAAAAATAGTATTTATATTCAATAGACCAGATCTGGCACTGTATTTTTTGGTAAACGAATTTAATTATAGTTCCGTTCATTCACTTTATTCGGCATATCCAAAACATCCTGTATTTTTCTTTTTAACTTCCTTCTGTGTCTCTTTTTAATTCGTACTCGTTCGTCTATGAAGACATTATTAATAATTTGCTGTTTCGTTATGGATTTGCAGTTTTGAAATTTAATAATGCTTAACTTTCGTGTTAAGCTGGCTGAAATAATAACACTTCGTATTTGTATTATTAAAAATGTATTTCAAGGTTTGTGAGTTCGTTTTACAAATTGCTAGGTAGTTTCGATTAGAAAAAATGAAAGGAAATTTATAAAAAATGTACTTAAGTTAGCGGTAAATCTTTGCAAGTTGGAAGTATTTTATTTAATTTCGTTATTTAATTCCTGATGAAAAAGACTATCATTTATTTATTTATAATAATAATAAATAATTTAATAATATTAATTTAAGCCTTTACTAAATATCTGACTGCAGTTCTGTCAGTATTAACATTTGATATCTAACTTATTATTTTGTTTCTTCTAAGTACTGAATTGGGAATTTGGAACATTTAGTTTTCAATAATGTTAAAGAATATCATTATCACTTACCAAAAGTACACTTTTTAAAACACTCTACGTATGTTTCCCTAACTATGTTAACATCATCAGAAGTTGATAATAAACAGTTTACCATCAACTCCTGATGATGCTTCAACATCTTCTAAGTAGTGATTTATCGTTTTTTTATCTCTATAATTTTTCTCGGAAAATTTCTTAAAGCAAAGGTTTGTCATGAATTTAATACTTCTAAAATCAATAATACATTTTAATATTTTTTACAAAATTTTATTTAAAAAACATAATAGTAGATTACATACCGAGGCGGGAAATACATCATCACTGTGGAGCAATAAATTCAATAGAATGTTTTTTTATATTATTTTGCTAATATTACACCTGATGCTATTATACAGGGTGTTTCAGAATAAAGTACCGTAAATTAGGGACTATATAGATCTTGACGAACCTAACCCTCTCGTTTCCATTCTACAGGATGAAAATGAAAAATACATATTTTTTTAAATATCTTTGCTGAGAGTAGAAACATTAACTTGAAACTAGGTACATATTAGATGTTCAATAATACGAATTAGTACCACTTTATTTCGACAAATTAGGATAATCCATTGGCGTAGAAACAGTAGGGTGATCAAATCATTTTGAGCTTAACTTTTTGCACACTCTGTATTTCCTAAAAGTTAAAGCTCATAGTTATTCCTCATACAGTTTTCCACAGAAAAGGTACTCCTGGTTCATCTCTGTAGAGCATTCCATTTTTGAGATATTTCAAATTTAATGCTACTATTACATGAACGCGATTTAACTCCAAAAACGAAAAGTTTTATTTTACAAAAGAGAAACCGATAACTGACTCAAATTAAATACAGGAAGTCATTCGAAAAGATTTTAAGTAAAAATAAATGTGCATTAAAATAATTATAATTCATAACTTACTAGTAAAATTACAAAACTTATTACGAATACTCGTCGTATCTAGTAGGCTTCTGTCACTCCGTGTAATTGTCAAAAGTTTAATCATTCGATACATAACTAGGGTTTATTATTTATTATTGTTATTAGTCAAATACAAAAATGGCAACATACACATTTTCAGAATATGCTGACATGCATTTGGTACTAGGAGAATGTCGAGGAAATTCCGAAAAGGCTGTGAGAACATATGCCCGAAAATATCCAGGACGCATTATTCCCAATAGAAAAACATTTGTGGCCGTAGATAGGCGGATAAGAGAAACTGGAACTGTTTCACCTGCTGCTCAATTTCGTGGGAGCAAAAGAACAAAACGCACGTTGAGGAATGAAGAAAATATATTAAATTTAGTGGAAGAGAATCCAAGCATAAGTACTAAAAGACTTTCGCTTCAAACGAGAGTTTCTAAGGCAACCTGTTGGAGAATTTTAAAAGACCAACAGCTGTATCCTTTTCGTTTACAAAAAGTTTAGGATCTGTTAGAAACAGACTATGAAACTAGAGTTGAGTTTTGCCAATGGCTGCTGAGACAAATTAGAAGAGATAATGACTTTGTTAATAATGTTCTTTTTACTGATGAGGCAACCCTTACCAGAAATGGGATATTTAACATGCATAATGAGCATCAATGGTCAGACGAAAATCCACATATTATGAAAATTACAAGTTTTCAGCACAAAGTCAATGTTTGGGTTGGAGTATTACACAATCAGCTAATAGGACCTTTTATTTTAGAAGGAAATTTAACTGGACTGCGATATACAGCTTTCTTAAGAGAACATTTAGTGGAATTACTTGAAGATGTTTCTTATCGTCAAAGAATTAACATATGGTTCATGTATTCGGAGCATCACCTCATTTTGCATTAACAGCAAGGGATTGTTTGAATACCAATTTTACTGGATAGGTCGTGGAGTAGACGCTCCTATTAAATGGCCACCACGGTCACCAGACTTAAATCCCATGGATTATGGAATTTGGGGTATTTTAAAACAGAAAGTCTATTCTGAACCCGTTAATACTGTGCAAGAGCTAAGAGAGAGAATGGAAAATGCCTGTAGGGATTTGTCCAATGATAGGTTTACTCTACAAAAAACTACTCACCAAATTAAGAAACGAGCCCAAAAATGTATTTAAGTTGAAGGATGTCACTTTGAACACTTACTGAAATAACGTGTGTGACATGAATTAATTTTTACTTTATTTGTAGCGGGTTCTTATCACGTTCAATTTGTTTTCAATTTACTGATTAGTGCTTAATTTTACTATCTACTTATTTACGATATTTTAATATTTAGCTTTTAAAGTACTGAATACATTGTACTGAATACTTACTACATTTCATTTAAGTCAGTTATCGGTTTCTATTTTGTAAATTAAAACTTTTCATTTTTGGAGTTAATTTATTAATAAATCGCGTTCATGTAATAGTAGCATTAAATTTGAAATATCTCAAAAATGGAATGCTCTACAGAGATGAACTAAGAGTACCTTTTCTGTGGAAAACTGTATGAGGAATAACTATGAGCTTTAACTTTTAGGAAATACAGGGTGTGCAAAAAGTTAAGCTCAAAATGATTTGATCACCCTCCTGTTTCTACGCCAATGGAATATCCTAATTTATCGAAATAAAGTGGTACTAATTCGTATTATTGAACATCTAATATGTACCTAGTTTCAAGTTAATGTTTCTACTCTAAGCAAAGATATTTAAAAAAATATGTATTTTTCACTTTCACTTTATCACCCTGTAGAATGGTAACGGGGGGGTTTACAGAAAAATGTTATTTGAATTTTCTTAATAATTCGTCAAGATCTATATAGTCCCTAATTTGCGGTACTTTATTCTGAAACACCCTGTATATCGGAGTTAGTTAACTGGTCCACGCGCAGCAGGAGATCTTTAATCACCCTGGTCAACTGGGCCACAAAGTTAGGGTCTGAGGATTAGGATTAACAGGGATACTTGGATATGATTATAAATTATTCAAAAACATTAATCATAATTTTATTGAAAATAAATTTAATTACAAATTATATACAATCATACAATTATTAACAAACAAATTATAATACCGAAAAATGTTTAAATCCATAATTTTCATTAAAGTGCTTAAATTTATTATTTTATTTTCGAACTCTTGCTGTTTTCAAAGTATAAAATCTTTTTACTTTCCCGGACCCATCAAAGGGAAAGTATAGTGAACGAGCAAAAAATTTTTTTTGAGATATCGATGGAAATATCCATTTTGAGGTCCCTCGAGAAGATTGAAACCATTTTCAGAGTATGGTATGTCTGTGTGTCTGTGTGTAATCTGCCGAACCGTTTGACCAATCAAGCTGAAATGAAGGGTCGGTGTGTGCCTCGAATGCGACCATTAGTTTTTTGGTTTAAATTGGTGCGGTAGAAATTCCTCAAGACCGACATTGATTGAATGCAGATATACGATTTTTTGCCTTTTTTAAATTTTATGGACAAACGACTTTAGTGCAAAATATTGTAGTGCAAAGTTTTAGAGGATAAAATTTCCTACAATATATGTAAGTTTTCCGTAGTTTTTCAAATTTTGAGGACAAACAATGTTCTTTAGTGCAAAATTTGCTGATGCAAATTTGTAGAGATCCAAATTTCCTTTAACTTTTATTTTTAACATTTTTTCGAATTTCCCATAGTTTTGCCGCTAGAGGGGGAAAAATATACACATTTATACTTTTTGACTTTTTTTTATTTCGAAGACAAACAATAGGCTTTAATGCAAAATATTCTAGTACAAAGTTGTAGAGCATAAAATTCTTTACAACTTTTGTATTAAACTTTTTCCAGAATTTCCAATAGTTTTCAACCATGATTTTAGGAGATCCTAATTGTATCAGTGTGCTATATATTGTGCGCATGCGCCTGTTTATGTTATATGAACATTGAAATATCAATTCGGTAGATGTATTCACCATTGGCTTGCTATTTAAAATGTGTTCCAAAAATTAATGTAATGCTTAGTATTTTGTAATTAAAATAATCCTATTCTCTACAGCTGACCTTTGAAAGTTCTGGGGTTACTCTTTTTCTCTGTTCAGGTTGATCTTGTTTGGTAAATTTGCCATATTACGTACGTTTCTCTTTTTAAACTTAACAAAGTGTCTATAAATATTGTAGTGTTATGTGGTTTAAATTTTTAGAAAGCATCACGTTCTATAAAAAAATAAACATTACAATTTAAGCACAATCAGTAATAAATTCTTGATATATCCTGACCACTCTTCTATCCTCTTGCGATCATCACCATTGAATTATATACACTTTTCACAAGCCAGTCTTCCTGTATTTACCCCTGTTAAAAAAATGTCTTCTTTTATAATTTAGATTTATTATTTCACCTTTGCCAAATAATAAATTATATTATTTCTATGGTATATAATTTATCAAGAAGAAATAAAAAACCAAAGTCTAGTACCATAAATTATTTAATAACATTAATTGAGGAGAAACTGGTAACTAGTTTTGGCACAAATATGCCATCATCAGGCCTATAATACAGACGTAATAATTAAACAGAGCATATTTGGAAGTCTCAATTATTGTAGTAAATATGCTCTTTTTAATTATAACGTTTATATTATGGGCGTGATGATGGCATATTTGTGCCGAAACTAGTTGCCAGTTTCTCCTCAATTAATCTTATTAAATAATTTGTGGTACTAGACTTTGGTTTTGTATTTCTTCATTGGTGGACCACATTTGAGATTATGGATAACCTTCTACAATTATATAATTTATCATTTCAATTCCATATATGTGTATATAATACATTTAATTATCTGTAATATATCATTTTATAAAAAGTTATTTATTGACATTCAAAAAATATATATTTCAAAATTGACTTCTTTTTTATTATTCTTTTTATCTGTTTTTTCTTTTTTTTTTAATAAAATTTTTCTTACTTAATTATTTAACAAAATATTTTTAATCACTTTTGTCTATCTCTTATCATTTACTTATTCTGCACCTAAAATTTTCTTTGAAATTTAAAAAATTATATTGAAACTTGAAAAAAAAACTCTTCCAGAGTATTTCATTAAAATATATTGGGAAATGAATTGTAAAATCTGGAATGGAAAGGTACTGTTGAATTTTATGGGATGACCACGAATGACTATCAATATAATTTTCCAGAATATAATCACAAAATTTTCTTTTTTGTTCCTGGTCTGGCATATTTTCAAATAAATATGAACAAAATAGTTCTAACCTTTTCTGAATTTAAATAAGGTAACCCAAAAAATTATTTAAAAAAATTCCCAATTTCTAAATTGTGCTCCCTAAATTTTACTATTACAAGTTGTTGGATTTTTCCCACTATTTTTATTTCTTTCTAAATCAATCTGACCGCATTGTGAATACTTCTTTCAAAATCTGTGATGATTTTTTTTGGTGAAAAATTTAAATTCAGTTGGTTACATTTTTCTCTTATTGGTATAGGTATTGGTGAAACAAGTATTATACTTATAGGCTTTTGGATTTTTTTAATTTAATGTATATTGTAAAAAACTATATGTCTCCAATAAAGCACTATTATTATTATTATTATTATTATTATATACGTATTAGTTTTTTTATCTGGTAAAAGGCAAAAAACCAGTGGTATGTATTGTCCATTTTTAAAACCGTAGAAGGTAAAGGGTTGTAAAATATCGCAGGTTTCGTGGTCCAGTTAACAGGCCACGGGGTGAGATAATTCCCAAATCTTCAAAAAAGATAATTTTCAAGTAAGAGTGGCACAGTTGACATACGCCGTTATATATGTATAAGTTTTAATGAGAATTTATTTAATTGTAAGTACAGATAGAGAATCAGTTATAATTATTATTTTCTTATATTCATTTTGATAACAGAACTCCAGAGCATTTATTATGCCAATAGCTTCCAATTAAAAACTGATATTTAATGGTACATTTATATTGTTTTAATGTTTTCACGTAGGATGTGAAATGCACATCCTGTTTTCTCTGCTGATTTGGAGGCATCTGTATAATGGATTTTGTTTTCCATCAAGTGATGATTTTGGGCTTTGTAAACAGAACCTTTTTCGTGGGCTTTGCAAATACTCATACTTGGGATTAATCTAAACGCTGACCATTGGTGGGCTTTGCGAACACGCTTAAAATTAGAACTATAAAACTATTAACATAGGAAATAATTAAATTATTATTTAAAAATATAAAAGATAAATACACCAAGATGGAATTATTTTGCATTGTCTTCGATTATTAAGTTACAATAAAATATTTGAATAATTTAGTTTTTTGTTAAAGTGCAACTATAGAGAAAATAATTTTTTTTTAAATAAATATTTACAAATTCTTCAATTATTTTATTACTTATAACACGTTTTTAATAACTGAATGAAAAGTTTTCTATTTAATCTCCTGAACTAATGACAATAGCAGACGTCCGATGGTTTCATTACAGTACTTGTTTATATTCCGGACTCGGCTTCTGCGTCGCCTCATCCGTAAAACAACTCGAACTGTAATAAGTCACTTACCAGACTTGTAACGTAAAATACTATTTATTTCGTTCCTTCTATTCTATTGAAGTTCATTAATAAATAATAGTTAATCTTTCAAATTGTTCATTTTTTCCGGCATTTTCAAAATTACTCACTTTACTCAGAAATTTGATGTTAAAAGTCATTTTTGTTAAAATGTACGCATAAAATATTAAATACTAATGTAATTTGATAATGAAAGACAGGACTCAAGGCTTCAGGATTTTTCTAAAATGTAAATATCTTGGTAATTATACAAAAGTTCTGTGTGAAAAAATAACTGAAATATAAAATTTACTGATTTTTTTTAATAATTTTTAAAATTACCTGCAGTGTCCCCGTAAACTGACCGAGGGTATGCCAGGTATATATCCGCAAATCCCACGGTTCGCAAAGCCCACGTTCGTAAAGCCCACGCCACCGTTATACTCCAGCTATCCCTTTTTTATTTCTTTTTGTTTAATAAAATTTGGGCAAGTTTTTGAACTTGTTTTTTGATCATTTTTTTTTTTATAAAAAATACAGAAACTATCTTGTGGTCTCCTACATGTATGATTATTCTCTTTTGTTTTAATACAGTTTATATTCCAGTTAATATTTAGTAACAGTAGATTGAGTTAATAATTAAATATTAAGGATAAACAGTAAATCACTTACATTGGTCCGACTGCAGGTATAAGTAAATCACGGTGTTAGAGAGACAAAACGTACATTTTCAAAGTTTTGCTCATTTATTCGGCGTCAAATTTATAATAAACCACCATTTGCAACGTTAAATCTGACCAATAGTAACAAAGTTAACGGTTAGTGTTTATTGTACGTCACATTTTAAATTTAATAATGTTTTTTTCTCTTATAGTATCACAAAAACTTAAATTATTTCCGGAAATTTTTTTAATGTCACACCCCAATTATAAATCAAACTTGATATTTTAAAGTAATTTCACTGGTTGCAAAGTCGGCCTAGGTGTGTTTGTTATTGACATATGTTTATTGATATATGTTTACCTTCTCAATTTTCAAAAACATTTCGGTAATCATGGTTGGAATCTTATTAGTTTTTCAATAAAATCGAAGTAGGTACTAATAATAAAGTTAGAAGCTCGTGCCATTTTGTCATTGCTCCTATGCATGTTATGCCCCCATGTATTACATTCAGATGTCATTTCAAAAATAATATTGGGAGTTTTCCATTATTAAAGTTAATTATTATTAGACAGATTTTTAAGTGAAATATTATTAAGTTCCCTTTACGAATTACTTACTAGACATGTTTTTCTTTAAGTAATTCGTCTATAACTCATTTTAAATCAAATAGCAAAGTTACTGTTAAAGTCACTCTATTGTTATCAATGTTAGAAGTCAAAGCCTTTTTGTCATAACTACCACGCATGAGCTTTGCTTATATATTTATTCTACTTCACATTTATAGTACAGTGCCATTAGTCCCGATCAATAGTAACAAAAGTAGATGACAGACTCTTTTTGGCAAAGCTACTGCGCATGATTTTTCTTTAAATATTTAATGTGCGAGATTTTCTAAATATAAAGATGTTTTTTCATTAAAATTGGACCAATAGTAACACAGATTGTTAGCATAAGGTTAATATTACGACCGGCCGTAGGTACACACAGAGAAATTTGTCTGAGAATGAAGTCAAGAATGTGCATTTAAAATGAAGCACGACTCTAATTCTTGATTGAAGAAAAAATATTCTTTATTCAAATCCTGGCATTCTTAAATTAACATTGTCATGCTCAATTTTGGGATAAAATGCTATAAATAACATTCTTAATTTGAAAAATAAGAATTTTTGTAGCACGCATTCTTAAATTAAACATGAAGGGTGCTTAACTTAAAAATACTAACATGTTAAATTAAGTACGGTAAATCTAAACTTTAAGCACGTTGGTCATGGTCACTGATTTAAGCAATAAATGTTCTTGAATTAAGAATGAAGAATTGAGCATGTCTTAACGTACTTCAACTAAGAATTAACATTCTTAAATTGAGAATAAATCTTCTTATTTTAAGTATGGATAACCGTCTTTCTCTTAGGAATTTTTTGAGAATACCCATACTAAAATTAAGCATGTAACGTTACTGAACTGAGTACTAATATTCTTAAATTGAGAACGAAACTTCTTATATTAAGTATGGATAAACGTCTTTCTCTTAAGAATTTGTCAAGTACGCCCCTTCTCAAACTAGGCATGCTACATTCTCAAACTGAGAAATAACATGGTTAAATTTAGAATTAAACTTCTCGTTATAAGTATGGATAACGGTCTTTCCTTTAAGAATTTTGTAAGTATGCCCCATACTAGTACTATCCCACTTTTTAACCCCCTCTTACAACATATTCTGACTCCAGGACTAGAAACAATAAGAAAGAACAAAGAGGATTCATTTATCTCCACTCCACTTTGCAGTGCTAGTTGGTGTATTTTGTAGTGTTTTTATGTTTTAATTTAGTGTAAATACAGATAGTGATATAGTACATACACTATTAAAACATGAATTGTAATTTAAACGATATTTTTAATAATAAATTTTACCAAAACCAAAATCATTATAAGGACAATGAACTCTGTAGTTTATTGTTAAATTGGGGATTCCAAGAAGTTAGTAATATTTATTGTAGAGATTTTTTAAACAAATTTTAATTTATAGGTCGAAACGAAAGGGGATGACTGTGCTTTATCTAATTATAGCAGTACCAGCAGCACCAGCACCACCAGCACCACTAAATCGTGCGATACTGATAACATATTTGTGGTATTAATTTTTTGAAGTATTACAATTTTACATTTATTTTACCCAAATATACTGTTACTCTTGCCCCCCCCTCCCCCCAAAATACACACACATCATTTGATTTACACATTTATAAAATTTCGATTTTGTTTTAGTTACAGCCTCTGGAGGATGTTTTAAAAACCACAGAAAAAAGAAGAAAAATATCATAAAATTACAGTAGGGATTTAATTTTCACTGAATGTATCAGAAAAGATCTAGTGGATCTAATTGTAGAACAAAACGTTAATAAATGCATCAAACTATCACTATCCCAAGTGGAAAAATTAACAAACGGGATAGTGGAAAGATTTTTAACAGAAATAAAAGTAAGCCTAGGAAAATAGAAATATCTGATACATTTTTTTAATCATTCATTCTATTCCATTTCAAGTGTTAAACTAATAAAATTTTAGGATACCTATTTCGTCCCCGTATGTGATTTAAAAAAAAATCGACGTGTTTCAGGTTTTTTGAATACATGTTTAGTTTAGGAAATAATGAATATATTCCACACTTTAAGCACATACTGTATGTATGTATGCATGTATGTATCCTACCTATTGTGATATAAAAATAGGTTTTTCTGATAACACAATAATTTACATATTTTAAAAAATTCTGGAAGGGACAATAATGAATATTATTACGATAATGAATATTCTCATAATCCCATTCTGTAATAACAAAATATTAAAATATGAAAATTAGTGTGTCGTCTGGAATTAAAAGAATATGTTCGAAATTAAAAAGTTTGAATATTTTCGAAGCGAATTATTAAATATTATGAATACTTGAAACAAGAATAAACGCGCTTTATTTGAGCACCACAAATTAAAGCATACTTCATGCTTAAATACAGAATCCACATACTTGAATTAAGAATTAATTAATTTTAAGAATAAGAAATAGTATACTGTCATTAAGCACACTGCATCCTTAAATACAGAATAGACATGCTTGGTTCAAGTATGATCGTGCTTATAAAAGACAGCCATCGTTCGAAAAACAAGAATGTCCAAACTTAAATCAATCACTTATCATTCTTATTAATGATGCAATATAAGAATTAATAAACTTAAATTAAGCATTACATTCTTGTATTAAAATCGTGCAAAATCTTGAAATAAGAATTTAAATACTTAAATCAAACTTGCAAGATTTTTATTTTAAGCATTAAATAAGAATGTACTTACTTAAGTTAACATTTTTTGTGCTTAATTTTATTACTCATTTCTAGACGATTTTTTAGCACGCGTGCTTAAAAATGTCTTAAATGAAGATTATGCCGTGCTCGGCTCAAAAAAAAGCCCGAAAATGCTTATTTTTTGCTTAATTGGAGCACGTATTTCTCTCCGTGTATGGCTAGTCACGCTTGGACTGTCTTCTGGCGTATAGTAAGTTTAGCTTGGGTTTTCTGGCTTTGTGATGCTTGGACCTTCTGGCTAGTGAGGCTTGGACTGTCTTTTAGCGTGTTGCTTGGGTTTACCGGCTTTGTGATGCTTGGACCTTCTGGCTAGTCATGCTTGGACTGTCTTCTGGCGTATAGTAAGTTTAGCTTGGGTTTTCTGCCTTTGTGATACTTGAACCTTCTGCCTAGTGACGCTTGAACTGTCTTCTAGCGTGTAGCTTGGGTTTTCTGGCTTTGTGATGCTTCTACCTTCTGGCTAGTGACGCTTGGACTGTCTTCTAGCGTATAGCTTGAGTTTTCTGGGTTCGTGATGCTTGGACCTTCTGGCTGGTGATGCTTGAACTGTCTTCTGGCGTATAGTAAGTTTAGCTTGGGTTTTCTGATTTTGAGATGCTTGGACCTTCTGGCTAGTGACGCTTAGACTGTCTTCTAGCGTATAGCTTTCCAGCTTTGTGATGCTTGGACCTTCTAGCTAGTCATGCTTGGACTGTCTTCTGGCGTATAGTAAGTTTAGCTTGGGTTTTCTGGCTTTGTGATGCTTGGACCTTCTGGCTAGTTACACTTGGACGATGATTAGTCTTGAGCTGTGCACCCTATATTTTGATGTATTAATAATCAAATTATTTTCCTTTTAGGTTGATCAAGATGTTTCCTGATTAGTAGTAAGAATGTGAGTAGTCAGGATGAAACCGAACATTTTCAGAAATAAGCGTAAAAGATAAGCAGATTTGGGCCGAGAGCGTCTCAACTTCAGGATGGCCGTGTTAGCATAAGGTTTATATTACGACTGGCCGTGAGTAGTACTTTTTCCCTACCTTCTATAACCGAAGATCATAGTCTGGTCCAGGGAGTGGTTCGGTGGACGCCCCCACTGTTGAAAGGGACGTAGAACCATCTGCGTGCCCTAGTTTACATGAGATTCGGTTATTTAATAAATATGATAATATTAAAGTTGTTATAAAGTGTCTACATAAGTAATTAATATAAAATAGTGATTATTCCTAATACAGATAGATGCTAATGCCCTTTTATCAAAACTACTGTGCATGATTTTTCTTTACGTATTTATTCTAGTTCACTTTTCAGATTTAAAGTTTCAAATTTATCTCCAATTACTAACGCGTCATCCAGGGGTAATTTTTGCAATTTATCCTGTAGCCTTTTAGAATATCAAAAAAAAAATCCTGATGCAATTGCCGAAATCCAATAGCAGTACTCTAAGATGTCAAATATATAGCAAATCTTATATGATTTTATTTAGAGAGCCTAAAAATATCGTACAGAATCTCTGGGTTCAATTCTTGGACTTGCCGAGGCTGCACGATTAAATCCAAAGGACACAAAAGGTTAAAACTCAAAGGTATGTTTTAACGTTAGACTCAAAATAAATCTAGCGGGAAATTTAACGGTAACAAAACCGTCAAATATTTTTATACAAAAACTGGAATTTCAAGTGAAAAAGTATACAATAGTTAAGGAATCATTGCTACATCTTTACATTACAGATTATTAGCAACAAACCAACGTTGTTGCTACATCTTTAAATTAGAGAATATTAGCAACAAACCAACGATGTTTTAGTGTAATGACTCAAATTAATTTGAATTAATAAAATTTAATTTAGTTTAATTTCTTTATTAAATTTCAATCGAGCAATACAATACGTTGTAAACTAATTTTGGAACCTCTTTATTTTACAACTATCATCTCGTTTAAAGACGAGAAAAGCTATTTAAATATTTTCCATCGCATGTTGCAAAGCACACACAAACAGTCTGTGTCTACAAATAAATTGTTGTGTAAAACCGACTAACAATACAAATAAACAAACGCTACATAATGCAGTCTTGAAAATAACAGCTACGAAATTAAGTTCTACTTGAATTATATTGATTTTACAAAAGTAAACACGTAGAGACTGGCGAGCAACTCAACTGTCAACCGCACGCAAACTTTTCCAGCACGCCTCTGCAATTATTAGTCAATGGGATCGTAACATTTTAAGTGAAGTTTTGAAAAATTACCTAGTAGTGAGAAAATTTTAACTCATCTAGTAACATTATGACAAAAAAGCAGAAAAAAAGCCAATTTTAATAAAAATCAGTTCAAACTTACCTCAATTACTCTTGAATAATTAGATTTTAACTTATTTCAGCTAAAAGTATCTATAAAAGATATTAGATAAAGATTAAACAATCATCATTTCGGAAAATTTCTCAACAGTATCTGATCAAGGAAAAGTGCCCAAATAACCTAAACTTTTGATTAATTTTAGCTCACCGTAAAGCATTTTAAATAAACAAGTGAAAAATAGCAATATTTTTGCCGTTATTTCGAGTTTTCGTAAATTTAAAGTTACGAAAATAAATTTCTATAGATGTATATACCTTATTACCAGTATACAGGGTGACACAGCAACCATGTAACAGGCTAGAGTATCTGTGTTTGTTAAGATAAAATTTTAAAATTTTAGGGCATCAAATGGAACCTGTGTGGCCTCATTTTACTCAGTTTGTTTCACTTTTACTACTTCCGGTTTTACCGGAAGTGATACCAACTTTTGAATTTTAAACGGGACACCCTGTAGTTTTTTCCTTATTTGGAATCTAAATGACAACCTGATTTCATCGATGTATTATACTTGGTATCTCAAAAAATTTAGAATTTTTACAAAATGAAATTGAGAATATTTTCGATGCTTTTCCAGATGAAGTAAATGAAAGAGTTACCTTTCAACAAGATGGGGCTGGCCCTCATAATTTTGGTCTTGTTCAAAATTATTTATATTTTCCATTTGGAAATAGATGGATCGGAAATAACGGTCCTATCAGATGGCCAGCACGATCACCTGATGTTACCCCAATTGATTTTTTTATTTGGGGACATTTAAAGAATATTGTTTATAAAAGAACATACACGACAAGAGAACAATTGGAAATTTCTGTTCAAAACGCTATTAACAGCATAACAGTAGATCAAATAAATCGAGCATATGAGGCAACTGTTAGGAGAGCAAGACTATGTGTCCAAAATAATGGACAACATTTTGAAAATTTGATTTAGTTTTTAAATATTTTGTGTGTTTAAGGATTAGTACTTTTTATTAAAATTGTCAAATGAGGAGCAATAAATATTATTTTGGAGGTATGACTTTTTCAATTGAAATTATTATTGACTAAGAAATGTACAAAAAATGTAAATTTCAATTATGCAGTTAGTTAAAATAGAATCTGTTTATTGTTTTAGGAAGAAAAAAACAAGGGTTGCAATTTAAAAAGGGTATGAAAACAGAGGTGGAAATGAGTTAAATAAAAAAAAATAAAAAATTATGCATAAAATTTATAAATTTTTTGAATTACATTAAATAATTTAAGGTAATCTTAAAGTTAGTTTCGTTTTTCCCCATTGTTTATTTCTTTGGTACGTCATTTGAACAAATTTAGATTTTTCGTATTTTTGTGTGTAGCTCCTTAACTATCCACTTGAGATACCAAGTATAATACATCGATAAAATCAGGTTGTCATGTAGATTCCAAAAAAGGAAAAAACTACAGGGTGTCCCGTTTAAAATTCAAAAGTTGGTATCACTTCCGGTAAAACCGGAAGTAGTAAAAGTGAAACAAACTGAGTAAAATGAGGCCACTAAGGTCCCATTTGATGCCCTAAAATTTTAAAATTTTATCTTGAGAAACACAGATACTCTAGCCTGTTACATGGTTGCTGTGTCACCCTGTATATGGTAGCGGGAAAATAAAAATAGGTAAAACATTAATATCATTTTTGGGGTTTGTAACGATGCTAAATCGATTGCCGCTGTCCATTTGTCTCTATCTCTCACCGTTGTCGAGTTGAATCAGGTTAACAGACGGACGGATGGACGGACAAAACCGTTTTATAAGAGTAATGCAAGAAAAAATTTTCACATTTATCAAGTTGTCATTTAATAAGTGAAAGTTTTTCATCTTGTTGGTTTTGGGCTGCATTTTATGTAAAGCATCGTGGACTTTTAATTTGAAAGTGGTAAAGCTGTAAAGTCTTTTCGAAGGGCACTTGTTTCAGTTGTTTTGAAAAAAAAAATTTACCTAACGGAGACCTTTTTCGATACTTTTATAAATCAAACTAAGTTTTCTACAATTTGAGCACGAGCACTCTACGTCTATTGGTTGCGAAGAAACAGCTAGTCAAAAATGGGCAATTTTTCCAACAAGTGTGGGGCATTTGCCAAGACACGTACTGGCTGAACTAATGGTCCTAGAGAAAAGTTATGACAAAAATGTGTGTAGAGAATTGAATTAGCTTTAATTTAGTTTTAAAGTGGTGCCTCTAGCCCTCATAGTTTTCTCAAAAATAAAACATTGTAAAATATCGGATTTTAGGTAAATGATGAAAACCTTGTACTAAATAATGTTAGTATGTATTTCTTAGATTTAACACGGCTTCAATTAAACATAAACGTAAAATAACATAAACATAAATGTAAACTATAAAATACTATTTACACAAACACAGTTTAGACTTTCGCCCTTTTGGAAGGACCTGGTCTCAATCCAGTCTGGATCACTGGACAACGTTTTCTGGATGTAGAGGCGGGTCATACGGTATTTGGCGGGTCATACGGCGGGTCATACGGTGTACGGTGTTTGGTCATCCATATCTTTATCCTCCAGGATGATGGGGGTAACGTTATCGCAATTTCGCACCTTTGCAAAAGAAGCATACGATCGAGCACTTATAGCGCTGATTTTCTGCAAATTCGCGACCATAAGCACCCTTTTTTGCATTTTCCAGCATTTTCTACTTCTTCCTGGTTGGAATTTGAATAAAGAAAAATGCTGGCGAGGTCTATAAAGTCAGAGTTTTTTAAGAATATTGCACCGATAACTTACGCTTTTATCAACGATTTTTCAACTTTGTGCTCTGGGTTTTTAGAAGCTTCTGGTATTTTTACTTGGCGGTTTAGAAATTCTTCTGTGATCTCTTCTCCAAACAAGAAACATAGGTATATTTTCTAAATTTGTAATGTGTTGCTGGTCCCGTTGAGGTTACAATAACCTAGGTGATGTCCACTTGGGTAGAACTGTATCGCCTTCTCGACGAATAAACGCAGCAATATTTTTTTCAGTTACATACCTCTTTCTGCATACATCATGTTCGGAGAATTCATTGCTCCTCGAATGAAGTTTTAGTTTTCTTATAGATCACATTTTTACTTGCTCCAATAAGTAAGAGTAGACTTAAGCGACATATAAAAAAATTGTCCGATAAATTCGACATCCAGTAAGAAGTTTAATCATGATGACACTATATTTTTAACCTTTATTTCTCTGAGGTCCAAACAATTTCAATAGAAGAACTGCAGAGCAGGAACATAGTAACAGAAATAGCCCCATCCACATCAGCTAGTATAGACTTTGTTAATGTCGTAATACTGAAACAAAAGGAAAAATTACCCAGTTTTTAGAGCACCATGGGAGTAGCACAGGGCTTTCAGGGTTGCAAACTTGGGTTTAAACTGCTCTTAGGGGACCTAACAATATATAAAAAAAATCGGCTGTGTCACCCCAGAACATTCCCAGCTCGACTGTAGAGAATTTTAATTACAAAATAAAGCATTACATTAATTTATGGAACACATTAAAAATAGCGAGCCGATGGTGAATACGTTTACCGAATTGATATTTCAATGTTGATAATGACATAATCTGCGCATGCGCACGTTGTATATCACACTGCTACAATTATGATCTCCTAAAATCATGTGCGAAAACTATTGGGAATTCCGGAAAAATTCATGCAATAAGTGTAGGGAATTTTATGCTTTACAACTTTGCACTGAAACATTTTGCACTAAAGTGCAGAATTTATCTTCAAAATTAAAAAGAAAGGAAAATCCTAAATGTGTATTTTTCTCGACATCTAGCGGCGAAACTATGAGGAATTCAAAAAACGTTCAAGAGAAAAGTTAAAGAAAATTCGATGCTTGACAACTTTGCACTAAAATACATTGTTTGTCCTCAAAATCAAGAAAAACTAGAAAAAACCTACAATGTTGTAGAAAATTTTATATTCTAAAACTTTGTACAAGAACATTTTGCACTAAAGTGTATTGTTTGTCCTTAAAATGAAGAGAGGCTAGAGAAATCCTACATGCACATTTTTTACGCGCTCTCTAGTGGCGCAACTATTGGAAATTCTGGAAAAAGTTTCAAACAAAAGTTATAGGAAATTTTATGCTCTACCAATTTATACCAAAAAATAATGGTCGCATTCGACGTATACACCGACCGTTCATACCAAATTTAAGCATGATTGGACAAACGGTTAGACAGTTATCGTGGAAGATTACACACAGACAGACCATACGCTGGAAATGGTTTTAATCTTCCTGGGGGACCTCAAAATGGATATTTCCATCGATATCTCGATTTTTTTTAGCTCGTTCACTATACTTTCCCTTTGATGGGTCCGGGAAATTAAAATAGATTAAAAACGTTATCCATTATCTCAAAAGTGGTCTACTGATGAAGTAATAAAACTCTAAAAGTCTAATACCACAAATATTTATTAAAGATAAAATGAAGAGGGTGGGCAACTAGTTTCGGTAAACTGACATCATCAGGCCTAGAATACAAAGTTCTTAGGGCTGAGAGAAGAAAACAAAGTACAAATAACCAGAATTATAATAGGAGCATTGATATTATTGAATGTAATTATTATAATATTAAATTACTTAGAAAATGTGCGCGCACTATAGAAAAGGGGGAAAGTGAAAGGAAGGAAAGTTATGGTACAAGAGATGACGGAGTAAAAAGCTGTTAAAAATAATGGGGTACATCTTACCAGCTGAACATTGCTTTATGGGCTGATCAAAGGAAAGGAAGGTATTAGCTGGATGCGAATACCAATCTGGAAACGAGATGTCTATGAGAAGTGCCGCCGGAAACGTTAGTTTCAAATTAATTTTTGAAATAACAAGAAACCAAAATATAACTTAAAAATAATCGTACTTACATGCACATTTGTGATGTTTGATATTGATAATGACTGGACCATTATGCAATGTACGTACATCGCTTATTGTTAATCTATTGTTACTTACCGGCTACTTTTCTGATTATTTTTAAAAGCTTTTCTGTGATTTCCTTTCAGGTTTTCTTTTAAAAGATTGACCCAGCTTATGTATAAAAGCTTTACATTTATCTCATTTATTTCCATTTTATTTTTCCTGAAGGCATTTTTAGAATGTATTCTATAAATTTAAAATTTTTGAACCCAAACAAAGTTTTTCCTCTTTAACTACTTGTTTCAGATAGAAAATCAACACTTATCGTCTTAATTTTAACTTATGTAACTCGCTACTCGTTTTCAGGAATTTTTTTTTGGCAGGTGAAACCCTCCAATTTTTGCAAATGAGGGCATTTTCGGACCCCTCATAATCTTCAAAATCCGATGGCATTAAGAGACCGCGTATATTGTCGAGAACTGCAGGTTTTGCTTTAAAAATTCGGGATTTTGCAAAATTTTGACTAATTAACTTCACTTTTGCACTTTTAATGCGTTCTAAACATCCAAACTAATTTTTTTTCTGGGTTTTGGACCAAGCCAAAGGTCACCACGGTTTTAAAATTTCCATAAACGGCGTAGTTTTCGAGATCGTATCAAAATGTGTGTCAGAACGCCTTATGGGGTCTGCGATAGCTAATTTGACTCGTCTGGCAAGAAATTTGAACTAGCACACGGCTCGGGATGTGGCATCTACCTTGTAGCTAAGGCCTATATTATAGTTTTGGCCCAAGACCAGCCCAAAACCAACTAGTTGGGGGCAACTGGGTCCAATTTTTTTATTTGTTAGTATATCCAAACTAAAAACAAGTAAAAAAGTAACAAACTCTTCAATCTTTATAACCAATTGTTATTAGTTTTTTTTGTATTAAAACTACCAGGAATCATAGTGAAAAATTCATTCTAGGTCAAAATGTAATGAACCAAAATTATAGTCGGAACCAAGGGACATTTAAATTATAATAAAACAAATCTTATCAACTATATTACATCTACACAATTCATAGTCTTTTCTTAATATAATTGTTAAATGAATCGTTTATGTTTACTGACAAAAAAGCTTCAACTATTTATTACTATTATTATAAATAAAAATAATTACAGTCCATATGAAATACAAAAAACACCAAGAAAATTAAAAATATCAATTAAAACAAAATTTTTAAAGTACTTTTTTTACTTATTCGACACGTTATTGATAGACGCACTTTTTTCCATATGCTCTATAATATCTGTGCCATGAACTTATTAAAATCTATAGAACTAAAACTTAAAACTTATCTACTGATTTGCCAGAAATGGTAGAATTTTTTTAAAAACGTTTTTACTTCTAATATACAATATTTCGAACTTTATTTCAGCTTGGACTAAATTTATCTTTTTACGACATTTGGATACCAAGCACAAACCTATCAAAAATTAGAGAGTCTTTTTGATCTCAAATTCTCAACTCTTGGCCATCTTAGATCTATTAGCAAATGGTCAAAAGACTCACTTGTTTCTTGTTTCCTCATAAAAAAAATTTAAAACGTTCATACACTATATTCCTTTTTGTACCTTTTGTTTAATTAACAATTACCTTCCTTGTGATATTTATTTCTATTTTTCTCTGCAAGTTTTATATAGATATATAGATAGAAAGAATGGAAGGGACTGTGGGTACCAATATCTCTTCCACTGCGACATTTTCAGATCTATTGTGTTTTGCTTTAGGATATTTTTCGCCGAAAAATATAAACATCAGCCTAGTATATATATTGCGATTTCCTCCACTTTCTGACAAAACTTGCAAATAGTTTCCTCTACCAGACCAGTATTTATATATTTGGTGACCCTACTGTGCCCTGCAAGAAAACCTATACTATTATTCGAGGAGTTCTTCTGTTCAGACTTAGTAGGTTCTGTGAGTTTTAGAGATGGTCCTATGATGAACTTTTTGGCCTGTTTCTGCCCTGGTAAGTTTTTCTAGAAACATATTTAGCTTCCATTTATTGATGGATGTCCTGACTATTATCTTCGCAATACCACATAATAGTTCCAAGTCTACTGTTAGTCTATTCGACTATGAAGCTCTGATAGGGCCTACAAGCAGTCCTATACAAGTTTTTATTTAACTTGCATCGAGCATACTGGTTTACGTGATGCTTTGCTGTCTAACTATATGGTTATATCTGTTGATTTAACTTGTTGCCTAAATATCTCTTTTGTACAATATTGTATAGCAATTAATTCTGCTTAAAATACTGCCAGGGAGATTTTTAACTTTGTATTAGCATTGCAAACCGGCTTCAACTTCTTCGTTGATTTTGGTGCCATCTGTCTACTAGACCATTTCTGCTTGGATGGGATTTCCCTATTTCCAATTCTTTGATCTGGTATGTGTACTTTAAAAGATTTTTGAAAACTGTATTTAGAAAGCAGTTCGTCTAATGACATCCCTATTACTGGGTAATAGTCAGCACCATGTTGACTAAATATAGGCTGTTGCCTTTTTATTAGTCTACATGTGGGTAACTTGGCTTCATTTGTATGTAAATATGTAAGGGTGACAGTTTTAGCAGGGGTATATCACTCTCTATGAAGGAAAAAGTCGCGCATTTTTACTGCGCAAACAGTTTGTGGATGTAAAATTGTTGAACCCGCTACCGTGCGCAGAACGTTCATTTCTGAGTTTTTGTTTATGCATACATTAAAATATATTAAAAAACAATGTATTCCTATAAATAATTCCTTCATAGTAAAAATATCTAATTACTAGGTTTTTTGTCTTTGCTTGATATACTTTACGATAATAAGATTTAAGTTTATTTTGACAACATGGAAAGTGTATTAAATATACAAGAAAATTCGACAAAGAGAAACAATAAACTGTTTGTACAATTTCTAATTTGCTTATAAATATAATTACTGTAAAAATGTAATTCATCCGACTATTGCTTTTATTGTTGATTTAAAATTTACTCTAATTTGGAATATTTCGTTATACTTGTATTCTTTAAATATTTCAGATTCCAAACAAAAATAATTTGTCTTTAAAGGATCTGTCTTTTTCAATTTTTCCATGACTGTCCTGATATATAAAGCAATTTCCTTTAATAATATATTTGGTGACATTTGGTTAATTATATATAGATATATTATACAACCAGATCTAACAAAGTCCGTAAAAAAAATTGCTTCACATCCACAAAATGTCAAATGTGCCACTACTGATTGTTACCTATACTGGAGTTTTAGTAAGACCTCTAATGCTGATGTGGGAGTTGTCCTCATCTCTCCTGTGATACAGATGCATGCTTGCCTTTATATTCCACTGAGCACCTGGACAACTTCAGCCTATTTTGTCGTCGGCCACCATACCACCGAGCCGTAGGATAAAATGGCTCCTATTACCACAGTGTACATTCATCCCAGTTTTTGCCACACATTCTTCTACTTATGATAAGACATACTTACTGTGGCTTTTTGGGCCAATTTTTGAAGATTGTAAATCTATTTAACTTACAAGAAAATTAAGGAGGCTATTACATACATTCAAATTTTTGTCAAAAATATTAAAATGGAATGAGCTAAGAATATTATACTATGCTCACATATTCTCACATATTCAATTATTGCTTGGGGTGGTGCACTTGATTGCCACATAAATAACTTAAATATTACACAAAAATCACTTATTAAGATTTTAATAAAAAAACCATATACTTATCCAACGGAGCGGCTCTTCGAAGAGAGTCGATTCTTTGATGTTAGACAATTGTTCTGTCAAAATCTTCTCATACGACAGCATTACAATAAGAATGAACTAAAAAAAGGAATACGATTATAATACTCATTCTAGGCTACAAACATTTATCTTACCTAAAGTCGACAAATCCAACACGCAACGAAGTTTTTGGTACATATGTCCAAAATTATATAATAGGCTAGCTGCAGAAATAAAATCAATTATTTCAAAAACACTATACAAAAAAAAAATAAAACAATGGATACAACAACACTCTCGATCAAATATACATGCAATGATACAAAGTTACTTTATTTAAAAAAAAAAAAAAAATTGTTTATATACTCACCTTAGGACAGATTTACATTCTCGCAAAAAATGTATTAAAACTTTAAATTGCACTGTTTTGTCGGTCGTTTGCTGATGGACTATAGACAGGTTTTCCTTTGTGGAAAGTTAGTATTACGGCTGATAAAAAAAGCGTAAAAAGAATATAAAATCATTTTTTTTTAAATAACTTAATTGCGATAATATTATCTGTTAAAATTCAAATATCACGTACAGGTAGTTTTATACTACTTTTGTGATTAGTTATGTTTATTTACCTTTTGTGTTTTTATGTTTTTATAAAATTTTTATATACTTGTATACTTTTATGATAAATAAACATTATTATTATTATTATTATTATAATCAAAGATAACTAATAGGTATTTTACCTATTGGGCAAGTGGAATTTCTATTCCGTTGAGTGTTATGTTTTTAAGTCCTAATAGTTTCCTTTTCTTTGTAAAGTTGACAACTAAAACGTTTTCTGAAGGTTCACTTGTAGTACTTCCCTTTTACACAATATCTACAGCATTTTTGTGAACGTTCATATCTTAGCAGATCTCCCCTGATGACGATTGCTATATCATCAACGTATCCTAAGCGATAAATGCCTTTCGATGTTATCTTTTGCAAATATCATTAACTGCTCAAGCTGTGATTGTAATCTCACCTGGAATAGACATTATTATCCTATTTTCTAGATTGTGCTTGATCCACTGGCATAGAGCGGCTGCTACTTCATGCCTTGATAAGGCATCAGTCATGAAGCTTGATGAAGCATGTTAAAGGATATTTCAATGTCAATGAATGTAGTAATTGCCATACCCTTATCTTCTATGGATGTTGACATAGCCTATTAAGATCATTCACGGTTAGTTCTGTTAAGTTTTCTGGTTGGTATGCGTATTGACGTAAGCACTGAGACGATTCTCCTTTATCTCATATCTCATGTATCTGCCAATATTAAGGAATTATACATTTGGACACCACAGATTGAGAAATATGTATATTTTCATTTGACATTTCTTTTTATCCCTTTCAGTAATCTTATCGTAAATTTTAAAATTGTGCTTATTTTTTCTTAAACAAGTTTAAACGTACCATGCAAACCATATCACATCACTAACAGAAATTTAAAAACTACAGAAAGCTAAAATTTGATGAAATTTTTAAATAATTTTACAGAACAACAACTATATAATGAAAAACGCAGCTGTTATTTACTGAAAAAAAAGTATTAATAGTCCTACAGGATTCTAAATCTTAAATACTCCATTATAGAAATTATCATATTTTTGAAATAAAGAATTCTAAAATATCTGTTCCCATGGACTAATTCGTAATTGAACTTATTAGGTAGAACATTCTAAATACTAACATAGTCTGAATAATGCATTAAAGTGTTGTTGGAAGTGCTAAACAAAACTGGCTTCGGCTTCAGCTTTCGCGATCCATTTTCTAAAAGGATTGCGTGCCGCGTCAGTGAACGTCAAGATAGAGGCCCCGATATGCGCTTTATTATTAGTTTAAGATTTAAAATTCGCTTTGTTATTTGAATTACAACCTGAATATCCAAACATTTATAATTTACCAACACGCCATACCATTTTATTTCTACTTGTAATTTGTTTTTTTGCCACAACTGAAATGATATCTTTTGCTGAATCAATCTGAGAATCTTCTTGCAAATTATGTATGGGATTGTTGGAAGATTTTTTTTTTTGGCTTTGGTAATTGAGTTAATTTTATAGTTATGGGTAATCGAGAGTGAAGAAATAATATGTTATTGTTATATAATATTTAGTCCATGAACAAATCTTTACCTCAAAGGTAAACTATCATGTATGTAATTTTTCCAATTTTACATGGTTGTAAAAAGAAGTTGGCAGAATTAATTATTTAAAAGTCCAACCATTATGATTGAACCTATTTTTTTCATATTTTATACGATATATATTTTTTAATGGTACATCATACGCACAATGGGAAATCCTTTAAGCCGCTTCAAAAGCGAAAATGGCGATTCATGTTTGATATGAATCACTGAAGATTTTAGTCGTGAAACGATACTTTATGTTGTTGATAATAAATAATTAATGTAATGAAGCTCAAATCTTTATATTATGGGTTCGTTCCACGAATAGAAATTGAAATATATCAGAAGTAGAATATTAAATAAAAAAAATTTTGGACGCCATTTTTTTATGTAATTAGAAACAATTGACAAAAAAACTATGATATATTTCAAAATAGGTCTTTTCTTTTTTTCGGATTAAGTTAATTAAACTCAAATTAAACCTTATATTTGTTTATTTCATAAAAAATGAGGTTCCAGAGATTTTTTTTACTTTGTCTTTAAAAAAAACTTGGCTTTTCTTGAGGTTTTTTTTCTTGTCTTCCTTCTCCAAACGAAGCTGTAGTCCAAGAAAATTGGTCCAAAGGAAAAACTGAAGAAACTAGTACAAGAAACTTGGTCCAAAGGAAAAACTGAAGAAATTGTAGTCCAGAGAAAAAAATTTGGTCCAAAGGAATAACGAAGTCCATTAATAAGCAGGAAAAACTTCTTCGCCCAGTAAAAACCCTTAAAGTTCACATAAGTAAATATAAGATAAAAATCGTATAAATTACCAGATTTTGTGGCCTTTGTTTTTGAAAAAGAATATGAAACAATGATAATATTAAAATGAAAAACATGAATTTTAGATCAAAATATGAAATACAAAAATAATTAAAATGAATTAAATTTAAGACAATCTGTAAAAATAAATTAAAAAATAGGTTCTCTTTCTGTAAAACGAGACATAGACATCAGATAATTTTTATTATTATATAAAAAAATAAGATATGAACTTTTGAGTAAATATAACAAAAAAATATATACCGACATTAATAGAATTAAAAATAATAGTAAATAAAAGTTAAAAGCGTTGAAATAATTAATAATGATATCAAAGAATTTTAGTGAAAATATAGTATATTATAATAAAATTTACCCTATAAGATGAGGGTGAGAAAAAAATAAATCTTAGGTAAGCTACACAAACGATATAACGTTAGTTATTTTGACTGAATAGGCAAAGAGAAGAACGTTATTAACATGGAAAAGAAATTTTATAGGAATACCAATAGAGAGGGACATGACGCGAGGAAATAAGAAGGGGATATCAAGCGAGTATGAAGTAAAATATATTGAGTAGAGGAATAATGAAAATACAGGGTGGCACAAAAAACGTAACAGTCTCTGGGAAACATGGTTTCCGAAAGGTTGTTCCAGTGTAATGACGTTATCCATGAAAAGTATCTCTTAAAAAAAGAGTCTTATCGCCCACCTTTCTTCGATGTTTCAAACTTTCAATATTCCTAGTCAATTCTGGGTCTTCAATAGGCGAATTCCTCTCTTCTGAATGAAATCTAGCAATCGCAAGGTATGCTTAAGAGCAGAGCTCCAGATGTGAGAGTAGAACTCGACATAATTATGTCGGGTTCCACGTTAACCTTTTTAGAAAAAAAGGATGTCTGGGTTTTCTTGGCGTGAAACTCTACTCGGTTACTGTTACTGCAAGCTAAACTTTTTAAGATGAAAACCTTCTTGTTGTCTGCGAAGATGTGCATCCGCAGTTGTTGTTCAAGCATTCAAGGCAGAGGGCGACATGAGTGCATTGTCATCGTTGAAGTTATGGATAGGAGTATTTCTCCTATAAAACATGTATCGAGGTAGTCAACACCCTCCATCGTAAAACAACATTAACTCACTTATTTCTAAAGACCTTTTTTCTCTTCTTACTTCAGTCTTTATGGAAAAATTTTCGAATTTATTAAACAAACCTTAGGTAAGGTTATTTTTTAATTAATTTCTTAATTTTTATATTTAATGTCACTTTCCATAAGGAAAAATGCAGTATTTCTTGAAAACTCAAAATCGAAGTTGTTAGGAAAGCAAAATATATCAATACATTTTTTAAAAGAAGATGAATCGCTCTTTTGAATGACATGAAAATATACACTGTGTTCCATTTAAAATAATATATATTTCTCCATTTATTTTGACCAAAATTAATAAAACACCCTGTATTGATGGGAGAAAATATAAACAAACTTCATAAAAATATTTTGGGCGAACGAAAACAACTAGTGAAATTTTGATTTCTTTAGGTCGCAATTATCAAGCTGTGCATTAACATTTAAAATGGATCACTCTTATTTGGGACACTCTGTATTTTTTATGAAGAGAAACGAGGTTTGTTTTTTTACATTTTTTGTACATAAAATCCCTCTTATTTCTGAGACATGTATTACTTTCCCGACCCATCTCCGAGAAGGGATAGTATTGTGAACGAGATAAAAATATTTTCGAGATAAAGATAGAAATATCCATTTTGGGGTCACCTGAGATGATTAAGACCATTTCCAGATGGAAGTCTATCTGTCTGTCTGTCTGTCTGTCTATCTGTGTGTATTCTTCCACGATAGAGGCCACACGTTTAATCCGATTGAGCTGAAATTTGGTATATGGGTTTGGGATACTCGTCGGAAGAACCCGTGAGTTCTTGTACGAGATCTGACAAACGTCACTATCAAAAAATGACGCATGCAATATATCACGGAATTTGACTTGCATTATGTCATTAGAAAGCCCTTGAAAAACTCTATTCAGCACAGTCAAAATTATTTCTCCAACTGTCACCTGGCAAAAATAAAAAAATATTAAAATTTTAAACTTTAACATTAAATATCTTAAAAAGTATTTCGATTTTTTTTTCGACTTTATCCGATTTTTACTTTCCGAACAACAGAGTTGTATAGAAGGAAAGTATTGCGATCATGATATTTTGGCCATACCCAGATTTTGGGGCGACACAACCGATTTTTTTATTTCATAAAAACAATCAATAACATACAGTTAGAGCTACTTTTAGTTCATAAATATTTAGGACATAATGATTTTTTTTTAATTTATTAATATCTTTAATTTCATTCAATTAAAAAAAATTAGAGCATCTTGATCAAAATCAAGTAATCTAGTATAGTTTGACTATACCCACTTTAAAAATAAAAATGATTATCTTTCTAATAAAAGCTGATATTAATATGCCTTTAAGAGGGCATTATTCAAAATTTAATTAATGTTGTAACAGGCCGACCATAATTTCAGTTTGAGCACATCTATTAGTAATCCATTGTGGTTCTTATAGATGTTGTTTTTTATTCTCGCTGCCCACATAATGGTGTTTCATTTTGTGTATACTGGCCATGGTGTGAAGCGTCTTTTGTGCGTCTATTGTGTTCGAAAGATGCCTTTGCGAAATCATTAAATAAAAATTTCACGGTGGAACCTTTAAGCGTGAACGTGGGCCGGACTTATTTAAATTGTGTTTAGGTTCTAATAAGGTTAAACCTTTAATAATTATAATACATTTTATCATAAAAAGAAAGAGAAAGATTAATTTTTTTCGAGATAAAAAAAGTATTACAAACTTTAGTAAAAAGGTTAAATGACTGTTATTTTGAATTAAAATTATTTAAATTAATTTCAAAAATAAAAAGTCTAAACATTCTAGCTGAACAATGTAACCGTCATTAAGGAACAGGCGACGTCACTGATATATAAAGTGTGTATGTCTCTACATCAGCGAAAAAGAATGACCATGATGATTCCGGTTTCAGTTCTGTACGCGAATAATGACTTAGAACTTTTCTCACATAATAGACAACTGAAGCTTTCTTTTCAAACCTCACCAAAAATAAAAAATATCTTTAATATTTTCATTGGTCTCGAAATCAACCGGAGACGTAGAGTTTTCCCGCAAGCTTATTTGCGATCCTTTAGATTCCTCCGAATCTTCTTACTTCTATTTTCTTAGCTTTCTTTTTCTTTTGTCTTGAATTAAATTCCGGCAAACTACGTTTCATGTCTTTAGTTCTGGCTCATCTTTACTGTTTGTTTTATTTGTTTCAATTCTTTCTGTCTATGTCTCTCTTTAATTTCATGATTTTTCAGGTGTATCTGTGTATATAAGGGATTTACCTGGTTGCCTTCGTTTATTGTTTTTTTTTCTCCAACAACTGTAGGATATGTTATTATCACTTCTGGTGTTATAATCGGTTCAGGTTAAGTCCCAGCTGTAGTAAGTTTTGGTAATAACTTCTTGAAGATTTTGGAGCAATATAGCAGCTGACAGCTCACCAGTAACAATAAAATATAGTAGGAGATACTCCTCATTCATCATATCAGTCGATAGCACACAAATAGAGCGCAAAATTTGTTTCCAGGTTACATGGAATATTCTCAGAATTATTTGAAGCATACACGTTAGTGGGAGCAAAATCTTCACAACTAAGGAAATTTCATTGAACGGCCATACTAAGGCCATTTCAATAAAGGGCCATATCAAAACCTCTTGTAATATTCTTTACTGTAAAAGATTCCAAATATGCAAGATTTAATAGTTCGGGAATATTATAAATATTGGCTGCTTTTCCTGGATTTGTCATATGCTAATTTTTGAATTTTAACTGTAATGACCCAAAGAGCAATGGTTACAAGCAATGGTTTTTATAAAGGGAAAGACACACAAGTTATTAAAATATGTAGAGCATATACATTATAGCCTGTAAACTGATGTGGCTTTCATGATTATCACATAAGAATAAAATCGGATGATCTTTAGACCTCGGTATGTAATTCTGAATGTGCTATAATACAGAAACAAATATGTCAGTATTTATCCGGCCACTTCTATTTCTGTTTACCTTTAAGGAAATGGACTTTGTGGAAATACAAACTACAAACTGGGGTGGGATAGCATTTCCGCTTGCTGAAATAATGGTAAAAAAATTTATAATGAAACAATTTGCCCTATTTATTTCTGTGTTTAGGAGCCAAAACTTTAGGAGTGTCTAAAACTGTAGACACACTGGGCTCAATATATCCTGTCGGTAGTAAAATTATGTCGCTGTAAGACTTCGACTAAATTATTATAGATCTCTGTAACTGCAATGAATCCGGTTGTAAAGAACGGTCCCGGAAAAAAACTGCAGTTTTATTAAAAGCGAATGATCGTCCAGCGCTGGTATTTTTCGTCTTTGGCAAATTGATATTTGAGTTTATTTCCCTGTATTTACGCATTTACGCAGCAATTTAATTTTCATTCTATTTCTCTGGATGCTTTAAATTCAATGCTTTTGCGGAATCATAAGAATTGAATTGGACTGTCATGACACATAATACATATTGCAACAATTAATAAACACAGTAAGCTTGGAGTATTCAAGTAGCTTAGCTACTTTGTTTTAGAATGGCTGTAGTTGATTTAGATTACTGAAAATATTAGGACGGGCTACGGTGACCAGATGTCGATTTCCCAAAACAGAGTAACAAAATTTATAACTGTTCTCGAGTTATCGCTGGGACAGACG
Source organism: Neocrepidodera transversa (assembly GCA_963243735.1). Lineage (NCBI taxonomy): Eukaryota > Metazoa > Arthropoda > Insecta > Coleoptera > Chrysomelidae > Neocrepidodera > Neocrepidodera transversa. The sequence continues at coordinate 39,069,845 of OY725336.1, forward strand.
TAAATACAGATGGCCAGACAGACAGACATTTTAAAGTAAATAAATACCTTCGCTTCACTACTTAATAATGTAGTCATGTAAACGCTCCTTCCCTTATCTGTCTCAGCAAAAGAGATTTTTGTTGATTTATAATCCAATTAACAAGATATGGGTACGAAAATGGCTCAATTTAAAATCTTCCATTTTTGGCAAATGGCCAAGGTTTGAACATTGTCGCCGTCCCTTTTTCCCATCGCCTTAGCCCTGCGCCTTTACGATGCAGCAAATCACATTTTTAACCACCAGCGACTACCCTTGTTCAATCGCACTGAATTTGGAGTTTTTACCGCTCCGAAGATCGGGCGCCATGTTGTGGGACACATTAACAATTTTTTTCAAGTGCGTTACGTGCGATACAATAAGTGACATTTATGTGATCCTGGGTATCCAAAGAACCCATTTATATTAATAGCTGCATATTCCTCTCTAACACCTTTGGCCATCTCCGGTAGCGCGCCATCTACGATGCAGCAACTGCATATATAAGGTCTTTAAGACATCCTGATACTTCCCTTGGAGCTTGCTGCATTGCTCCTTTGCATGGAAGTGAAGAAAAAAATTCAAATGAGTTTTTCCCCTACTTAAGTGCTACTTGGGGATAGACGTCCTGACGTTAGATTCTATTATATACTCCCCTCTACCATTCTATCCGGTTTTCTGAAAAGTTTTTGCTTCCGGGTTTTTTATAGGGGGCTCTCGTTCTTTATGATGAGTATAATCAAGCTGAGCTGAAGTTAATGCAATTAATACAACTGAAATATTCCGAATACATTCAAGACCGAATGCTGGAATATATAAAGAATGAACAGACTTAAAACTAAACTTATCTTATCAGACCTGCCAGCGGCAGTCAAGAATTCCATCGTCATACCATCGCAGCACCTAGTGATACGTTAACTGATGGAGCAAATACATCGTGAGCTCCAACATGCAGGAGTTAGTATTCTCATCGTGAATGTAAGGCCAAAGTTCTGGGTCATAATTATAAGGCCATTAGCGAAATCGGTGTTATCTCAGTGCATGATTTGTAAGCAATATAAAACCAAGCCAGTTCAACCACCTATAGCACCATAATCTATTGATAGAATACAGGTTTGAAATCAATAGCGTTGGTCTTGCTGGCCCGCTTCACCTAAAAAATGGAAAGAAATGCTGAATCAATCTCTACACATGCGCTATTTATAGAGCCGTAATTTTAGAACTTACAAAGTCACTTTCTACTGAAGCATTTTTATGACTCTCCGTAGGTTCATGGTTCATCAAGGTAGAGTGAAGGCACAAAAATATATTAAAATTTGTTAGATGCCTACGAAAATCTACTTTTAGATTCTTGGAGCTGGCCCTTTGGGAGAGATATATGTTAACGGAAAATTTTGTCTAAATAGTCCTTCCCCTCCTCTATGTAATAAGCTAATTTCTGTTCGTGGCCGCCTATTCTCAACCCCCGATAAAAAAATATTTAAATTTGTTCGACCGGTACGAAAATCTACTTTTCGATTCTTGGAGCTGGTCCTTTAGGGTAGATATACATGAATGAAAAATTTTATCTGAATAGTCCTTCCATTTCTCTATGTAATCAGCTAATTTTTGTTCGTGGGGCCGCCTATTCTCGAAGCCGCAAAAAATATAAACAAATTAATAAAATGAGAAAATTTGTGGTGGAAAAGTGCCGCTTGGAGTTGGCCGGCCGGGAGCCAAGATTACCTCGGTATAAGCTTGGAGCTGGCCGGCCAGGAGCTAAGAACACCGAGGTCAATATGTGTCAATTTAATTACCTCTTCTACTTAACATTTCTATAATTCACTTTTGAACACTTTTCGCGGGTGGAGCAGCATCGGTAAAGGGAGAAATGATCCAGATCTGATAAATTCAGATCATTTTACAAAAAAAACTATCTGAAGTAATCTAGATCAGAAGTGAACTGATCAGAGTGCAAATAAAATTCCGTTAGTATAATATATATTAGTTATCTTTCACCTATCAAAATGTTTTTTCCATTTCAACATCAAAGAAATTTCGCCGGCCTTCGCTTCTTGGTAAATATGTATTCTTTGCTATTATCATCCACGTTTGCTGTACATAATGAAATCTGTCAATTTAGACAGATATAGGCAACACTAACAAATATTCCTTTCGTATTAAAATACACTTTAATTGGATTTTTTAAGTATCGGTCGAATTCGTCACGCATTTTTTCCTTAACTCATATATTCTTAAATATCCTTTTTTTAAATGCTTCGAGTACACAATGGGGCTGTCAGCTCCTTATACCAAATTATTGACGTCATAAAAGTGTGTGGTTAAGTTTTATTGCCGAGTTTAATACTCGAAGAACGAGAGCCGAGAACAACGGAATTTACATACGAATTAGACTCAACCAATTCGGCTTATCTCCAGCGGCGGAGACAGCAGAATCATTCGTCGTCGTCTGTATTTAAATTAATTGTTATCGGTTCTTTTTATCCGATTACTTGTTGATTAATTTTTGCAACTACATTCGAGCTTATTCCAAAATATAACCAGTTTTAATTACTCAAAAAAAAATGTCATAGGTGCTACTCCCACTTTTATCAACGAAATCCTTGCACTACCAATTATCTTTTTAATTACTTCTGCTTACAGTTTTGAAAACCTCGTCTCATTTAAAACTAATTTATTGCCTTTTAATTCTTATTTGTTGAATTCTGATACGTATTTTAAAAAATGTTGAAAAGTTGTTGCGGAGCCGGCCTTTAATTAATTAGGTGATAAAATTTACGATGGTATCGTAAAAGTACGAATAATAAAGATGGTACCTAATTTGCGATGTTGAAACAAAAAAAAAATTACAAGTCGGAGGTAACGAGAGATTGGTTAGTTTAAATTTGCGTTGGGTAAATTTTTTGGGTTGTCAGTAAGTTGTCTAATTAGCTAAAATAATTTTAATTACGAAAAGTTAATTGGGAATGAAGAATGTTAGGTATACATTTGCCAGATGGTAGCCTACAATACAGAAAAGTTCGTTAATTTTTCAACTGCTAAAAACTACGTTCTGTTATTTAATTTAATTTTCTCAGGATACGATTATTATAAAACACTTCATATAAATCAAGAAGGAAAATGAATAAATTTAATTATACTAATTAGAATAGCAATAAAAAATATAATGATTTAAATCATCGGGTATAAAACACAGAGAAAAAATATTGAAGTAACTATAATGAATTGTCTGTATTATGTATACTTTCAAAATAATTCTTTTATTCCACAAACAATGGCAATTCAATTTTCAATTTAAACAAAAAAGCGTTATTTCTTATACAATGTGAATCGATAATTATTTAATTAAATTTAATTAAATAGAAGGTTAACCGTATACTCTCATGCAACATTATATTATTAATAAAATTAATATAAGACCTCTTTTGTTAATCAAGAATAATAATATACATGGTGTCTCACAAATACTAGGAAATACAGTTGTCGTTTGTTATTTCTAATTCTGTTTTTGATTTTTGTTCTTATATTCAGTTCTTCCACTTTTTAAAAATATTTATGTTCGCCATAAAAAAGAAGTTTCAATTTTGTTTTTATTTAAAACTCATTATTTTTATGTTATATTATTCAATTTTTTAAAAAATCTTTATGTTTGCCCAATATAAAAATGATCTAAAAAAATTATTTTTATTAGAATATAAACAAAATATTTGTGTTTGTAGCCAAAACAAGCCTGATACCTACTAAAGACAAAAAACATTCAATTTCGATTTTTTCGAATTTTTCTGCTTTTACTGTTTTCTTTTTCGTTCTTATCCAATTTTTCTGTTTTTTTAGATTTTCAATAAAAATATTGCAAAAACAGAAGATTATCCATACTCAAATGTGGTAATATTTTTCGACGAATAATAAAGCTCCAAGTCATACCACAATTATTTATGTGAAGTTAATGTTTAAAAATTAGGCGGCAACATGTTTCGGCCAAACAATGGTCATCATCAGACAGATAGCAGTTACGACAAATTACAAGAAAATTAATATAGTATGAAATTTCACATTCTGAACAAGTGATAAACGTAAGAAAAACTTTAATCAAAAATGACAAATTAAATATTTAAAATTTTTTTCTTCTTTATTTAAAAGGAAATAGTTACGTTTATCACTTGTTCAGAATGTGAAATTTCATACCATATCAATTTTCTTGTAATTTATCGTACTTGACTAACTGCTTTCTGCCTGATGATGGCCATTGCTTGGTCGAAACATGTTGCCGCTTAATTTTTACACGTTAACTTTATATAAATAATTGTGGTATGACTTGGAGTTTTATTATTCGTCGAAAAATATTACATTTTAAAAATATTAAATTTGGTTTGGAAATTTATGAACATCAAACCAAACCAACCACACTTACGTTACGCATCGCTTACTGAACGGTCAAAATGTAGCCATCAAGCACCCCTGTACCGAGCGTTGCATTTTTGATTACATTACGTAACGTAAATCAGTCTAACACGAGAAAAGAAATTTCACTTTAAAAAAAGGAAAAAAACAGATAAGTTATGGTACGAAACCCTGATTGTACTAGCCTGATTCAATTTTGACCGATTTTTGAATAAAACTTGATATTGAAAAAAAAATTAATCTAAATGTAGGACACACTAAAAAGATGAAAAAAAAGTCTAAATATTAGGAGACATACTATATTAAAAAAAATCCACTGCACTCATACATCAATTCTGAAGCCAGCAAATAATTTCATATGAAATTTATAGCATACAAAAGTGACATGTAACGTACACATCGTATTTGCACACAGCATGTTCATACACTGGCCAATATCGAAATCGGCAATAATACGCCTACGTGGCAACACCGCTTCGTGGGGCGTTCTATTCACAATCCTCAGAGATCCGAGAAAAAAATATCACTGTCTTTTTCAAACGGTGCTGGACAACTGGACCAAATATTTAAATATGATTTATTCATTATAAACATTTTTCCCTATACACGATGACACAATAATATGGGTTATTACAGAATATATAAAAAAAGCTGTATATACTTTTTGAAATTATTTTGATTTAGTCAGAGTGATTTTTAGTCTTATTGTTAAATATTACACCTTTAGATTATTGTAATAATAATAATAATAATAATAATAATAATAATAATAATAATAATAATAATAATAATAATAATAATAATAATAATAAGAATAATAATAATAATCTTTATTAATCCTTCTAAAATGTATAGGACAAATCAGTGTTACAGCATAAACAAACACACGTGCATAAATAGACAAATAAATAAAAAAAGATAATGGTGCCTAACTTAAGGTGTCGTGGGTGCCTAACTTAAGGTGTCGTGAAAATAATCATTAACTCTATAGTAGGCTTCTTCTTTCTTCTTTTTTAGTTTTGTATGGACTCAAATATTTTTTAGTTTTGTATGGACTCAATCCATAAGATTATTTACCCAGTTTGTTCTTTTCTGTGAAGGGCTGCGCCACGACGTGTCTGACTATGTCATCACCCTTTCCAGGTTTGCCAGAATAAAGTTTAAATTTTACAGTTTATATCTTTCAGGAATTTACTGATAAGCGAGATGCTGGAAGTTGTAGGATTTCTAAGCATTATTTCTACATTTAAAGCCGTTATTGTTGGATGCAAGCTTTTAAGCATGTCAAAGTACAGTCTATTTTTACGTGCATACATTCTAAAAGTATGTGTTGCAGACTGCCTACCATAGTACATTCACAAACTCCGATACGATTTAGGTGTTCAGCTATGCTGCAGTGTCCCATTCTCATCCTGCACATTATAGAAGTATTTTCTCTATTCACTCTTATTCTGCTGAACCATCGTTTTAACTGAATTTTGTCCATGATTTTGTTTAAATGTTTGCCTTTGATTTTGCATATTTCTTTCCATTCTTCTTCCCAGCAGTTTTTATTTTCTCTCTTTGCTAAATGAAATATGTCTCTGAATTTTAGCTTTTTGAAGTTATTTATACTATCCTCTAAACTTTGTTTAGCCAGTCTATCAGCTTGTTCATTTCCCCAGATTTCCGTGTGGCTTGGAATCCACCCAATTTCTATATTGATGTTTTAAATTCTTGCTTCCAATATGGCTTCTTTTGTTAGTAGCTCTGCCTTGATGAGGTCATATTTATTCCCATTCTAGCGATTTTCTGTAGTGCTCTTAATGAGTCTACAAGAATTATTGCTTTAGTAGATTTTCGGTCTATTATCTTTCTGACAGCAGTGTATATTGCTAGAGTTTCTACTGTGCAGATATTAGTGTCGTTCGCTAATCGCCCTTTCATTTTGCAGGCGGTACCCTTGTCACTCAAGTATATGCCAAAGCCTGTTTTGTTTTCAATTACTGAGCCGTCTGTGTATGAGTGTAGAAAATCTGGCCATTTCTGGCGAATTGTTTGGAAGAAGAGGGGTTGGTTGTTGATTACGCCTTTGGATACGTTGAGGGAGTTGAGGTGTATGTCTAGGAATTAAGATTCATAGCTGAATTAATAGCACGGTAGGATGATGATTAGTTGTTCTGACTTGGTCAGAGTAGAAGTTTATCAGTGCCCTTGCTATTGGGCTATTATTAATTGATAGATGTTTTAGTGCATATTTTTCAGCTAGCCAGATTCTCCTCGACCGGAGTGGGAGTCCACCTGCTTCTGCTAGTAGGGACACTGTGGTGGTGCTCTTCATAGCTCCCAGTATAATGCGCAACGCTAGGAATTGAATTTTGTCTAGTTTATATATGTTTTATTTGGAAACGTTATTAACATGGAACATGCCAAAGTCTAAATGTGATCTTACCATTACTTTACATATCATTAACAATATTTTCGTGTCCGCCCCCACCATATTCTTGATAGTGCTTTCATTACACTGACACCATTTTGTGCCCTGCTTACCATGTTTTCTATGTGCGTGGTTTGCTTCATTTTTTCATCTAGGACTACACCTAGGTAGCGGATTTTGTGAACGGTCACTATAATTTCATTGTTGTATATAACGTTTGTTACCCCACATGTTTTGTGTTTTTGAAAAATGACTGCCTTTGACTTACTTGCCGACACTTCTAGATGGTATTCTGTTAGCCACTTTCTTATTTTTTCTAAAGTATTATTTATTTTATTCCGCATATTTTGACTGTTGTTGCCCTCGATGAAAAATACATAGTCATTTGCGTATCCTGAGATTTCCATATCGTCCGTGACTTCCTCGAACATGTCATTTATGTACATGTTGAACAACAGTGGACTGAGTGCTGCTCCCTGTGGTAGTACCTTATATACCTGACCATATTTAGATAGTTTTTTAGAGATGCAGTCTTTTACTACTATAGTTCTGTGTCCATATAGTTGTTCGATTAAGTCTGTAACCTGTTGTGCGATTCCCATCTTGGTTAGTGTTGTTAAGCAATATGGGAATCCTTACGTTTTCATAAGCTGCACGGATATCTAAGAATTCTACCATTTATTTTTTCCCATGTTTATCCGGGTTTGTAGGAGTACAAAATTGTCCATGATGCCTCTACCCTTTCTAAATCCTGATTGATTTTCATTTATTAGCCTTTCTGATTTTGTGTTCGATTCTTTCTTTGATGAAATTTTCTAAAACTTTCATTACGCATGATTGCAACGCCATAAATCTGTAGTTGCTAATGTTTGCAGGGTCTTTAAGAGGTTTAAGCAGTGGACATATGATTTGTGTTTTCTATTTAGTCGGGATAGGGTCCCCTCTCATGATGTTGTTAAAGATGTTTAAGAGTTTTTTTGCAGATCTCTGGTAAGTTTTTTTATTTGTGAGTAGAGTATTCCATCCGTTCCTGTAGCTGTGTCCTTCTTTCTCTTATTTAATATACAGTTCAATTCGTTTATTGTGAAACTTGGCCACTCTTGATTTTCGTAATCTATCCTAACCACTTTTATCTGGATGTCTGGCTTGATATTACATAAATAAAATTGTCCAAGTTTTCTTCTATGAAATCAGAGTTGATTGTATTGTTGTTATAATTATTGAATTTTCTGACAGTTTTCCAGATGTGTGAGATGTTGTTGTCCCTGTTAAGAGATAAGCAAAAGTTCATGAAACTGATTTTCTGTTTTTTTTTAATAGTTTTTTTTTGCCCTTGCAACTGCATGATTCATATTTATATAATTTTGTTCTGAACTGTTATCTAAGTACAACTGTATGGCTTTTTTTCTTACCTTGACTGTATTTGTGCATTCCTCGTCCCACCATATTGTAGGAGATTTTCTTTTTTTTGTGAAGCATTTCACCTGACTGGGGCAGCTATGCTTGTTGCCTGTTCAATTGTTTCCACATGGGCTCTACATGTGTTGTTAGTAACCTGGTTTTCGATTTCCTCGCATTTTGTTCTATATATTTCCCTATCCATTTTTCGGCTGTTGAATGCATGTATTCCTAATCTTATTTCATTTTGATTTGTGTTTATGACATTTGTAGGCTTTTCTCGGATGTTCAGAATGATAGCAAAGTGGTCACTGCATCCCCTTTCCAGAGGTTGCGTCGACCACTCCCCTCCCAACCCGATGTGTGCTAAACAAAATGTGAGGTCTGTGATGCTTTTGCTTTGTCCTGTTAGGTTTACCCTTGTGGCTGAACCGTCGTTTATGCAAATTAGATTATAATCCTCAAAAATGTCTGCTAGTATGTTACCGTTGTGGTTATTATTACTGTTCCCCCATATTAGATTTTTTGAATTGAAATCTCCAGCTATTCCATGTTTTCCATACTTCTCTCCATTTTGTTTATGAAACCCTTTGTTTAACTTGATATTATTTGGGCTGTACATGTTTATAAATATGCTTTTATTGACCATAACCGCCTGTATTTGTACCCCATATGGTTTATTTTTTTATTTTTTAAATCTAACTTGTGTATCTATTGCTTTGATGCTTTTTTTTACTAGGATACCTATCCCGTTGCGTCCTTTATCTTTACCTACCCTAAAGGTGTTATAGTTATATACCCTCCAAATCATATCCCTTTTTAAAAACGTCTCCCGTAATAATATTATGTCTGGGTTCTCTTTATGAATTAGTATATCCAGATTGCCTTTGTTTGATTTGATACTTCGTATATGACACTGTAAAACCTTGCGTGTCATTCCAGGAGAGCTATCAAGAAAGAACTATGTATTAATTGGGAAGAGAACACTCTAAGTTTGGTTGATGTTATAGAGTGAAAGAAATGTTTTGTAATAGCTTGCACTGAGTACATCATCTGTTGCGAAATATTGAGAGGCTTCTATTGCCTCATTGAGATTTAGTGGGGAGTTTGCTCTTGGGGTTTTATTAGGAGGTGTTATTGGGTGATGTAATGTTGTTTCTAACGGGTGATTTTTGGTTTAGGTTCAGGTTGTACACAGGTTTGTCATACACTGGCGTGCCCGGGTACTATCTGTTTTTGTATAGGCAATCGTTATGTGCTTTTTTGTATGATTCATTGTTTATTAGTTTTCTTTTTGGGGTTGATATATATTATATGTTTTTATAGGAGTATTGGATGTTGCCACTACTAGAAATCTCTGCTAGATGTCAATCATTTCATTAGTATTTTGTCTTTTTAGTGGTGGGAAATTACTCACCGTTGATTGTATGTTGATCGTTTCAATCGGACAGCTTACATTATTTCATTCAGTCTTCTTTGCCTTGTTAGTTCTTCGCATACTTCTATATTTTTCAGTTCTTCGTCAATTTTATTTTCTTTCCTATAATAAAGACAATTTTTTTTATTTATATATTTCTCGCATTCATTTAATTTATGGGCTTCTTGTCCACATTTTCCACATCTTGCTTTCCCTCTACATTGCTTCGTAGAATGAATAAATCTGTAACAGTTTAAACATAGAGATATGGATCTTATGTATGTTGACACCTCTAGTCTAGTTTTATAAATATTTACGTACCTGGGGAATGGTTTTCTATGAAATGTGAATATCTATGATCCTGTCGGGATGTACGAGACATCTCTTGTGCCTTTGTCTACAACTCTTCGATTGAGTCTTCTTGTAGTGCCTGCTTTTTTCGTTGGCGCATTTCACTACATGTTAACCGTAGTGTTTTGGTTTTTGACGTTAATAGTTATATCGTTCGATAATAGGTGTATTTCTTTTGCACTTGGGTCAGTTCACTTGGATCACTTTTGAACCACGCAAAAGTACAAATAAAACGCTCCTATCATATCAACTGACGTTGTCTTTCGGTTCTTGTCAATTATCATCTGCGACTAGCATTAAAGCACCAAAAAAAAATCATAAAGAAATGGCCACCGATACCTATAATTTTCTTGTAGAACATCTATTGCTAAAATTGAATATTAAACATTACACCGTATATATGGAAGTCTTTTCTTACGAAATATTTACTAAAATCATATTATCTTTCTCACTAGACGAAGTGTCGCCTTCGATTTTATTAAAATCTAGATTTTTAATTTGCTCTTGATAAGTCCACTTTTTTTAGGTTATCAAATAATTTTAAAAACCCCGCCAACTGTTTCGGATCACTTTTGAACCATTTCAGCGGGTGGCGCAGCATCGGTAAGGGGGGAGGTGATCCAGGTTATTTTTGATTCAGTTCAGTTGCAAATAAAACAGTGAAGCAAGTGACCTAGAACTGAACTGAACTGATCCAAGTCCAAAAGAAATACAGCTAATGATGATTGACAATTGATCAAATTGACTTTTTAAGATCGTTCGTTTTGTCATTCGTTCGAAAATGATAATTGGCAGAATGAAACTGTTTTTTTGAGGGATTTCAGTGATCCATTTAGTGGAGTCAAGATTCTTTTGGTTAAATCGAAAAAAAATCAAGAAGTGAAGAAAAACAGAAAAAAAGAACATCAGCATCAACAAGAAAATCATTATTTTAACGACTTTGTCAACTATACCATTTTACAAAAAAATACCTTTATATCTATTTTCTGCCTCTTCGTTTGCTCTTTTTAGTACTTCTTCTTCGGTTATTTTGGCACTTAATCCTTTTACTATGCCCCTAATTGATAATAAGGTTGCTGGTATGAACATTTCGTACCCTATTGTTTTCATCTGAGCGTTGTCCTTAAATCTGTTTGCGTCTCCTGGTAGGCTAAAAGTTACACTGACCCTGTTTCTTCTTTTTCTTTCTATTTGTTTAAAATCCTTGTATTGTGTTTTCATATACAATTTTTCCAAATTCCACTGGATGTAGATTTGCTACATTTTGATCTTTGTGTTGTACCATAAGTTTGAATGGACCATTGTCGTATAGTTTTTTAAAGGATATTGTTTCTCTTGTCCCCCTTTGAGATCGGGCGGGCCGGTCCCGCCGGTTTCTTCCCCCATGAGTGGACTTATACGTAGTTTTTCTTGTTTCTCGTTTTGTTTTCCAAAAATTTTTGTACTGTTTGAAATGTGATGATTATTTATTACTTCTTTGGATGTTTTCCGTATTTAGTTTGCTCGGATTACTTCCAATTTTATTTATTTTTTGACTTGGCGGTATTCGCGTGCTCTTGTGTTAATAGCTTGACATCGAATCTCCTATAGTAGGCTTTGTTTAGTAGTAAAGATTTTAGTTTTTTTTTGAAAAGCTTGCCTTGTAATTTGGGGTAGCTAGATGACAGATGATTATATAACTTCAAACTTTGATACATGGCGGATTTTTCGAATTTGTGTGTCATGTGTTTAGGAATACATAACATGTTTGGATGTCGAGTGAGATAATTGTGAAAGTCAGAATTAGGGTTAAAATTATTTAAATTAACTTTGACATATACGATGGTTTTATAAATAAAAATACAGGGGAAAGTAAACAACTGATATAATCTGAAATAAGGCCTACAAGATTGCTTTTGATGAATGTTGATTATACATCGCAAGACACACTTTTGAGAAATTAAAAGTCTATCATTTCCAAACAGTATAACATTGTAAGAAAAATGATTATAAACCAAGCTGCAATATATGTTTAATAATGGATTTAAAGGCATGGACGTTTTTAGACGAGAAATGTCATAATAGGACCTATTTAATTTTCTACATACAACATCAATATGGTGGTCTTATTTCAGAAAATAATCAACGTACATCCTAAGGAATTTAGTACAATTTGTAGAATCGATGGTGACTGTTTCACATTTGAGCTGAAGGATATTGAAAATTGAACTATTAAAAAGTCGAAAATATAAGAGTTTAGTTTTATTGATATCCATAATTAAGGCATTGGCGTTACACCACTTTGTAAAGCTGGATATGGCCTTGGTTGACAAAGAGTTCAAAGAAACGTGCTGAAACAACAAAGGATGTATCGTCCTTGGGGACGCCTATGTTCAATTCATGTAGGCCAGATTTAGCATCATTAACTTTTACAAACATTTTTGAGGAAGTTTATCAGCCAGTTCAAAAATACACTTCTGAAGCCGAGATTATATAATTTCTTTTCAACAAAATTAAAATTCAGAGTCGAAAGCACGAGACAAGTCAAAAAATATACCTGCTAGAAACTTTCCTGGGTCTAGCGAAGTATAGACGTGCTCTAAAAGGCTACATTCAGCTGATTGAGTAGATCGCCCTTTGCGAAAACACTGCTGAAAGTCAGTTATAATGCTGAAATTATTTAAGAAGTCAACCATTCTATTATATGCAATTATTTCAAACAGTTTAGAAAAAACACTCAAGATTGATATGGGACGGTAATTTGCAAGATGGTAGCAGTTTTTAGACTAGATGGAAAAACACCCTCGGTAATGGAGCAATTTAATAAATGTACAAGATGCACTGTAATAGCTTCTGCAATTCTCTTTAAGATTTTTACAGAGACAAGGTTCACACCATAGTTTTTAGTATTTTTGAAACAAGTAATAATTGTCAATACTTCTTCTTTTTTAACTGGACTGAAAAAAGTTCTATTATTAAAAATCGGCCACTAGTTTCTACTCTGAGATATTGGCAAAATATTCACTAAAAATTTCAGCTGCTTTAGGAGAATTGGAGATCGAGAGACAGTCGACATTTAGGCACATCTTCCTTAATTTTACATTTAATCTAGTAAACGAATCATTTCATCCGTCATTTTACTTTCCCGACCCACCTCTGAGAAGGGAAAGTATTGTGAACGAGCTAAAAACATTTTCGACATAAAGATGGAAATATCCATTTTGAGGTAACCTGAGATGATTAAGACCAGTTCCAGATTGAAGTCTGTCTGTCTGTCTGTCTGTGTGTATTCTTCTACGATAGAGGCCACACGTTTAATCCGATTGAGCTGAAATTTAGTATATGTGTTTGGGTTACCCGTCGGAAGTTTTTGTACGACATCTGTCAATCGCAAGTGGCACTATCAAAAAATGATCGATGTAATATGTCACGGAATTTGACTTGCAATATGTCATTTGAACGCACTTGAAAAACTCTTTCATTATTTCTCCAACTGTCGACCGTCAAAAATAAAAAAATGTCAATAGATGTGTACATCCACTGCAGGAGTTTTGGGTTGCATCCCGAGTTTTTTGCCTCAAAGTTCCTGCATATCATTAAGGCTTTCGTGGCCTTAGTCGTTACTTCTTTTTCGTGCTGATTCCAAAGCAGTTTGTTCTTTATGGTGAGTCCGAGATGGTTTCAGATTGTGGTTTCCTCACAGAATATTGGTTTTGGTGGGGTTGATGTTTAATCCCATCGATTGGCACCATTCTTTTATCATGAATTTTGTTGCAAAGAGTGTTTGTAAACTTGCCTCTATAGCAACTATGACTATGTTATCAGCATATCCTTGGCAGGATAAAGCGAGATCAGTCAGAATGCGGAGGAGTTTATCTACTATTAGGCTCCACATAAGAGGGGATCTCACTCCTCCTTGTGGTCATCCTTTGGTGGTGCAGAATAAGATGGTGTCTGGACCTATATTTGTCTATGCTATTCTACTGGAAAGCAAGTCGACATCCGATTGGAAGTCGTGCTGTCTACCCTTTTGTCATCGAGTGCTTTTCTGACAGCTTCAGGTGGATTATTGTCAAAAGCTCCATCTATGTCTAGAAACACTCCTACCACAATTTCCTTGTTAGTCAGTGCTTTCTGGATACCAACAGTTAGTTGCATAAGTGCGGTGTTCGTGGACCTAAATTCTCGTTATGCATGCTGACTGGGGTGAACCTTCCATTTGGCCATTACTGTATAGACTCTGCCTTTCGCCATTCTTTCTGCGACGGGTGTTGAGTCGATATCCTTACAGAATTTTCTTTGACAGATGACTTTCATTAGGTTATTTTCTAGTTCAAGATGGTGCTTTGTTCTTTTGTTCGGAATGCGTGTTAAGTTTGCTTTTAGGTTGGTGTTGTATTTTTCCCCATGCGTTTTCCTTGAATTCCTCCTGACGATAGGCTCAGGAGGGTCCGGAGTGGATAATGTGAAGGGCAGGTATATAATTTATACATTTTATTCCCCGATATCGGATCGGATAATGTGAAAATGCTCTTGACTCGTTTAATTTTTTTAAGATTTGCCTTATAAGTTTCTTGCACTGTCTTTTTTCGAGAGTAGCGAGGTTTAAGTTTTTTTTTATTATTTTTTAGGACTGCATTAGGTCTTTTTGTTGTCGGTATTAATTTTTTAAGTAAATATCTTTATTTTTATTAAGGTATCTTAAATCTGAAAAAGTATAATCGAATACCGGGGACTTCAAATTAAATTTCGGATACGGATATCGGATATAAAATTTTGTAAATAACTCAAGTACAGTATTCGAATACTCCCATCTCTTATAAAAACTTCTATGATTTTAATATAAAATTATATAAATTTCAATAAATTTAAAACTTTCAATTCATTGTACATTATTATTCATTTCGTTATGGTTAGGTTAGGTGATATTAAAGTTATTTTATTAAGTATTTTCTAATTTTTTATATTAAGACTTCAAGCTAATAGGGCAAAGGTGACGATTACGTAGAACACTGTAAATTTATTTTATTATTTTCAATACCAACTTTTGTCTAAATTAAAAACATATTTTAAATAATAATGAATATGTGCAGTTGTTCCCTACCTGATTATTGTACACCTGGTCGATCAGGAAACCTACATTTACCTGCTCCCCGCCGGTCTAAACAATAGGCGGTCGGTAATAAATCACCTAGAGCTGAGAAGGAATTTGTAAAACACGAGGACGCGGTGTTGATTAAAAGAAACAACCACTCTAGATATTTAGAGCGAACACCGAAAGGTGTCGGAGGACAAATAGGGACAAGAATGCCGACGGAGAGATGTCAGGATTCTAAATTAGGTAGCTGGAGACTGATATAGGAGTGTAGAACAGTAATACACACATAAAAACGTATATTTCATTTTTTTTCTGATTTTTCCTGTATACCTCTTATTATTTTAAAAATTTGATTTTTGACTGTTGCTGTTAAGTGATGCAAGAATAATTTTTTTTGTACAATGCAGGATAACAATTTTTTACATTTGTAGGTAAAGATGCTCATTTTTAGGATTCAGAATACAGGGTGGCCCAAATTTAATTGAACACTGTTAGGATTTTGTAAACCGTTATAAATACAAAGTTAGGTTAGGGGAAAAGAAGCGAAGTTTTTCGTTTTATTTAATTAACACCTTAATTTTTAAAGATATAAAATTAAACTTTTTTATTGAAGGCCAAATATCTTAACATACCGTATCTAATTTTTAAAACATCGTTTTTATGTTTGAAGGGTCACCATCAACAATTTTTTTTATTTCACCTATGAAATCCCCATTTTTTTCTAACCATGTTTGACATTTAATTTTTTGAGGTAGTAAAACTCTAAATCTAGTATCACAAGTAATCTATTTAAAAAAATTGTTTAATATCCGTTGTTACATTGAAGGAGAGAGAACGACGACTAGTTTCGGCAATTATACCATCATCAGGCCTATAATACATAGTTTTAGGAAGCTTTTACAAAATGTGAACTTACCAAACTATTTATAAACAGAGACGAGAATTAAATACCCATAGATACATGCTTTAAACAAAATGTTCATAACAATTGTGCGCACAGATACAAGAAGGTAAAATATGGATTGAAATTTTAAAATGATAAAAGGTGTATTAGGAACATGTGTGAACTTTAAAAAATGGTGAATTTATGAAATGAAAGTTATATAGTTATATGAGGGAGAAGCCCCATGTTTGAAAATGAAGTCCAAACGAGAGGACGAACAGGACCCATATTAAGGAATAAAAAATAATGGCTTCCGCACTAAATGTTATGAGTTGTATAAGTAAAGATCTGCACTGAAATATTGACAAAATCACTTACGGTGTTACACGTAATGGAACATTACCTTAAACTCCGACCTGATTCATTTTCGGAAGGCAGTGAAGCTAAGCTCAGCTGACGGCAAGCCAGTGCACCAGACATAGCGACTCGACCACAGGGACCGAAAGCTAGAAAAGCTCAGTTGTGCCGGAACCGGCAATCCGACCACCACGTCAGCCTGGTGACGCTCGAGGTAAACTAAGGCGTTAAAAGACCGCGAAATGTCGCAAAGAGCGTTACAACTTTCTGCCAAAGCACGTACCATTTTTATGATGTACCAACATCGCTGTTAACCAAAATTGTGGAATAAACCGATTCTTGGGCAGAAATATTAACCGACCATCCTAGAGGGCCAAAACCCATATAAATCGAAATCGAAATCCGCAGACCTGTCATTTTGATAGATTGTAGATTTTTGCTCAAAGAGAGCAATAATCGCCGCTAAATACGTCGAGTGACCCCACGTGTAATAGGTTTGCAAAGACGTAGACTCGATTGGCAATATCGGTTTGCCGATCCGAGAAGACATTATTCTCAAGATACTGTTTCCCGTTCGTCTTGTATAGGTGTTGGAATTATAAGAAAATTGACCAAGTAAGACGTCTGATCCCGACGCATTTCTGGAAAGAATAGAGTAAATTTGGAAGTATCACGAATGCTCACTGTGTGGTTTAGAAACAACCGGCGATATTATTTCACCTGGGAAGAATTCCAGAATTGCTTCTTTTTCTTCAATTACCGCATGGAGCTAGAAGACGCCATAAGTACGATGACACAGTACCTACAAGAAAACATCACGTCCTACATCACCGACCTGCAGACGCTTATTCGCCGCCACGGAGACATAACGTCAGACCAAGAACTGAATTGGCTCTACCGAAACCTACATCCAGAATTTCGACATCATATAGGCAGAAGCGACTTCAGTGACGGGAAGCGACTTACCAAGGCCGTTCGAGAAAACGAGGTAATCCGGTCAGAGTTTGAACTTACCGATACGTGACCACACTAGTGTGCCACGTCACAAAGTAAGAACCTTCTTGTACACCTTTCTTCTTTCCCTCTGGATTTGGTAGCCTTACTGATATTAAATAACATTTATTTTTATTTGGTGATTTTATGTATTTGAATACCCAGGGCCGCTAAGAGATTTGTCGATACGATAACGACCCATGGATGGTTTTTTCTTCACTGACGCAGCTCAGAGTAAGTGACCTTCTCACTATAAATCGAAGACTTGCAATCCGTTACCTGCACTAAGGCGCTAAAGAGCGCTACAAAATTGCCAGAAAGATCTACAGATATAATGCCACTTGACTTTTTCTGTGGGTCTATTTAAATAATAATAATAATAATATTTATTGATCCTTTCAGACATTTACAAATGTATAGGACAAGTCACATAAGAGTATAAATAAAATATAAAACACATACTAAAATTGTTAATAAGATGTATAAATGGGACATTTCAAAAAAATTATAAGTGAACATGTTTATCTAAAAAATATTCGTGGACAGTGTAGTAACATTTCTTCAATTTTTTAATATTTTCAGAAAGATGATTATATAGTTTTAATCCTGCATATGGAATGCCATTTTCGAATTTTGCAGTTTTATGTTTGGGTAGTACCAATAAATTGCTGTGTCTAGTTTGGTATTGATGTATGCTAGAATTGCTGAGGAATTTTGAACGATTTTCCTTTATATACAGTAAAAAACGTTGGTTTATAAAACTTCTCCGGAAGATATTTAAGAACTAAGACGTATGATAACTGAAGAATGTAAACGAATTTAGGGAAACGTTGCAGAAAGTTTGAGAAGAATTTTAAAATGGGTTGTATTATTGCTTACAGAATAAAGCAGCTCACTTTTAACAGCTTTTGTAAATACATTTTTTCACTTTTTGGTAATTATCTTTGTTTCAGTTTCGGAAGTAATTTCACAACATTTATTGTTGTCTTGCATTTTGCTTGGGCTTTAATTTGGTGTATCTCATTTAACTTTTTTTATAATGTTTATGGAAATATGAAGTGGTAAAACATGTAAATAGGTGAATAACATTTTTAAGCTTCCCTATTGATATTAATTTTAACGTGTTTGTAGATACACGCAGTGTTTTATAAACAAAGAAAAATATTTCAGTGGTGAATAGAGGTCGGTTTAAATTGTTCAATTTATCGTTGTCAACTCTCAAATTTGCCAAGAAATTGTCAATCTGTGAATTGGTTTTGTTAACGCTATGCGTTTTGCGTTTGCAACCAGATTTTTTACTAATAGCTTCTTTGTTCTGATTATAATCTGCTAAACTAAATTATTTTTGATTTTTTATATAGGTCTCAATTTAAATCGACATTTGTAGATTTCATTTAGTAGAAATTTTCATTAAAATCAGTTTATAATATACAAATTTGTTCTAGTTCAAACCAGGTAAGAATTTTTTTTTTGTCCGGGACCGTTCTTTGCAACCGGATTCACTGCGCAGCCTCGTGGGCTTATTGCGTTATTTCCCGTCTCTTTGGCTACTGCACCCAGTAAATCAACCTTGTTCCCTGTACTAGTTTGTACAGGTTCTTTAATGGCTGTTTGTAGTAGTCTTCTGGATCCATTTTTGGTTTTCCATAAATTCTTTGCCTTCTATAATCCAGCGTCTCACAGATGCATAGTATGTGGAGTGCATTCTCGGTCCCTTTATTGCATTGAATGCATTTAAGGTCGCCGTTAAATAGCCCCATTTTGTTTAGACGCTCTCTGGTGGAAAGGTGTCCCATGAAGAGCCCAGTGGTAATTCGTAGTTGATTCCTACTCATTGAAAGCAGTTCTTCAGTTACGTTCTTTGACGGTTCTTTTATAAACTTTTTCCCGTGTAGAAGTCCGGGTACATTGTCCCAGTATAATTTGTGTTTTCGCTTGATAGAGTCTTTTATATGGTTCCTAAACGTATGTTTTGGTACTCCCATCGCTGGTTCTGGACAAATTAATGGGGTGGACGACCCGCCTCTTGCGAGCTCGTCAGCCTTTTCGTTTACAGCGGTACCTTTGTGACCTGGTACCCACGATAAAGTTACTTTATTGTGGGTCGCCAGTTCCCTAAGTTCTTCGCCACATTCCCATACCAGTCTAGATGTCACCTTTGGGCTCCTTATGTCCTTAAGGGCTGCTTGACTGTCTGAGTAGATTATGATTCTTTTTCCCTCGTGGACTCTCATATTATTTTTTTTCGCACATTCGAGTATTGCATAGACCTCTGCCTGGAATACAGAGGTATATTTTCCTAGAGAGAAACTCTCTTGGTACTTAACCAGGTGAGAATACTCAAGCTTGCATTTCTTGATGAAAAAAAAGAGCCAAAAAAATTTTCAAAAATAATTATCAGACATTTTGATTTTTTTGTTTTATTATTTGGGCATCTTACCCTGAGCCTGTTCGTTTAACAAAATGTTTGATCCCTTTACCTTTTTAATCCTAATTCCCTACTTAAAATGGCTTATATTTTGATGTTCTACAAGAATATGCAGTCACAATGTAAAACCAGCAATAAACGAAGAGTTAATTCATATTAACCTTTGTTTTTCGGATATTAAGTATAAAAGGCCCTTATTTAAGTAAAATTAAAATTTTCCTTTGTTTAATATTTGGTGTTATTTAAGGTCTCGTTGTGGTCAAAGCACGGACCCTTACACATAAAATTTCATATAAAAAATTTGTTATATTATTTCTAGAAACACATTGCAAGTGATCATTGCTACAAATGATCGAATAAAAAAAAGAATAAGATAGGAAGAGGACAATAAAACGGGCTATTCGCTCGTTTGACAGCTACAAATCACCAGAAACAAATGGCATAATACCAACAATTACCTTATTGCAACAACTCTTTGCAACCTGTGCAGAACCAGTTTGACTACAGGCTATTTCCCGGAATCCTGAAGGGAAATGTAAGCGATTTTTATACCCAAGCCTGGTAGAGACCCATTTCAGGCCAGGTCAAACAGATCGATTAGTCTTTCATAATTTATGATAAAACTGGTCGCAAAGCACATCAGCGAAACCTCCTTAAAATAGAGGCCATTTCCCAAAACCAGTATGCTTTAAAACCTAGAAAATCCTAGCGTCAAGAGTAGAAGATTCACTGAAAAACAAGGAATTTGCTATCGTGGCTTTCATGGATGGAGCCTTTGACCATCCTTCTTCAACTCTATAGTCAGAGAAGCCAGGCAAGATGTAATAAATGACCATCTACAGATGGATCACATCCATGCTTAACCTGAGAAACACAAACTCGACTATTGGAGAAACTACACAGGGCTACGCATATGACATAAACGTAGTAATCAGGGGAGGATTTTCTAGGACGGTATATAACTTCATTAAAGGTAATTTTATGGCTATTGAAGAATGGTGTAAAGCGGACAAACTTCATGTAAACCCCTCTAAAATAACACTTATTATTTTTTCGATTAAAAGAAATATGCTAGACCTTATATCCCCCAGACTTTTCTAAACAACTTTGTGTAGTGGCAAGTAGGCTACATACCTAGGCGTTATTTTGGACATGAAGCTAACCTGAAACCAACATATACAAAAGGTAATTTATAAAAGTAAGATGACAGTGATGTCACTAAAGAGAGCGATTGGGGACTAAAACCGTCGGCCTATTCAAAATTCAGAGGCTAAAATGTCTCTGTAGATGGAACCCACTTTCAAATAGAAATGCGGCGATCACCAGCATAATCACACTATAATTAATAACTGGGAAGCGATTACATAATACTGATCAACTCCCTTGATTAACCCTGGTACATAGATGGATCCAAAACTAAAATAGGAACCGGCACCGGAAAATATGTCCAATCTTCCAGATACGACTTCAGCCAACATCTGGGAGTACTCACTACAGTATTTCAAGGATATATATTCGCTATCGATCTCTGTCTAAGAGAAAAAATAAGAACGGAAACGAACGAAACGGAACGATAAAAGTGCTTAACAGTTGTCAAATAAAATTAAAACCAGACGACCCTGCACGAGACGGATTGGCAACCAGATACACCGTCCCTCGAACCGGTAATTGGTATAACAAAAATTTCGGTAAGAACTACAATTAACTAGTGGGTGGATAAACAAGACTTAATACAACGGCAGCCACTTCTGAAACACAGTGAGTTAATGGTAAAACAACATTTACCAAAACTTACTGAAGATATCCTGAAACAGTATAGGGAACAAATCAGACCAATATTTGGACATTGTGGCCTGGGAAAACAACTTCATACAATGAAGATCATCCAAGATATAGGTAAATATTGCCAGAACATCCTACCTCTTATCTCACCAATGTAACATGGCGAAGAGGCTTTGAAACCTTAATAATCTCTTCACATACGAACAAATGAACAGGACAATACAATAAGCTGATGGCTACACTTAGCCCGGCCTATTCATTACTATCTCAACCAACCAACCAAACAATTAATCAA
The DNA here is from genome assembly GCA_963243735.1 of Neocrepidodera transversa. NCBI lineage: Eukaryota > Metazoa > Arthropoda > Insecta > Coleoptera > Chrysomelidae > Neocrepidodera > Neocrepidodera transversa. The sequence goes on from OY725336.1 coordinate 39,091,661, forward strand.
GAGGACATGGAAGTGATGGGATCCGGACAAATCGCCGAATGGACAAAACGCTGAATGGACAAATCGCCGAAAGGCTGGTCAAAACGCCGAAAGTAGTCTTTGGACAAATCGCCGAAAATGGTCAAAATGCCGAAAATAGTCTCTGGACAAATCGCCGAACGTGGACAAATTGCCGAATCCTGTAAAACGACGCTGCATAGATCGGGTTTGTGGCGTCGAAGCCGAAGTTAAAATTTTAATTAAGATACTCTGATCAAAATATTAAAATTGATCAAAACGCCGAAAATGCCAAATTGCCGAATGGACAAATCGCCGAATGTACAAATCGCCGAATGGACAAATTGCCGAATGGACAAATCGCCGAATGGACAAATCGCCGAAAGGCTGGTCAAAACGCCGAAAATAAGTCTTTTGTAGAAATTCTTTTACATAGTATTTTATGAAATGTAGGTGACAAATGAGATATTTAAAAATTAAAGATATGCTTTAGAATCCGGTAACTGACTGTTAGTAGTTATGTCTATATATTGCAAATTATATTAAAAATACATTTATCCAATTCACTTGCTTATTATGGTGAGTTAAAGTTAAATTGTCTTGTATGAAAAAATAAACCTAATTTTGCAGATTTATCAAAAAGTTCATTTTTTTTTATATTTTCAAAGATGTAGAACATACAATTCCGCATAGTTTCACCGCTAGAGGGCGTGAAAGAAATATATTTATATAGAATTTTGCTCCTTATTTTTAGATTTATAGCCAGCTGAAAAATTACAAAAAATCAAAATAGTATAACACAAAACTTTCTAAAGATTTTGTCGTTACTATTTTTTCAAATTCTGCATAGAGGGCGTGAAAGAAATATATATATATATATATATAGACTTTTGCGTTTTTTTAAGTTTTGAGCCAAAAATATGGATTTTTCTGAAAAATTGCTAGAAATCAAAATTGTAAACCATAAAATTTACTATAAATTCTGTTTTTACTTTTTTTTTTTTGAATTCCTCATAGTTTTGCCACCAGTCTTTATTTTAATTTTAAAACCAGTAAAAGGAATAATCTCTGCGCGATTTTTCAAGACTACGGCCCGTTTCCGTCAGCGGAAGAAAGTCCGATTCGAAAAAATCGGAATTTTGCCAATAATTTTTTTCTTTTCAATTTATTTTCAACGAGCCGGTTGCGATATGGATATCAATCAACGCGTCTTGACTTACAAAACACCTTAATAGAAATCAGTATCGACAAATTTGCTTTCCTTATCGAGATATCTCGAATAGAAGTTTCACTTAGTAGGCGGGACCGGGATCCTCGTACCCGAAATTGCTCATCTTCTGATAGAGTCTTTCTTTTTTGAATAAAAACCGATGCCGAAAGAATTTTCAATGTGTTTTAGTTTCTTCGAATTCCAAATTGTAATTGTTTTAATCAAAATAACTTATTTTTTCATTTTTTACCTCTCGCCCTTCAGATAAGAGAGGTATAGGAATCATGCTAAAAATTGGGTAGTGAGCTTTCAATGGATAAATACGTTTTAGGGTCCCTAGAATACGATTTTAATATTTTCGCGATGATGTCTGTGTGTGTGTGTGTTAGTGTGTGTGTGTGTGTTAGTGTGTGTGTGTGTGTGTGTGTGTGTGTGTGTGTTAGTGTGTGTGTGTGTGTTAGTGTGTGTGTGTGTGTGTGTGTGTGTGTGTGTGTGTGTGTGTGTGTGTGTGTGTGTGTGTGTGTGTTAGTGTGTGTGTGTGTGTTTGGATGGATGTTGTAGTAACGATAACTCAAAAACTACTGAATAAAAAAATTTGAAATTTTGCATACAGGATTGTGATACCCTAGATTAGATCTGATTAGATTTTGGTGCCAATCGCACAACCGGAAGTGGCAGTTGTTATGGGTGATGACGCCATTATTATACAAAACGGCAATAAAGTTTTACACATATACTTTGTATACCCTATAGTTTATTTTCATCTCATTAAAATTTTCGAAACTTTTGCCATTGTTGCCAGATTTACAAAAAAATATTTTTTTTTCATACTTTTTTGTGTCAACCTGTAAATTTTTGATTCTAAAATGGCGAGAGGTCATGTGCTGGCCACATCAGATTTTTTTTAATTATATTTAATCCAATATTATAAAACAAATGAAAAAAGTAAATAAAGCGTCTGAAAGGAATTAAAAAGTACTAAATGTGTCTAAATGTGTTCATAATTTGAAAATAATATTTGTAGAAGTTATAGCCAATAATGTAAAAAGTTAAAAAAATCCAAAAAATGCCTATGAATTTTTGACAAAAATAGTATATTTTCACGAAAGAAAAAAGCATATTTTATGTAGGAAATATCTAAATATTTTAGATAGATTGGGCAACCCTGAAAACCACATATCTAAAATTTTCAGATTTTAATTCCGCCTACTTCTGCTGAAACCTCTAATTAGCCCCCTAAAAGAATCACCCTGTACAACATATAAACAACTCTCAGTAACTGGATTCTAAACCATATCTTCAATCTCTAAATATCTCATTTATGACATCTACATTTCATACAATACTAAGTAAAAGTATTTCTTCAAAAGACTTATTTTCGGACATTTTAACCGGCCTTTCGGCGATTTGTCCATTCGGCGATTTGTCCATTCGGCAATTTGTTCACTCGGCGATTTTTCCATTCGGCAAATTGTCCACGTTCGGCGATTTGTCCAAATAATAGTTTCGGTGTTTTGATCAAGTTGAATATTTTGATCAGAGTATCTTAATTAAAATTGTGACTTCGGCTTCGACACCACAAACCCGATCTATGCAGCGTCATTTTACAGGTTTTGGCAATTTGTCCACGTTCGGCGATTTGTCCAGAGACTATTTTCGGCATTTTGACCATTTTTGGCGATTTGTCCAAAAACTAGTTGCGGCGTTTTGACCAGCCTTTCGGCGATTTGTCCAGTCGGCGATTTGTCATAGACCCAAAATGATACCAAAGGTGGTTCTTAATAAAAAACCTATAAAAAAAACAAAAGTAAGGCGACGCACAAACCAGTGAGTCAAGGATTATTTCACCAAAATAGAAATACAGAATTAAAACAAAAAATATAAGAAAACAAGATAAGATGTTGCACATATTAGAAAATTAATTAAACCAACACAACAATTATTTTTTCTTCAAGCGTATAATAATCACTATATTACTTTCGGCAACACAAACTGTAGAAATATCCTATTGTTTTACTAGTACAACAATAAGTTTCATCAATGATTTAATAATGGCGTTGTAATCGAGTAGGAAGGAACTGTCATTTTAATATTTATTTAATTTGACGTTTCTCAGTTTTCAAAAGATCTTCTATTTTTTGCTACGTATAACTTGAATGGTCTTCACGTTGAAAGCTACTATACTAATTTAAAACATATATATTTTTTATATTTCTTTTAAATAGTACCAGTAATAATCTTAGTACAACTATTAATAAAACTAAAAACAAATAAACCATCTGCAAATTTAAAATTAATTCACCGTAAAGTTAAACTCGTTTAGGCATGTTTACCTCGAAATGAAGCCTGCTGATTAATGAGATGGGTTCCCAATTTGTTGGTAGCCTAATATTATTATGGTTCCTAATGTGGCCCGAAATAAAACGCATAAAAAGTCAATTTGCGGCTTTAAGAACCCATAAAAGAGAAAAATCTCTTTTTGGAATATGTTAAACGTTGGGTTGGGTCGAAAGCTTTGATCACAAAATTTTAATTGGTTACGGTTTAAGGTCTGGTCGCTTTCGGGTACCGACCACGCCAAATTCTTTCACTAACAGAGAAAAGGTAGGATGGAATTTGTTTGTTTTTTAAATGGAAAAACGTATCAGTTGTGGTCAACATAATACTTTATTATTGAAAGTTTGTTATTTTAATATATCTGATATAAGACAAAATGATCACTAACAAAACAAATGTAATAAATTATTAAATTTAAATAGAAACTCTATAACAACAGCAAAATTAGAGTATAAAGAATAATAGAAAATAGAAAGCATAATTAAGTAATCAAAAGATTAAACTGGCGAGGGCGACATGTTTCGGCAAAAAAATGTCCATCATCAGTCCTATAATACAAATTATAAATGTTAGACTACAGAAAATTCAACAAAGTTAAAATTACTTACAGAGAATATGCACGTACAAATTTAGTCATAAATGGTATGAAAAGTAGTAAAAATAACTATCAAACATTTTCGAAAAGAGAATGAACTAACATTAAAAAATTAAAGCATGACTTATTAAATTGAATTATAAAAATAAAAATTGTTTAAAATAAAATTTGATGCCTCACATATTGTAGGATATCAAATTATTAAATTTACATCAGAGTGCATTATACGATGCACTTAAAGTCAATTACAGCTTTCTTAAAAAAAATCGGAAATTGCGTCTTAATTGACCACCATGCGGCAACTAGAATATGACAATTTTGACAAGTGACAGCTCGAGGACAAAGAAATTTGACGTGACAGACAGCAACAAGAGGGAAGGTAACAGGCCATAAGTAGAACTAATAAAAAGAGATAAAAAATTGAAAAATGTAATGAATGTAAAAATTAGAAAAGTAAAATTAAGGTTTGTTTTATTTGATTTAACCCAATGGTCCACACAATACCTGATAGCACTTAATATCACCACTCTCCTAGGAAAAGATTAGTTGCGTCAACCCAGAACCTTCCCGATTCCGCTGTAGAGAATAGGATCATTTTAATTACAAAATATTTAGCATTACATTAATTATGGAACAAATTTTAAATAGAATGCCGTAGGTGAATACATCTACCGAATTGATATTTCAATGTCGATAATGACATAAGCGGCCACATAACCTAAAATCATTGGTGACAACTATTGAGAATTCGGAAAAAAGTTGATACAAAAGTTTTAGGGAATTTTATGCTCTACAAGTTTGCCTAGAACATTTTGCACTAAGCGCATTGTTATTCTTCAAAATAACAAAAAGGCAAAAAACCTGAATATGTATATTGTTCGCCCTCTAGTGGCGAAACTATGGGGATTTTGAAAAAAGCTATATATAAAAGTTGCTCTATAACTTTGCACTAGAAAATTTTGCACTAAAGTGAATTGTTTGTTCTTAAAATTTGGAAAAACTACGGAAAAACTACATGCACATTTTTTGCGCGTCCTCCAGTGGCGCGGTTATTGGAAATTCTGGAAAAAGTTTGATACAAAAATTGTAGAAAATTTTATGCTCTAAATATTTGCACTTCAAAATTTTGCACTTAAGTGTATTGTTTGTCCTTAAAATTTAAAAAAGACAAATATTTTTCATGTTTATTCAATCAATGTCGGCCTTGAGGACGTTCTAATGTACCAATTTAAATCAAAAACTAATGGTCGCATTCCAGGCACATACCAAATTCCAGCTTGATTGGCCAAACTGTTCGCCAGTTATTGTGGAAAACTACACACAGACACACAGACAGACCTTAGTCTGGAAATGGTTTCAATCTCCCTGAGGGACCTCAAAATGGATATTTTCATTGATATCTGGATTTTTTTGTTTGGCTCGTTCACTATACTTTCCCTTTGATGGGACCGATAAAGTTAAAAATAGAAGTGATACTGGGCTCACACGATACAAGATTATAATTACCCAGAATTAACAAAATTTAATTAACTAAGAATTTAAAACAAAAATTTTAATTCCTGATATGCGTTTTATCGGCAAGAGAGTGTTGCGTTCACATTTTGCAAAGTTTCGGCGTCTATAAGCGGAAACGTATCGTCATCATTCTGGTGGTAATCAGTTTATGTCAAAGTAGTATGAGGAGCTGCAGGAGGTATTGGATTCTTCCTTGTCACGTTGAACGCAACCAAAGTGAACGGTTTTCGGAGTGTTACAGTAATATTAGAAAACATGACAGCATGTTCAACGAATTGCTGAAATGAATGCAAGTGTTGAAGAAAGACTAATAATTACAATAAGGTAAGTAAGAAAAATGAATACAAGTGTTGAAGAAAGACTAATAAATACAATAAGGTAAGTAAGAAATTTCTCCTGCTCCCCTTTTTCTCCTCAGCATACCACGTTCCTAACATCCCTTTAAACTTTTAAACTTCCCATATACTAGAACAAGAAAATAAAAGAAAAGGCGACTGGGGTGACATCAAACAATGATCAGGAAGTAATTGTGTACTTGAAGGGCGTTTGGTTGTTGGAGGTCTACTTTGTCTTGAAGTTTGGAATATGTAGTACTTCTGTTGCTCATTGTTGTGCATAACTAAGCCAAAGGTCTAGAGGGCATTTGTGATTGAAACTGTTTTTTCTACCGCACACCACGAAAATTCAACTTTTATTCATTATCTAATTCCTTTGTAATCGGGAAGCATAGACAATAAAAATATTCTGTCAGTAACTTCTTCTGCAAAAAGTTTTTTCTGTAACTGGTCTTGAATAGGTCATAATATTGAATTTTTACCAATTTTACCGTTAAATAGTTTTGGGTTTAGGCGATACTGTAGGAAGGGGAACAGTATTTGGCGCTAATTCATTTGCTTACTGGTCTTCTGCAGTGTCTACGTCATCCACATTTTTACCTGATTTATCGCCAAGTTCATCCAAGTTAAAGGAAATATTTGGTAGCAGACTTTTGATGAAGTTAAGGCCCAGATATATGTTTTCATTTTTTTTGTGGTGCAGTGTCTCCACTCTTACATTTGTTCATTTGCCTATGAAACTCGTCTCTTATGTAGCGCCAATATTTAAATTACTTAAACTAATAGATGTTTCAATTGACACGTATTTGTCTACAGGAATTTCATTTGAAAGTTTGCTACATGAGTTTTATAGGGGTAAGTCAAGTATTTCGGCAGTTGTACAAGATACGTGTCACAAGAAATGCTTGAACCTACAAAAGATATATGACTCAGTATAGCTAATGGTTTTTACAAGAAAACAAACTATTCAAATTATTAATGGCATTGGTGGACCCAAATTTAAAGTTTGTGGCGATAGACGTTGGTACTTGTGGTTAAGAGGGAGATTGTACAGTGTTTAAGGATAGTTCACTTGGAAAACTGTACATTGGATCTTTGAACCTCCCTGCACCAGCTCCATGGCTTTTATTTTTATTGCTGACTACCAACCAATCTAATGACATCGTTCACATCAAGATGTCTGACAAGAAGAAGAAAGGTTTACCGCTGTCGATACATTAGGAGCAGGCGAACTGTTGAATGTACTTTTGGTATTTTGGCAAATAAGTAGAGAGTATTTAATTCTCTTATTCTCGTTGGTCCAGAGTTTATTGATGAAATTGTGAAGGCCTGTTGCATTTTACACAATTTCGTATGCAGCAGAGACGGAATAAACTATGAAAATGTTGAAAATTGTGGAATTGGTTTTCGTAGAAAAGGATTAGATGTACGCAAACTTGCAAACTATTTTTTAGACAAAGGAGCTGTTTGATTCTAGAAGGACTCTATGTTCTAGTGGAAACATTGGTTACTGCAGCAAGCACAAAGTAGTAGAGGAATGCTGTTTTTCCTTACTAAGTATGTATAATACCATTTTAGAAACAATACAGATGCAATAAAACTTACCTCTGACATCTTTCTCCCTCATATCTACGTCATTCCAATCCGTAAATATTTCAGTAGCCACTGCTAGCCAACTCTTGTCCCACTGCACTCCATTTGAATAATCTTTACACGCATTGTCCCATTATGGTGGTTGACCGTGTACTACTGCAATAGACTTGGTAATATCGAAAATTTTCACAAATTTTTGAATACAAGTTGCCAACCGATCCTCATAATATGAACTTAAACGTGCGTGTTTTCCGCATGCGTAGTTAGGTATTTCCGGAACATGCTGCGTGGTTGCGTATTCTACCCATGTAAACGTTTCAATTTAAAACAATGTTTTACCGTCTTGACGAAAATACGCATATTGTAGACCTGCCATTGTTGGCTAGTTTGGTCGTTCCTCATATGCAGTTATACCGAGTCCAGACCAAGCAGACAAAAACAGGACACGATTTTGAGACAAAAACATGACAAAATTGCGATAAAATTGTAGGTAGTCAGACAAGACAAAATTAAGACAAATTGTCCACACCACAAGGACAAATGTGCAACAAAATTTAGTTGTTGGAAATCCGTTGTTTAACCTTGTGGCGTTTCCACTAGAACGAACATGAACATTTAAAAAATGAAGACTTATTGCTAGTCGCCAGTTGTTATATCCTTCTTTCCTCGTAATCCACTGTTGGAAAAATGAAACGCAAACGTTTTTGGATGAGACCAAGCTTAAAAAAGCGAGAAAGTTATTCCATAAATCAATTGTTAGTTCAGTTACGTGAGGATGATATTTGACTAAGTGGTGAGATTCGTTCAAGCTTGAAGGATTTTCTAAGAATGTCCAGCGACGATTTCGAGAATCTGATATGCCTTGTTGGTCCTGCAGTTGTCAAAAGACATACTAACTACAGAAATGCTAGAAGTGTAACAGAATTATTAGCAATAACTAGAGATAAACAGAGACCCTTAGATCTTTACCGGCTCGAGACGGGACTTGCAAAAATTTTCCGAATTTGGAAACAAAACAAAAATAAGACAAAAATGTTGCAGAAATGTATCGGATTTGTCGCCACTTTGTCGCGAAAGATGAATGTCTTTGTCTTGTCGTTGTCTTGTCTGCTTGGTCTGGACCCGTCATTATGTCTGGATTAATACAACCACTGTCTGGATAAAATGGGGATATTCGTGCCTCTGCTATGGTGAGAGGTCTTACATACTACAACCAGAGCTGTCCCTAAGCACTATGCTTTGTAATAAAGTTACTTTTTTCCGTATTATTTAAAATATGTAAATTAAATCGCGCAGGGCACTGGAGTAAATTTAACTTAAAATTGTAAATCAAGTTCGTATCGAGTAGGGCAATTCAAACCGTTGTCGGTAGCTGCAGAGGCAGCCAGAAGTCAGACTTGCTGTGGCCGTCCCAATTGGAGTAGCAGTGCAGTCCGTCGACCTTTAGAAACAGGTCAAGTTGAAGCCAACTTCAATTATATCCAGTACCGTCAGTCCGACTACACAACGCCGACAAGCCACTCGTGCCTGTAGCGTCCGTTACACACCTTTTTCTTCACCGGAATTGTGGTAATAAAAAAAGTTTTATTTATTAAATTATAATTTGTTTCGAGCAGCTAATACCCAGGTACTCAAACCCAGTAGGGCAAGTAAAGACCGCCCTTTTGGACGCCAGTGATTTTGGTCGATACCATAACGACCCCTGGAGTATTTTTTTTCTCCACTGACGCTGCCCGTGCAATGACCTTCGCACTCTAAACGGAAGGTGGCGCCCGAGGCAATCCGAAACCTGGACCAAGGCGCCATAGTGACCCGTAATGACCGAAGTGTCGTTACAGCTTAGTAAAGAAATAAAAATTCAATGTCTACTACCGTATAAAGTTTATTGAAGATAGAGGTTGCCAACCTCTATCTTCAATAAAATTTATGTGGTACTAGATATTGAATTTTTATGTCCTCATCGTTGGACCACATTTGAAATTATGGATACCAGTTTAGAACTATACTTAGTTCTTTGCTAAGCATTCTATGCACTTTTGTTCTCGGGGAGCACAGTGATTACGAGCACTTTTAAAAATCGGTGGTTAGTGCTTAAAACACTTTATCAAAGGGTTTAGTGCTAGTAGCTCGTATAAAGTGCTCGCGAGCCTTTTGGAGTGCTTGAAAAGGCTCCCGAACACTCCAAAAGACCCGCGAGCATACCAAAAGGCTCGCGACCTAAACACAAAGCCCTTTCGTGAAAATTTTTTTAACTCGCACTAGTAAATAAGTGCATAATTTAGAAAAATATAAATAATTTCTGTGTTGACTATTTAAAAGAAAATTTTATAATGACAAAAAAAATATTACACTCAAAAATGATATATCTCTCGTGTAATAATTCTTAAAAAAACGTTTTATTAAGAAACGAAGCAACATTTTTCGGTCTGTATGTCTGTCTGACTGTCTTAGTGATAACTCGAGAACGGTTTCGAATTTTGGAACTCTGTTTTCGGCAATCGATAGCTGATCACCTTAGCTGGCCCACCTACTGTTTACAGTGACCCAAGTCAACTCTACAACCGCCTGTCTGACCGTCTGTCCATAGCTGAGCTACTTGGATATTGTTAAGGTAAATACCAACTAAGAAGTGATAAATCCGCGCATTATTGGGCGAGTACGACGAATTTCTGGATCTGCGCAACCTCATCATCGTAGCTAGAATGATGTAAAGCCGCGCATTATGGGGAAAGTACGATGAATTTCAGGATCAACGAAATCTTTTCGTAGTTGGCGCTTGCTATAGCTTGCTGGATTTGATATTAGAATATGAGTTTCATAAGACATTAATTTACAGCCAGTACCATAAATATGGACAAAAGGGTCCTTTAAGTAAAGTACACTTTGTGGTTAAAGTCGACTTTCACTAACCTAAAAGTCTGGCCTGTATCATAATGCAAATTTAATCGCCTGTTAGGTAAAGGACACTTTAATCAAATATTGCTGTGTTGGCTGCACTGGAAATGGTGTTTCATGATATAAGTGACGTTATTTTGACAGAATTTTTTCGACTAAAGGTGAGTTTAAACAGCAAATAAAATAAAATAAAATAAAATAAGAATTAAGGGAAAAAACATTGGTTTATACAGATGACTAAAATAAAATAAGAATAAACCAATCAAATCACAGCTTTTTATGTAATAAACCTATCCCAACCATCAGAAAAGATTTCGGTCATGCGCAGTATTGATTTCCAAACAAAATAAAATAAGGTAAAAAGATAAAAGTCATCTTTTGTACTAATTCTTATTTCTTATTTTAGGTTATTTCATGTATAAACGCTCTCATAGAGATGTGCATGTTTAACTTTCTTATTTTATTTTATTTTATTCCTTATTTTATTTTATTTGCTGTTTAAACTCACCTTTAACCTAACTTGTTTGGGTTTATTACTAGCGCGTGTTGACTGTTGATTTGTGTTTGCCGATTTTTTTTTAAATTGTTTTAAAATATCGTCAGCTTTTTTAAATTATGTCAGAGCAAAAGATAAAGCGTAAAAAGAGTTCATTTCTTGCAACAAACCCAATACAGTATGCTTGGTTAATCGTAATCGGTCTAAAAACTCGATGTCGTTATATTTATTTAAATAATGCTGCCGCTGTCTATATATTTTTTGGTCTTCTCACTAGGATATTATCTTCGTCTTCAGAAGAGCTCGAACTACTACTTGAATCAAATACGTAATCTCCCATTTTAATCTAAAGTAAAGCAAGTGTGGACGATTTAAATTAATAACCTTTAAAGATTTGTAGGTTATGTTTCAAAATAAAGCTTACTTTAACCACGCAAAAGTGTCAAAATTGGACCTTTACAATAAAGGCGGCTTTTTGACTTAATCCTCCTTTAAAGTTGTATTATGGTACGGGTTTTACAGGTAAAAGGGACCTTTTACCCTTAAAGTATACTTTATATTAATTATGGTACTGGCTGTTAGTCCATGCGCTAATATTTAAAAACGAGTTGGTTACGTCCCTATGTCCCTATAAACCGTGTATTTTATACCATTTTTTTGTTCTTATGTCACTATAGTGAATGTATATTCAAAATTAAAAAAAATTGCTTTGTTTTATATTTAAAAAGTTCAGAAGCAAATTAAAACTTTTATACTGGTTCCTTTATTCCAACTCAAGGTAGTTCCACTTCAATAATTTAATCTTCTCAAAGTGCCTAGTTCCCGTGGATTTAAAGCACTTTTTTAAAGTAATTAGTGCTCGCGAGCACTTTCGTATAAAAGTGATTGGTGCTTGTAATTTTTAACCTCTTTTCTGAGAGCTTAGTGCTTGGTGCTCGCGCGATCACTTTTTGTCAATGCTCGGAAGAGCTATACTACAAACAGGAATAGGGAGCGAAGGATTCACAAGTTTTGCTTCTAATGGCGAATGGATGTTTTCGGATTCTTTAACGAGTTTTGATTGTATTAGGAAATAACGCTAGTGCCGCTAACAGCATAATATATTCTATCCAGGACCTTATGCCTGACCAAGATATTTTTTATAATTCTTTTGCTAGGTGAAAATTAAATGCAATTATAGAATTCTCTCTCTGTTTTCTTCTCCATGATTCCATTTGGTCATCTTCCTTTTACATAAAATTCACGTCTAGCGTGCAAACGTTGCTGTGTATAAACTCCATATGAATAATACTAACTTGTACAAAAGTCCAGCTGTAGTGACCTTTATAGATTTAAAAAAGGCATATGATTCGGTAAAATAGAAATGGACTAATGGAAATAGGAGAATTTAAAAAAACTGTCTAAATTAACAAGGCTGATAAGAATAACGTTAAACGAAACTAAAGATGATGTGGTATTTGATTTCGTGTTTCATTACTTCAAAAATAAGATATAAATATCAAGAAGAAACATCAAAATATTTTGATATTAAATTTGAACAACACTATTCATTAACATGATGGTAAAAAAATTATTCGTGACAGTGAACTAAATTTTTTTTTTTTTTTTTTCATTTTTTCAAACTTTTATTTTGGCGCGATGCCTATATTATAAATCACGCCGTTATTGTGCAATATTTCTTTTAATTTGACATATTGTTTTGATTTTTTCTTTTGTAAATTTTTATGATTATAAAAACTAAAATTACGTGTTAGTGTTAATAGTTATTGTTAGTCTAATTGTCAGTAGATAGAACGTTCGTTAACTTTAAAGGTTCTGTAACTAATGACAATGATGTTTAGATTGTGACAATTATACAAGAAATCAACTTGTAAAGTTTTATTCTAAACGTCATCGCCTTTACTTACTGAATCTTTAAAGTTAATGGACGTTCTATCTACTGACAGCTAGTCTACTATTAGAGATTTTCCTACTTGTTAGTTTTTACATGCTTCATACTTTCACATGCTTGTTTAGAATTAATTCTAATTCTATGTTAGTGTTTGTTAGTGTTAGTAATCTTAACTTAGCTCTATTGGTCGTAGTTGTGGAAATACGGTTCTCTAGAGTTCCGGCCAGCCTTAGGCCCTTGTCCAAGAAGTTTCCAGAGAACCGTTTATGTCACGTCCGGGTTTTATTATTATTATTTATTTCTTGTTGTTTGCTTAGTTTTGTCTTTGATTGTTATTGTTTTGTCTGTTGTATGTTTGTAATTGAAATTTGGATACCCTATTCGCTAGTGCGCTCAGTTTCTCAAACAGTTCTGGATCTTCCAATATTCCTCTTACATTCCTCCCCCGTAATTGGCCTCTGACGTTGCCGTTGTCAGGATAGTTAGGACATTCGAACACAACGTGCTCTGGTGTGCCTAACTGTCCGCAATCACACTCATCGGTTTCTCTCAGATTGAATCGGAAGAGGTACGTAGGGTATGGTCCATGTCCCGTGAGAAAGTGAACTAGCCCTGGCGACGGGTTGAAGAACTCTCTTCTCATTCTTGCCTGAGGGAAAGGCAAGAACTGGTAGAGTCTCCTTGCTGTTTCTCCTTGCTGCCATTCTATTTGCCATTTTACATCCGTTGCGTTGTTTATGTCTCTTTTTGTTGTTAGTCTTTCTTGCAGGACTTCTTCTATATTTTCTGGTTTATTTTTGCGTAGCCAGTACATTGCCGCTCTTCGCCTTATCTCAAGGTGCAATGGTACCACTCCTGCCAGGATTGTTAAGGCCTGAGTCGGTGTGGTACTAAATGCCCACATCATTCTAATCAAGAACCCTCTTTGGGTTCTGTCTATTTTCTCTATGTTCTTGGCGTTAGCTAGCCTGTGCGCCCACATGCTAGCCCCATATCCTGTTATCGAGGCAAGTACTATGCTTAGATTCATTCTGATAGTATGGAAGGGTAGCTTATAGTCGTTTTGCGCTAAGCTGGATAATTTGTGCATTACCCGTTTAGCGCGTTCGCCTACTTCTGTTAGGTGGTTTGTATATAGCATTGGTTCGTCCAGCGTTATGCCCAGGTACCTCACACTTGTGGATCTTCTAATGTTTCGTCCGTTCAGTCTAATCGTGGGGTCTCTTTCGAGTTTCCCTTTGAGTAGACTGTAGGTTGTTTTTTCTGTTGAAATGTTTAATTTGACTTTCGCACACCAGTCGAATACTGCATCCAAAATTTCGTTTGATTTTGTCTCTATGTCGCGTCTGTTGTTTGCCTGTACTAGTATCAGTATGTCGTCCGCATACGCCACAGTGCCCGCTACTTATTCATTATGCTCTAGATCGTTAAGAAACTGGTCCAGTATTAGGTCCCAGAATATGGGACCGCAGACGGATCCTTGCGGACATCCTTTAGTGAGATACCGCGTTTTCCGCCCGTTAGGATAGCTTAACGTTGCGTAACTATGGAAATAGTTCCTAATTGTTTTGTAAAGGTTTGCAGGGCAGTTTATGTCCCTTAGCCTTTGGAAGAGCGATGGCCACCAGAGGTTGTCGAACGCACCTGAAATATCTATAAAGATTGCTAACATATATTTTGCCTTCTCTATAGCCGAATTGATTGTTATTCATTCCGTCGATCTCCCGTACATGTTTTAGCCTCTTACATATGAGCCTTTCGAATACTTTCCCAAGTACATTTAACAGACATATTGGTCTGTATGATTTTGCCTTCATTGGATCTTTGTCGTCACCCTTTTTAATGATGACGACATCGGCCTGTTTGTATGCATTCGGGAATTTCCCCTGCCGCAGACACTCATTGTATAGCGCACACAGAACCTGTGACAACTGCTCCTTTAATGCCTGTACAATTTCAACATGTATGTTGTCCGGCCCTGGGGCCTTTTTCTTTTTACACAGAGAAATACTTTCCATCACCTCTTCCTCCTGGAAGTATTCAATCTCTGCGTCTTGTCTTGGTACATACCTAGCTATCATTTGATTCCTTATATCCGTTTAAAACTGTGTTTCGTGTTGTATGCTATCATCTGGGAGGAGGACATTGAGCAGGAGCTCTGCCGATTCCTCCCAGTTCTGTGTAAATGTACCATCATGTCTTTCCATTGTACTTAACATTGTTGGGCATTTAAGCTTATTTGTCACAACCCTGTATGGCATATTCCAGGCATCCACTTGCAGGTTGTCTTCCACGAATCTTTCCCAACTCTTTTTCATTGTTTCCCTAATCGCTCTTATGTATGTGTCTTTCTTATTACGGTATACATTCAGTAGGTGTTGCCTTTCCTCATGTACACCGCATCTTTGATAAATTCGTCGAGCGTACCTCACTTGGCTTCTGAGCTGTGTAAGCTCTTCTTTCCAAGCGTGGTTTTTGACTTTACTCGCATCTTTCCTGAGAGGGATCGATGCTTGCATGGCTCGTTGAATTGCTCTTGTTAGTTCTTTGGCTGCCTCATGTACGTTCAGATCACGCTGTATCGGAACAGGTGCAATGAATTCGTTTTTTAGCCTTTGCCAGTTCGCTTTGTATAGATTATACTGCCTGTTTTGACTTTGTATTTCCCCCTCTGTGGAGTCGCCCACTTCGAATGTGATCAGGTTGTGGTCACTCATGGTCGCATGTATTGTGTTGAAAGCGAGCGTGTTCGAGATAGTAATATCGATATTGCTACTCGCGCCCGCTCGATTTTCGAAGGTTGGTGGATTTCCTGCTTCATTCATTACATGTAGTTGTAATTCGTTCAGCAGGTCCTCCACTACTTCTCCTTTGTGATCCGTGCGACTTGAGTTCCACAAACAGAATATTCTATCTATAGTGTTCAACTCGTCCAAAGCATTTTTTAAAGCTCGTGAACATTACCAGCCTCGGCTTCAAAAAATGTTACTTTCGTCACTCGTAAAACAATATACTATTTTAATAAATTAAAAACATTACAAAAATACCAAATAAAATGGCGAGAAGAATTTGATTTTGAGTTAAAAAAAAAATATCGATCATAGATAATTTGTTAATTAAATAAAAAAAAAAATATGGTCCATCACGATGTAGAAATAAAAAAAAATCTGATGTGGCCAGCACATGACCTCTCGCCATTTTTGAATCAAAAATTTACAGGTTGACACAAAAAAGTATGAAAAAAAATTATATTTTTGTAAATCTGGCAACAATGGCAAAAGTTTCGAAAATTTTAATGAGATAAAAATAAACTATAGGGTATACAAAATATATGTGTAAAACTTTATTGCCGTTTTGTATAATAATGGCGTCATCACCCATAGCAACTGCCACTTCCAGTTGTGCGATTGGCACCAAAATCTAATCAGATCTAATCTAGGGTATCAGAATCCTGTATGCAAAATTTAAAATTTTTTTAATCAGTAGTTTTTGAGTTATCGTTACTACAACATCCATCCAAACACACACACTAACACACACACACACACACACACACTAACACACACACACACAGACATCATCGCGAAAATATTAAAATCGTATTCTAGGGACCCCAAAACGTGTTTATCAATTGAAAACTCACTACCCAATTTTTAGCATGATTCCTATACCTCTCTTATCTGAATGGCGAGAGGTAAAAATGGCGGGGTAAAGATATAACAATTATCCAAAAATTTTATTTATTTGTGAAATGGAGTAATTCAGACCGCAGATCATCACTTATCAATTAAATCGTCATAAGGTACAATGGCTATTAAGGTACAATGAGCATTAAAGCAAAAAAGATCGAAGCATTTATCAATAAGTACCAAGATCCGAATATATAAAACAATGCTAAGACAAACTAAACAAAAAGACACAAATAGGATTAAAATGGAATTAAAAAATCTGATGTGGCCAGCACATGACCTCTCGCCATTTTTGAATCAAAAATTTACAGGTTGACACAAAACAGTATGAAAAAAAATTATATTTTTGTAAATCTGGCAACAATGGCAAAAGTTTCGAAAATTTTAATGAGATGAAAATAAACTATAGGGTATACAAAATATATGTGTAAAACTTTATTGCCGTTTTGTATAATAATGGCGTCATCACCCATAGCAACTGCCACTTCCGGTTGTGCGATTGGCACCAAAATCTAATCAGATCTAATCTAGGGTATCAGAATCCTGTATGCAAAATTTCAAATTTTTTTATTCAGTAGTTTTTGAGTTATCGTTACTACAACATCCATCCAAACACACACATACACACACTAACACACACACACACACTAACACACACACACACAGACATCATCGCGAAAATATTAAAATCGTATTCTAGGTACCCCAAAACGTGTTTATCAATTGAAAACTCACTACCCAATTTTTAGCATGATTCCTATACCTCTCTTATCTGAAGGGCGAGAGGTAAATATATCAGAAGGATAGTGAAGGAAATAAAACAATTAGTCTTAGAGTCCAACTATTCGACTAACCCGTTTCCCACAAAGCTAAAAAAATTTTTAATTGTGTTTTATTATTAGTCAATTAAGAAAGTACCGTTCTGCCAGGCATCTTGCAGTTGCATCATTATCCCTTAATTTTTTTAAAATGGCAAAAAATTTTTTTTTAAATCTACTATCACAAGGCTACAATTTTAATGTGTTGTAATTTACACATGTTTAAGTGTAAAAAAAATCTGATGTGGCCAGCACATGACCTCTCGCCATTTTTGAATCAAAAATTGACAGGTTGACACAAAAAAGTATGAAAAAAAATTATTTTTTTGTAAATCTGGCAGCAATGGCAAAAGTTACGAAAATTTTAATAAGATGAAAATAAACTATAGGGTATACAAACTATATGTGTAAAACTTTATTGCCGTTTTGTATAATAATGGCGTCATCACACATAGCAACTGCCACTTCCGGTTGTGCGATTGGCACCAAAATCTAATCAGATCTAATCTAGGGTATCAGAATCCTGTATGCAAAATTTGAAATTTTTTCATTCATTAGTTTTTGAGTTATCGTTACTACAACATCCATCCAAACACACACACACACACACACACACTAACACACACACACACACACACACACACACTAACACACACACACACACTAACACACACACACACACTAACACACACACACACACTAACACACACACACACAGACATCATCGCGAAAATATTAAAATCGTATTCTAGGGACCCTAAAACGTGTTTATCCATTGAAAACTCACTACCCAATTTTTAGCATGATTCCTATACCTCTCTTATCTAAAGGGCGAGAGGTAAAAATTGACGACCTATTTTGAGGGTTGCAAGTATGTGCCAACCATGGTTGAAGTATATCAGGTTAGACATTGCGCAGATATGTGACGTCACCTGGTACCCATCAAAAATTTGTAATGTGTCATTAAATGAGGTTATTGTCTTTTTTGACATATTTTTATTTAATTTCACCTGTAAACTGATTAAAAAAATATGGCGCTGTGTTTGGTGTAAAAGTAATACTCGCTCTAAAAACAGTACAAAGTTTTTCGATTTCCGAAGTGCCATTTATTACAAAAACAGTATATATACACTATATAAAAGCCTCAGTAACATAAACCTGCAATAACAATATCCATCAAAAAGTTCTACTGATAATATAAGCTACTTCAAACACTTTTTTATAAAAATTATTTTTTTGATTAAATATTAATAAAATCACTCTAAAGTTAATATAAAGTATTTTATTTGTTGTTACATATTTGACAATTAGTTTAACGATAAAATTAGCCATAACATAATTGAGCATTTTCTGGTTTTTACAACTAGCAATTAAATAATTTTTATAATATAAAGCACATCGGAATCTTAAAAAAAGTTTATACCTTTATTAAAGTAGTTATCACTTTTTAGTGTACAATACTTTACAATACATTTTTATTAAATATATAGCCGTAAAAAAATAAAAACCACCCAAAAGACACAATAACCCTATGCAATCCAATGTAAAATTATTTCGTTTGGACTTCAGCTGACGTCATGCGCAAACTTGGACGAATTTAGGACGTCTGAGTGTCTAACCTGTGTAATTTTTAAATCATGGTGCCAAACGATAGCAAAGTTGTCATCGGGTTAGTAATTCATAACCTGCTCCCACAAGGCTAAAATTTTAAGGGTGTATTCTATCAATTGTTTAAAAAGTATATGTAAGTAGCCAGAATATTGTAGCGGTTGCAGGAGTAGGAATAACATAGCTATATCAAAAACCATAAGAGATAGAGAGGCGGTTAAATGGGAAAAAAGTTAACTATTTTGTGGAGTATTACATTAGTCTAAAAAAATCTACAGGGACTTTCGCCCTTCTCAAGTTATACAAAAAAATGCTCTTTTGGTTTTTGACTCCTATAATTTTTATTTAAAAAAATATCAAAAATTAGAAAAGGAAAGTTTTGCTATGAAACTGTACGAATAAATCTTTGATACGACGTTTAGTGTCTTAACAGTCACAATGAAGTTATTTTTCGGTAATATGGACCTGTCTCTTTTAAAGTAGATTAAAAATTTTTTTTTTGACATTTTCAAAAATTTAGCTTATAATAACGCAACTTACTTAAAGACTGCAAGAACGATACTTTCTAAATTGACTGATAATAAAACATTATTTAAATTTTTTTTTAACTTTGTGAGAAATGGATTAGTGGAATGGTTCGCTAGCTCTCCTACTAAGAAGAGAAGAATAAACAATATTATTATCATTGGTTATTTAAAATCTAGCCAATACTGTTTACTGAGTAATAAGTACAATTGTTGGAGGCTTCTTGTCTTAAATTGGGAACCGTCCAATAACCGAACTCCAAATACCTATTTATAAACATTTGACATATATCTTCTGGATATTTTCCTTTCAGCCTCCTGCCTTCAATTTATTTATAAGACTGTTGTGATTTAGACTTCTGGTTTTTTGTTTTTGTGCCTACTTTTTATCTCCCGCCTTCAGATAAGAAAGGTATAGTAATCGTGCTAAAAATTGGGTAGTCAGTTTTCAATGGATAAATTCGTTTTAAGGTACCCTGAATACGTTTTTGACATTTTCGCGATGCTGTGTGTGTGTGTGTGTTAGGATGTATGGATCTTGTAGTAACGATAACTCAAAAACTGCTTAAGGACAACCGGCAGTGGTAGTTGCTATGAGTGATGACGTCATTACTAAACGAGGTGAGAATAAAATGTTACACATATATTTTGTATACACTATAGTTATATTTATATCATTAAAATTTTCAAAAACTTTTGCTATTGTTGCCAGATTTGCGAGAGGTCATGTGCTGGCAACATCAGATTTTTTATGACATCCGTATAAATGCTAGGGTTTCAGATGTACCATAATGCAGTAATTATAATATGAACTATTTTAGATTGTACTGTCAAGCAATGAAAAGGGTGTAAATATAGTTCAAACTCATTGCCATAAAAAAATAAATGCCTTAGCAAAACATAACAAGATGGGTGCCTGGCATGAGGACATAGAAGAAAATGAAGAGGCAGACCGCCTGGCTGGTAAATGAACCGGAAACCTCTACATAATTGTACCATAACCCACATGTGGTATTTCCTACCAACATATAAAGGGTATGCTGAAGAAACAATTAAAGGGCAAACAGAGGGAATACTGGATGGAACTTATTGCATTAAGATCCAAAGTCCAAAGCACTCATATATAGCCTACCCAAGAGCAGAGACAATCTGCTGCTATACCTAAACATACGGGAGTTTAATACTGCACTAAGTATCCTGACAGGACACTGCAGGCTCAGAAGACACATGAACCTCCTAGGGATATAGGAATATTCCTTATGCGTTCAATCTGAGGAAGATAAAACTCCTCTTCAAATATTATGCCATTTCCGGGACCTGAGCAGGGAAACGGAAAGGCACTTTGCCATACAGTATACTGAACCTGAAGCGAAAGCTACTATTAGAACTACTATCCTAGACTTTGTCAAGAGTAGTGATCCAATGTGAAAACTGGATGTGCACTATAGGTCTAGAGCCTCAGTGGAGATGGGATTTCTCACGCCAGATTCAGCTACAATAGAATAGAATAGACTGTACCATCTATAGAATTTTTGTGTTGGATGGCTTGCTTCATCCTCATAATTCTCTCCCATATCTCTAAATAGGGTTTAGTATTATTTTATAAATGAGGATCTTATTTTCTAATGATAAATGAAAATTTCTGCCTATTAACCTGGACATTTGTCTTACTTTGTGTGTGTTTCTTCCATGTCAACTTAATATCGAGGTGGATTCCAAGATATTTAACTTCTTATTTTAAAAGTAATGGGATTGTTATCTACTGTGACTTGTAATTTGACTTGATTTTTCTGCGGTTTATTTAATTCTCCACTTTTTCATCGATTCTTGAAGTAGGATTAAATGATGTTGACGTAGAACTGTCCTCTGCTGACGGCAAATCTGCAGTAAAAATAAGGTATAGATCCTATTCCACTGTTTTTGGCTAAACCATGATACGGTTTAAAATCGCTTGTCCCTCTTCTTGATCAGAGTTTTCCAACCGGTGGGTCGCGACCAACTAGTGGGTCGCCGGTGCATTTTAGGTGGGTCGCGGCATGGCTCTTGACAATTTACCAACATTTACTGATTCTTCACCATCACTTGATTTTAACGAAGCGTCATTTTTATTAGAGTAAGCGAGTAGCGTACAGTGGCCCTATACGATCTGGCAACGCCGCACCGCACCGGTCCGACCTGTTTTCTTGTATATAAATGTGATAATTAAATATTAAATGTATATATATTTGTGTATATATGTATACTGGGTCGCGAAAGTGAAAAAAAATCAAAAGGGGGTCGCCAGACATAAAAGGTTGGGAACCACTGCTCTAGATTATAAATTTCGCGTATTTGGACCTGTGACCTTCTTTACTCACATATGCGATATTGCCATATCTTTTTGGTATATTTCTTGACTGGAAGGCATTGATTTTGTCGTTAAAAGTTCGTTTTTCTTTTGTTTCATGTTGGTCATTGTAGGGAGTACCTTTGACATTGGTTAGGTGGGGGTTTTTATGATTTCCTGGTCGGCTTCTGGTGTGTGAGAGCACGTTACTTGTTAAGGCACAACCGGAAAAGATTGGCAAAGAGTTTGTTATTGAATTATTAATTCAACCCCTAGGGGGATTTTGCTCATGTCATTTTATGGTGTTAAAACAATTTGTTAGTGACCTGTAGTTATTTGGAGTGGATATTGTTTAAAAACACATTCACATTGTTAGGCTATAATCCCGGTATATGTGCGTTATTCACCCCATTTGATTAAATGGGCATCATTTAAAAGGGGCTTTAATCGCTATTTGTATGTCTTACGACTTGCTTCGTAAAAGAAACCTCCACGTCCAGGCTGTTTCGCTTCTGCTTCTGCTTCGGCTTCGGCTTCTGTTTGTGCTTGTGCTTCTGCATCTTCTTCTGATTCTGCTTCTTCTTCCTTTGTTTCGTACAAAGTATTGGCGGCGTTTCTCCAACGCATATTGGTGTTGTTGCTGCTGCCATAGAGTTACTTCCGGTAGGAAACAGCAGATATCACGCTAATTAAGAACTTCCACCGCTGGAGTCAGGCAAGCGTTACGCTAACATACTTTTTTTTTCTTAAACATATGTGATTACGAATAATTATTGTTTAGTTCGCGGTTTAACTTTTTAAACTTAACCTACGCCAACGAATTGAAGTCGCGTAAATCTGGTATTTAGGTATTGTAAGCAGTGCTCCAAGGCGTAGCATTTTATTCTTTTCGTTTATTGTATAATCTTACAAGTCCTCGCCAGAGCTCTAGCGTCGCTTTTTGGTTGCAAAGAAAAATCCATTGCGGGTATGAATATAATTATTTCCTCTTTATTTTTACCTCTCGCCCTTCAGATAAGAGAGGTATAGGAATCATGCTAAAAATTGGGTAGTGAGTTTTCAATTGATAAACACGTTTTGGGGTCCCTAGAATACGATTTTAATATTTTCGCGATGATGTCTGTGTGTGTGTGTGTTAGTGTGTGTGTGTGTGTGTGTGTGTGTGTTAGTGTGTTAGTGTGTGTGTGTGTGTGTGTGTGTTTGGATGGATGTTGTAGTAACGATAACTCAAAAACTACTGAATAAAAAAATTTGAAATTTTGCATACAGGATTCTGATACCCTAGATTAGATCTGATTAGATTTTGGTGCCAATCGCACAACCGGAAGTGGCAGTTGCTATGGGTGATGACGCCATTATTATACAAAACGGCAATTAAGTTTTACACATATATTTTGTATGCCCTATAGTTTATTTTCATCTCATTAAAATTTTCTAAACTTTTGCCATTGTTGCCAGATTTACAAAAATATAATTTTTTTTCATACTTTTTTGTGTCAACCTGTAAATTTTTGATTCAAAAATGGCGAGAGGTCATGTGCTGGCCACATCAGATTTTTATTTTTATTAATATATTTCGCTTGGAAACCTGCACGTTTTTACCTACTTTATTTATTTTTTTTGTGTAATTAATTATCTACAACCTGATTATTAAATCTAACTTGTATTTGGTATAGAGTATTTTTTAATTTTATTTTGTAAGTTTGCGCACGTCCAGTAGATACGACCATTCTACGAAAGATCTCGGGCTGTCGGACTCCTAGATCTGGTACGTTGATGTAGAGAGTCCTGGGTATGCTGGTATAACGTACCTAGCGCCCCCTTTTTTTGTTTAAAAAAAAACATTTAGCGGACCACCCCATCCTCCGCAGGAGCTAGCGGCACTACCCAATGTAGCGCGGTATGCGTCACATTACTTTTTGCGCGTTGCAACCAGATTGAATATCTTGCTGTTATTATTGTATTAGTGAATAGAGTGGATCAGTGAGTCTGTTTTTTAGTTTAAACAATAATCTGTCATGCTAAACTTTTTCGAACGTTTGCTGGATGTATATAAATGCAGCGGCACACATTTTATTTTGTTCAAGGCTCTTTTATTTCATCGACTATTTTATGGCATTGTTGAATTGTTGAATGCTTTTCTCTGAAACCCAAGTGAAACTCAGGAATTACGTTTTTTGAAGGAAATGCAATTTTGATTCTATTAACTAGAAGTCTTTCAAATACTTTGGAGAAAATTGGAAGTAAACTTATCGGGCGGTATAATGGAGTTTCTGGTGGTTGTTTATCGGGTTTAGCTACCATGATAGTTTCCACGGAACTGGGAAGTAACAAAGACGTAGCATACTATTATAAATTTTGGTTAGATGTACAACATTCTTTCGTGGAAGATGAGGTCGTAACCGGGTGCTTTATGTGGATTTGTAAGTTTGATTTCATTGAACTCTATTGCTGATAAGTCATTAACAGTTGTTCTAGAGTTTTTTAATGTTTGTGTTATAATTATAAGTTTAAAGTGGAGTGAATACCCTGCTAAGACCTGTTCGTGCCAGGTGCCATTTACTTTTCTTAGTATGGGAATTGAAGTTACAGGACGTTTATATTTTGCTGTTGCTTTCCACAAAGTTTTCTAAAGATGCGCCTTAATCTATGTATAAGTCCATTTAAATTTGCTTTGTCTTGAGAATTACGAGTTCTTTGGCACTTGGCCCTAGCTTTTCTCTTTTCTTGTACAATCTGTTTAATGTAAAGAGGAGTATTGTAATTATTATTATTCTGTTTATTGTTTTCTAGTTCTGGGGTTGATTGCCAGGCCGTTTCCTATACCAGATGGGTAAATTATTCTACCGCTCTTTTAATTTCGAATTGAACCTTAAAATTATGATTAAGGTAAATATTCTCATTTATTCTAGCTTCAAATAATTTCGAATTTTTTTTTATTGCATAGGCGAAAAGAGACTTCTAGACAGATTATCTCATTTTTTGACTATTAGTCTGGTTAAAGTTGCTTAAGTTTGTATTTTGTCTGTTCCGTTCTGTTAAGGTGTTAAAGAAGAGCCGCATTTACTTCGCTGTGTGTCTGGGTAGAAGTTTTTGGTCTATTTAAATAATTTTTATTCCTTGCTGCTCTTAGGTTTCTGTAGATGGTGCAACCTTTATAATTTTCAAGACGGCTGCCTTGCTGCCTTTACAGATAGCACAAATATCTGGAGAAGGAATAGGTTTTGTACAGCTTTTGAGTATCGTGAGATTTTTCGCATTTTACACAATTATAATTTTTTCTTGAGTGAACAAATTCCTAACATCTTGGACATGGGACCATTGCTCTTCTGACTTTTTATGGTTCAATTTGTACTTTATTATGTTGCATGAATTCGGTTTCATAAATATCTTTATTATTTTTCTAAGGTTCCAGATCTTTGCTAACAACTCTGTGGTTTACGTTCGTTACGTTTCTGACTTTAGGCCTTTTCAAGGACAATTGATTTTTAATTTCTTCTATGGGTAATGAATGGTGAAAAGTTACGTATGACTACCCTGTAGGCTAATTTATGCTTTAACTGTTAAGTGTGGTGTACAATTTTGTCTTCATTAAGGTGGTGAATTAATTTGCTGTATGTTTCAATAGTAAAATGATTTATTTTAAGAGTGTTGTTTGATACTGTTTTGGTGTAGTATGTCTCCCTCTGTACAACTATGGCCACGTTTTCAGTCATTGCTCCGTATATGTAAATTAGGAGTGGATTCTCGGCTTTTGGCTGCTCATTTCTATATTCAGAACTGAGAGGAATCGGTGTCTAGTATGGATTTAAATCTATTTTTCATTATAGTAGTAGTAGGTGTGTGTGAAGTTAACCCCCCATTTTTCGAATTTTAATATTTTGAAAGTTGTTCCAAATTGTTCTAGGTTTGTACCAAATTGTTCCAGAAAATTATTCCTTAAATTTAAATACAAAGGCCTTAAAACTCAAAAAACCATTTTTAGAGCTAGCCCCCCATTATTTTTATTTCGATTTTTTTCTATTGTACTAGATTGTTCTAGTTATTCTTAATATTGTTCCAAATTTTCATGTATTAAAAAAAATTATTTCAAGCTCAAAATCAATTAAAACCATTTATATAAATTCAGTGGAACACTATGTAGCTTTTGTATTATTAAATAATACATGGATGAAATTAGATGATCTTTCAAAGAAGAGCAAAAGCGCCAGCGAAAGTATTTTAATAAAATCAGAACTTTGTATTTATATTAAGCAATAAAAAAGTATATTTTATGTTTTACTTGAAATTTTGTATAGTAGTTTTATTTTTTTATAATTATTAAAACGATTTTTTTAATTTTGTTTTTATTTATCTTATGTATTTCGGTCAAAATATCACATGGAATAAGTGTGATTGGAAACAATCTAAAAATGGTGAGACTTGGGAAAAATTATTTTTATTTAATTATTTACAAAAAATTGAAACGTTTGATATTAGTTAGTTTTCTAAAGCGATTTATTTTATCAACAAAGCATAAAATGTTACAAATATTTTTTATTTGATTTTCTTTGTTTTCATTCTTAAATTGGCAAATAAAAATATTTTTTATTTGATTTTCTTTGTTTTCATTCTTAAATTGGCAAATAATTTTGTCTTTGTATGACATTTTAGAGGAAATATATTCCCTTCAAACCTTTAAATAATATTTTTAAGACATGAAAATTTGAAACAATACTAAGAATAAGTAGAACAATCTAGTAGGTACAACAAAAATAACTTCGAAAAAAATATAAGGGGGGGCTAGCTATAAATGGTTTTAATTGATTTTGAGCTTGAAATGAACATTTGGAACAGTGTTAAGAATAACTAGAACAATCTAGTACAACAGAAAAAACTTCGAAAAAAAACTAATGGGGGCTGGACCCAAATGGTTTTTATGGATTTTGGGCTTAAAATAATTTTTTTTAAGATATGAAAATTTGGAACAATGTTCAGAACAACTAGAACAATCTGGTACAACAGAAAAATAACGAAATAAAAATAATGGGGGGCTAGCTCTAAAAATGGTTTTTTGAGTTTTCCGGCCTTTGTATATAAATTTAGGGAATAATTTTCTGGAACAATTTGGTACAAACCTAGAACAATTTGGAACAACTTTCAAAATATTAAAATTCGAAAAATGGGGGGCTAACTTCACACACACTAATAGTAGCTACTTTTCTTTTGTGAATGTTGTTTCCTCTTTTTTACAACAGCTTGCCATGAATGTTTATTTCCATGGGTCTTCCATATGTTCAACTCCACTGGAACTGTCGTAGTTAATTAATTCAGGAGTTTTTTTTGCTTCTCTATTTTGGATTGATTTAAGAAATGTACTTTGATTATTAGTTGAATGTAATGATTGTTGATGTTGAGTGTAAATATTCGATGATGTTTTTGATATGTAGGCATATTTAATAGAGGAAAATTCATTTGATACATTTGTTGCATTTGCATCGTATTTTCTTTTATAATATTTTTAATTATTTCTATTTAAACCCAATATGAGTTCCGATTAAAATTAAAATTTCTTCTTTGAGTGATCACTGTGGTAAAATTTTTAGTATAACTACCAAAATGAATTTTTTCTTTATGTCAATTCGAAACTAAATGTATCATCAGAAGTAATAAATATCCTTTTCTAAGGTACCGCAATTACACCCATAAAACATCCATTACAGGACTTTCAACTTCGCCGGCATCGACTGATTTATATCCCTCGGGGGTTGTTGTGACACTCCCCTTTGCTTAGTTGACAAAATATTAGGCCAGAATTACGTTCTATTAATTGTCAACAATTGCGAGTCGCGCGTTGCTAATTGATACGTTATGGACTTTTATTGAAAACTAATACAGTGCCAAGGCATTAGTCATGATCTTGCCCATATGGGAAACATTATTTTCGTTAACGGTGTATGATTTTGAGGGAACACAATGATGAAAGTTTTTTTGTGTTCTGTGCGGTCGATTGGCGTGAAAGGAATCGCATTTTGGGGGATGACAAATTGTATTACAACTGTGTGAAATATAGGGTACAGAGAATAAATATTTAAATATATTTATATTTGAGATTTAAGTGATAGGGATGAATGTTTTGCTTTGTTAATGATAAAATTACATTAGTAAATATGTATCTAATGTTTGATAAAATGTATTTTTTTTATATTTATTTTTTTACATAATTTATTTGATTTCTTACCTCTACTAGCTTTTTTTTGTATTACTAAAGTAAATTGTATTTCTCACATGGTCGAGTTCAGAAAGTACACTACAGATTACAACTGTAGGATTAATAATTAATAAAATTTTATAAAAAAAATCGGTTTCTTTTCTTCTTTACTTCCAGTCTCTTAATTTACTTTTTCCTGTTCTTTCAATTTTTTAAATTGTCTCCTTTTCCGTAATTTCACTTGTACAATACTCATAAATTTGTTTGAAGTTAAATATTTCTCAAATTCTTCCCGTTATAGGACCCTTAAAAATGTAGCTATTTTCTGACTTTTCATTTTACTTTCCCGACTCACTTCTGAGAAGGGAAAGTATTGTGAACGTGCTAAAAAAAATCTTAATTTTCTTTTGGGTTCGTTTAACAAACCTTTCTGCTTTTCTTTCAATCGTCTTATTCAGCCTTTTTATGATTTCATCATATTTTTCTATGCGGTTTCTTTCCCACTCTCTTTCTGGATTTATTTTCTTCAGTAACACTGAGATTTCTGATGATTTATATATTCAGAAAGATAAAGGATTCCACTTGATTAACTTTAATTTATTCTCACAATGCAAAAATTGTTTACACACTTAATCTGCACTACTTCTCTTCTACACCTCATATTGTCTGACAAGTGACAATTGACTTTTTACATATTGTCATGTCAACTATCAGAAGATTTTTAGCAACTTCAACATTATCCGTCGCTAAAACTCCAATAAGAAACTTAAATTTATTAAACAAATCAAAAGATAAACTTTTTGTCAATATATTATTACTCTGAACTACATTTTCACAGATAAAATGGTATTTTAGCTATGCTTCTCTCTTCTATTATTTTCAGGATTATTTATTATAAGGTTTGTTTTGGTTCCAATTTTAGAACAGTTCGCGCATGCGTAGATATTTAAACATGTTTTGGATGTTTTAGAACCAATCTTGAATCGGAAATGACGTACATTTTTAAGTTTTGGTTCACTCATTGTATTATTTATTATATAACGGTTATATTACCGTACAAACAGTTCCTTCCATGTGCAGGATATAATTTCTGAACTTTTAGATCACACATGTGTATAAGCGTATTCTTCTTCTTGTGACGAACAAAGAGACTTATAACCTAATTGTTTTGGATTGTTTTCTTAAATTTTCAATCTGTTGATTTTTTGAATGCTGAAATTTTATTGATTTCACTTTTTTTTGTTGATCGTGAAAATGGATGTGACGGAAGTAATTCATATTTTTAATGTATTTTGAAAGTAAATATAATTGAAATTGCATTTAAGAGTTTATGTTTAGTTTCTTAAGTTCATCTTCATCAACTGATGTTGATTCTGAACATTTTCTAGTGTTATTAATTTCTGAAGTTGTGGATCATTTCAAAGTTCCGAGACAAATTGTTTAACAGATTGCCAAGGAATTTGAAAGCAGTGCATACTACCCCAAGGTAGATATCGGTTTTCCAAGGTTACCTTTCCAGAAATACATTTTAGTTTTTTGTTGGTTTGCATCCCATGACGCAGCATCTTTTAGAGATGTGGGTGGTAGGTTTGACATTGCAGTGAGCACATTGCATACAATTGTGAAAGATGTAAGAGTATTCTTAAGTTCCAAATCGCCTTCAGTGATTACTTGGCCAACAGATGCAGAAAAAAACGATTTAAAATGGATTTTACTGGAATGGGCTTTCCTAATGCCTTGGGCTGCATCGATGGCACATCAGAATTGATGAGCCAAAGCATGATCCAAACTCTTATAGAAACCGGAAAAAGTATTTTTCAGTTCACGTAAGTTCATAAAATAATAAATAATTTACAGTAATAAAGTATTTTTATGAATTTTAGGTACAAGCAGTATGTGACGCAAAAAGACACATAAGAGACATTTTTATTGAATTTCCTGGGTCTGTCCATGATTTAAGAGTCTTCCGGAATTCACCACTTAATGACACACTTACTGAAAAATGTGGGGACGATTATATTTTAGGTGATAGCTTCTCCTTGTTTAAGAAACCTAATGACACCATACCGAGACACTGGCAACTTAAATGCATCACAGAATAATTTTAACAAGAAATTAATTCATGTGTTATTATAAAGCATACTTTTGGACTTTTGAAACAAAAATTTAGGCAGCTGTATCGTCTAAAATTAAGAGATATTACAACTATCTGCCACTTTATTCGAGCTTGCTGTGATTTACATAATTTAACTCTGGGGGTGATCTGGAAGAACCTGTAAATCAGAATCAAGTCAATTTGGGAAGAAATGATGTTGATGGTGAATATGAATGAAATGATGTGGGATTTGGTTTTCGTAACTATTTAGCGGTTGCATTAAATTTGTGATTGAAACTTCTGTAATTATTAAAATCGGAATAAAACATTGAAATTTAACATTTACTTTTAATACTACTACTAATCTAATATATAGTTAAAAGAACAATAAAATAAAATTTGTTCTTTGGATTTACACAAAATAAATATATATGTACATAAAACATTGAAAATAAAAGATATGGAATAAACATCATTGACTATTCATATTGGACATTTTGAGATGATCCAAATGTTCTCTGAAAAGCTCAGATATTTTAATTTTCTCACCAAGTTTTTCTTTGTTTAGTTCCAATTTTTGGCGATCAGTATGTAATTTGTCAGAGTAATAATTTTTTAGGTCATTTTTCATATCTGTGAGAATATCATTTCTCTTTTTATATGAAGAAGTTCCAACTTTTGGTTGCCTTCATTTTCAAGTTGGAATAACTGTATTCTCTCTATTTTCAGAAGCTTGTAATGTTTGGGAGGGTGCCTGTTTTCCCTTATTGTCCACAAACTTTTTATAATTTCTATCAAGAAATTTGAATCTATTTTCACACTTACATGATGCAATGGTTATTTTATGCATATTTGATAAATCTCTTGCTACCGAATCCCAATTTATAGTATTTCCAAAAACTTTAAATATATATTCCGTGATTGTTCTTCTACCTTGTAAGTTATTTCCCCAATCTGCATCTACATAACATACAAAGTCTATTTTTGCTGCTATTTTATATTCTAACCCTTCATTTATTGTAATTTTTTAAATTTCTTAAGACTCGTGTTAAATATTTCCAAGCTTCATCAGTTGCCTTATCTTGAATACTACAAAAATAATTGAGCACGAAGGATATATCTGGATGTGAACCCAACATAAGGTACATTAAACAGCCCATCAACTGCCTAAATGACTTATTTGTTAAATTATTATCTGGATTAATATTTAGTTTTAATTTGTGTTCTAATGGTGTGCTCACTCCTTTACAATTTTCCATACCAAATTTAGATAAAATACTTTTTATATATCTAGCCTGAGATATCCTAAGAATACCTTCAATTCTATTATATTTAATTTCTAAACCAAGAAAATGTCTTAACTCTCCTTTGTTTTTTATATCAAATTTATTCATGATTTTAGATACAATTTTATTCAGAATATTTAAATTTGGTCCTGATATAATAATATCATCCACATAAATTAAAATATAAATTTTTTCCGAACCTGAACTCATAAAATATAAACAAAAATTATTTAATGATCTCTCAAAACCTGCTTTTAATAAGAAATTATTTATTTCTTCATTCCAACATTTGGAGGATTTCTTTAAACCATAAAGTGATTTATTTCATTTTAAGATCTTACCCTATTACTTTTCATACCTCTTTAATAATAAATATAAACTGGAGATTTTAAAAACCCATTTAAGAATGCACTTTTAACATATAACTGCAAAAAATAGTATAACAGCTGATTAAGTAAACTTGAAAGTGTCCTTATTGTAGTCATGTTTTCATAATTTACATCATTTTGAGCAAATCCCCTAACCAGTATTCTTGCTTTATATTTTTTTTTTCATTTTTTTCTAATTGCTTTTTAGAGAAACCCCATTTTGTATCTAAAACGTTACTAGTTCCTGAATCATTTACTTCTTCCCAAGTTAGATTTTTATAAATTGCTTCCAATTCCCTATCTACAGCTGACAGCCAAAAATCATTGTCCCTACGATTTTCTATCTCGTCATAATCCCTAGGTCATCGTATTTCTTAACATAATCTCTCTTTCCCTCCTATCTATAGAATTTTCATTTATACCTTCATTTTCTGTTTCTTTACTATTATTATCTATAATCATTTTCTTATCATTAGTTGCCTTATTTACTCGACATTCTACATCTTTTTCTTTAAAATAAAAATTATTTTCGTCAAATTTTACTTGTCTAGTTATTATGATTTCCCTTTTTGTAATATCCCAAATTCTATATCCGCTTTCAACATACCCTACCATAATACCGTTTTCAGCTTTCTGATAAAATTTTTCTCTTTTCTTTTGGAATATGGTAATACACAAGGGCGGATACAGGGGGAGGTCATGGGGGTCATGACCCCCCCTATCCTGTGATGTTTTTTATGAATACCAATAAATAATATAGAGCAAAATTTTCCGGGAGAGGACCCCCAGAAGTTCTTCACGAGTTATGACCCCCCCTAAAGTGAGACTCTGGATCCGCCCTTGGTAATACACTGTACAACCAAAGATTCTTAAATTACCAACATTTGGCTTTTTATTAAACCAAACTTCAGCAGGTGTTATCTTACTATGTAATGCTTTTGTAGGACTTCTATTTAATATATAAGTTGTTGTTTTAATCGCTTTACCCCAAAATTCTCTTTGCATATTTGACTTATTTAAAATAGCCTTAATATGTTCTACTAAGTTGTATAATCTAATATGATACCCTAACTTTTACAAAATGATTTAAATTCTAATGATACATATTCCCCACCATTGTCACATCGCAATTTTGACAACCTCGAATTAAATTTTGAATGGACAATATTTACGTATTCCTGAAACTTTTATAATACTTCATTCTTATGCCTACTTAAATAAGTGATAGTAAAATTGGATCAATCTTCAATGACAGAAAGAAAATATTTGTATCCATCAAATTTTAAAGTACTAATAGGCCCACATGGGTCATGTGTACAAACTCTAAGAAACGTTTACTTTTAATTATTGCACCAAATGGTAGTCGAGACATTTACCCATAACACATGGTTCACAAAAAACAATTTTTCGAAAATTTACATTTTTATCAATACCACCTTCCATATTAGGCTTAATTAACATTTTTAAACTTTCAAAATTAATATGTGTAAATCTATTATGCCATATTGTTAATTCATTATTTATATTTTCAATATTTAAACATTCTGGTTTGACTAACTGAAACATAATTTCATATAGGTTATTTCGTTGCCCTAATCCTATTAAACCTTTATTTTTCTCAAAAAAATTTACTGAACCTTTTTCAAAAACAATTTTATTTTCTGCTTCAAGCTTTTTTACCGATAATAAGTTTCTTCTTAAGCTACGTACAAACAAAACATTTTAAATAATACATTCAATAGTTTTTTGTTCAACAACAGAATATACTTTAATATTTCCGATTCCTATTGGCTCTATAGAATTTTCATTTTTAGCTGTAGCAATTTCTAATGGTTTTTCTAAAAATGCTAATTCAGAAAAATACTCTCTTTTAATTACCATATGATCTGTGCAACCACTATCTATATAAAAATTTAAAATATTATCATACTCTTTCAATTCTACGTTATTTACATCGGTTATAAAACTTACACTTTCACCAGCTTTATTTTCCACTGGTACTTGCACTATTCTCACCTAACGCTGCATTATGTTGTCCAAAGGTGCCTCTATGAAAACCTCTTGAATATAATCTTCTTCCTTGATATTGCTGTGAATTGAAGTTTCCTCTCTATTGTGATTGATCAGTGCTCATTGTTCGGTTCTGCCAATAATGTCCTCATCTGGATTGCTGTCCAATATTTCCTCTTCTGAACTGTCTATTAAAAACTGATCCGTTTCTCAGCCCTGCTTTGCATTCACGTTTGAAATGGCCCTGTTTTCCACAAT
The DNA here is from genome assembly GCA_963243735.1 of Neocrepidodera transversa. Taxonomy (NCBI): domain Eukaryota; kingdom Metazoa; phylum Arthropoda; class Insecta; order Coleoptera; family Chrysomelidae; genus Neocrepidodera; species Neocrepidodera transversa. The sequence goes on from OY725336.1 coordinate 39,125,697, forward strand.
TGTAACATCCACCATTAGTCACAAAAGCTGTTTGTTCCGTGTTTGTCTCTATATTGTTTTTACCATAAAATTTTTGTCTTTTCGGATCTTCACTTTTCAACTTTAATTTCACCTGTTCATTAGTCAATTGGTGTTGGATATTTTCTATTACTGTTACTGCGTTATTGTACGAGTTTGGTAGTGCTAGTAGCAGGTTACATATATTATGTCTTCTTCTTCCATCTTTAAACCACTACGTTTTATGTGCCTTACTGTTTCCTCAAATTCAACTAGAAATTCGTTTAAAGGTTGATTTTCCATCATTTTTAAAGACATGAGTTTTTTCTTTTGGTACAGTTGTCTTTGAATCCCCTTTTTTTTTAAAATGTCTTCTAGAGTCTTCCACATTTTCTTATCCTTTAAATTTTTTAATTGCGAATCGTCCACGCATTGGGTAATCACGGATTTTGCCTTGGCATCCTTTTTTAATAATTCTTTTTTATTTTTATCGTTCAAACCTGTTATATCTATTTCATTTTCTATGATATCTAATACTCTACTTTCATCCATTATTCTTTCCAACCTGAATTTTCAGTTATAATAATTGTTTCCATTTAATGGCTCAATTTGAAACATTTTCCCTTGTGCCGCCATTATCGATCCTTGTATTTTATTTCCACCTTTCTCCAAAAAAATTGTTATTTCCTGCTTACTTTTTATTTGGGCCCATAACCTGATGTTTTATATATTCAGCAAAATAAAGGAATCCACTTAATGAACTTTAATTTATTCTCACAATACAAAAATGGTTTGCAAAGTTAATCTGGACTACTTCTCTTCTACACCTCATTCTGTCTGACAAATGATAATTGACTTTTTACATGTTGTCATGTCAACTGTCAGAAGAAGATTTTTAGCGACTTCAAAAATTTCAATATATTACAATGTCAGCTATTCATCAAATAGTTTTTCGAGTTACACTTGGATATATGGGCCCCTATTCTTGAATATCGGGGAGTAGAAATGATGATAGAAAGTGACGTAAAAGTAGGCGTGGCTCCCTGAAACTGAAAATACTGTATTCTTGAAAATATTTCTCTTAAATATAGAGAGAAAAATTTCTCCCTAAGGGAGCTGCGAATTCTACTGGTCTCAAGTAAGAGAAAATAAAATGACAATGGAAATAACAAAACATAACCTAAAATTAAGTCGAAACTATGTTTTTTGTGATTGATTTCTTTTGAATAAAATGGATGTAAACAATTATGCTTTGCTATTTTTTTTGTCAATCCAGGTCTACAAAAAAAAACAAATGTGGGAATAGCTTTTTAAGAGTCCGTAAAGTGCAAAAATTTATTTGTTTAATGTATTGTACAAGTCATAAATAGGTATATTCAATAATTTACTTTACGCTAAGCACTCCACTCTTTTTTGGCCCCATTTAGAATTGTTGCAAGTTCTTGCCATAACTCGCTAGATTATTTTTTTTTTGTAAAATCTGGTGAAAATTTTCCGGTATAAAATTTTTATCTGGAATTCAGAAACTCCAAAATTACTTCTTTTTGTTCTTGTCTTATATGTATCATTCTTTTTCTTTTTATTACTCGCAAAAATGCAAAAAAATACTTTCTTCCATTCCTAACAGCCGGCTTAACATCTTCTGTTATCGACTCCTTCAATCATACGGATATGATATCTACTGTTATTTAATATGTTACCTACTCCCTGTTAGCATAACATAACAGATTTGTGTTAAAATTAACGTAAAGATTCAATCATAGGACCCTATAATAAGTAAATATAAACTCCAACATGTATATTTGGCTCCAAAGATGTCAAATAAAGACGCAATATCTTTCATAAACCAAAAGCTTCAAAAAATGGGGTTGGAGCACAAAAATATAACAATTTTTGACCTAGGTTAGTTGTTTATCAAAAGGGGGTCAATTTTTTGCATTTCTGATTGGTCAGAATTTTCTACTGACATTTGGCATCAGTATTCGTGTTTTCTCTCACTCCTTTCTACTTCCTAGCTTCAAGAATACGGCTTTTTAATATCAAGAGAAATTTTGAAGGAGTAGAAAAGTCATTGAACTCTCCGGGGAGTAAAATTTTCTCTCGATTCAAGAATAAAGGTCATGGCAGAATTCAAAATTGGCGATGAATGGAACTCGACGAAAGAAATATTCAACCAATATTTTGAGGTAAATTATGTTGAATATGACAAGAAGGTACCAGTACTTTTAACCCTTATTGGTGAGTAAACCTATACAATACTAAGGGATGTTTGTGATCCGATTTTACCTAAAAATAAAGACTACCAAGTGCTTTTCAATATTCTAAAAAACAATTCTTACGAAAAGTGTCAGTTTTTAAAGAAAGAAATGAATTCTATGACCTGAAAGAGGTGGAAAATGAGACAGTTCGTCAATGGTATGTACGAATAAAAAATAAAGCCAGTGATTAGAAGTTCGGTAATCTGCTAAATAACTTTTTGAAAGATAGATTTGTGTCAGGATTAAATGAAGGTCCAGTGCTAGACCGTATATGCGAAGAACATACAAAAACATTTGATGAGTTGTTGGAAGTAGCATTAAAAAAGGAGGCGGCGCTGGTGCCTACATAGGTTCAAGTAAATAAATTGCAAGTTAGTCAAAATAGGACCAAGAATTCAAGAAGTACGGGGGAAAATGTTGAAGAGATAAACGATATTGAAGAAATATATTTTTATTGTTTATTCAAAACTGATACTAATCATATATTTATTAAAATCAAACATACTAGATAAATAAATATAACAGATATAGGGGTCTATTCTGTTATATTTAAGTTCATTTTAACCGCTAGGTTAAAAGTTATTTATAACTATGCAGTTAAAATTTTAACCCAAATGTCAATGTCATACAGAATATAAAATGGAAAACAACCTGCGATTATTTTTATAACCTAGGGTTAATTTTAACCAAATGTTTACTGAATAGACCACATAGGGTGAAACATCAATGTATTACAACACTCCTCCTCAATGATGATTAACCAATCCATTTAATATTCTTAATTTCTCAAAACGTACTGAAGCAATTGGCTTAGTTAATATGTCTGCCTCCATAAGTTCAGTACAACAGTAAATATGCTGTAAATATTTTTATCTTGTAAATCTTTTAAAAAATAATACTTCGTGTCAATGTATTTGGTTCTATTACTATATTGTCCATTCTGTATAATTTTTAGACAACTTTGGTTGTCTTCATAAATTTTCGTTGACATAATTTGCTTCTCTTCAAAATCATTTAGTAAGTTTCTTAACCAAACTGCTTCCTGGCTAGCTTCTGCCAAAGCTATAAATTCTGTTTCTGCAGTAGACATCGCTACTGTTGCTTGTTTCTTCGATGCCCAGCTAATAGTGCTTCCATTCATTTTAAAAGCGAATCCGCTACTATCGATTCTGTCTCCTGCCCAATCTGCATCAGCAAAACCTATTAGTGCGATTTCTTCCTTATATCACTTACTTTTAATCGTAGATTAATTGTTCCCTTCAAGTATTTTATTACTCTTTTCAGTTCTTTCCAGTCTGTTTGAGTTGGACAGCTAGTTTTTCTACTTGAAATTGAAACTGTTGAAGAAATATCAGGTCGTGTATTCATACATACATATAACAACTGCCCAATGATTTTATGATAAGTTGTATTTTCTACTCCGATTTTAGTTTGTAATAATCTGGATCTAACGGAATTTTTGAGGGTTTTCGTTCTTGCAAATTTGTTTATTTTACAATCTCTGTAATATATCTTCTTTGACTAATTAAAAAACTTGCTTCACCGAGACAAGTAATTTCAAATTCTAATTCAAGTTCCTTTTGAAAATCATTTATCTTAGATTCATTTTCATTAGCAACTAGTAAGTCATCAACATAAATTAAAACTAGTAAAAGGAATAATCTCTGCGCGATTTTTCAAGACTACGGCCCGTTTCCGTCAGTGGAAGAAAGTCCGATTCAAAAAAATCGGAATTTTTCCAATAATTTATTTTTTTTTTCAATTTTTTTTCAACGAGCCGGTTGCGGTATGGATATCAATCGACGCGTCTTGACTTACACAACACCTTAATAGAAATCAGTATCGACAAATGTGCATTGCTTATCGAGATATCTCGAATAGAAATTTCACTTAGTAGGCGGGACCGGGATCTTCGGACCCGAAATTGCTCATCTTCTGATAGAGCCTTTCTTTTTTGAATAAAAAGCGATGGCCGAAAGAATTTTCCGGATCGGCCGTACCGTTCTCGAGTTATCGTGCGCACAGACATCCACACATCCACACAGACAGACTTTCGGAAAATCAATTTTCATGACATTTTAAGTCATTTGGAGCAAAAAAATCTAATGCCAGAATTGAATTCAGCATCCCCGAAAACCCCCAGTAACCAGTCTGGAGTGCTTCCCATGGACTATGCAATTTCCCCCCAGAATGACCCCCGGATACCCTCACAGAGCCGCCCCCGTGCTCGCCCGGGCAATTCCAATGTCGGGATTGAATTCGGCATCTCTGAAAACCCCCGAGTAACGAGTTTGGAGCGATTTCCATACACGCTGCAATTTCTTCCCCAATTAACCACCCCCGCACCCCCCGCAGAGCCGCCTCCGTGCGCCCCCGGGTAATTCTAATGCCAGAATCGAGTTCGACGGGCCTGAAAACCGCCGAGTAACAATTTCCGAGCGATTTTTCCGATTTTCCAGTCGTTCCTATAATGGTGCAAGTAGTGATGCAATTGGAAAATGCATTTTCCGGGCCAGAAGTCATTTTTCCAAAAACGGATTAACCGGACCATGTAGCCTCGTTTTCTGTGAGCTTCCTGAACACAGTGCAGAAAACCGCATCTCGATATCTGCTTCACCTCCAAATTCATTTAATTTTCTCTATCTGCCCTGGACTATATGTATTGTTTCATTCCAGGCTCGTGCACTTTGCTTTAATTCATACAAGCTTTTCTTTAACTTGAAAACTTTAGCTTCTTTTCGTTTAACTTCAAATCCTACTGGTTGTTTCATATATATACATATTTCTTTTTGCTGCAATAGATAACACAAATCTAAAAGTTGCATGACGTGCCACTGGATCATATATCTCATTGTAATCCATTCCAAATTTTTGACTAAATCCTTGTGCTACTAACCTAGCTTTATACTTTGATACTGTTCCATCATTATTATATTTAATTTTATATATCCATTTGCATCCAATGGCTTTTCTATTTTGCGGCAGATCTGCTAATTCCCATGTTCTATTTTTCTCTATCGGTTTTAGTTCATCTTTCATTGCCTCTATTCATTCTGTGTTATTTTTACTTGTCACCGCTTCAGAATAATTCTGTGGCTACTCCTGAATATCTACTTCATATATGTGATTGGGTTTATACCAGTCTGGTGATTGACCATAATTGACTCTAGTGGATCGAGTTGGGTCGATTGGTTCGATTTCTTAATTAAATTCTACTGGTATTTTAATATTTTCACATGTTTGATCGCTATTATTGCTCAACTCAGTTTTGTGTTGTAATTCTCGATATAAATTTATTTGACTTATATTGTTTATTTCTGATAGTTCATTTTCATCTCCCTCTCTAAACTATTTTGACTTTGAGAGACATCAGATAACTTGTAACAAAGTTAATTTTTTCCGTATTATTTAAAATATATAAATTAAATCGCGCACGGCACTGTAGTAAAATTAACTTAAAATTGTGAATAAAAGGCCAGTCGTACCAGTTGAACCGTCGCCAGGCAGATGGAGACACTCTCGTCTCTGCTTCTTAGACGCCGAAGTTCGTATCGAGTAGAGTAGTGCAATTCAAATCGTTGTCGGGAGCTGCAGAGGCAGCCAGACGTCCGACTTGCTGTGGCTGTCCCAATTGGAGCAGCAGTGCAGTCCGTCGACCTTTAGAGACAGGTCAAGTTGAAGCCAACTTGAATTATATCCGGAGTCCAGAGCCGTCAGTCCGCCTACACCACGCCGCCAAGCCAATCGTGCCTGTATCGTCCGTTATACACCTTTTCTCCGCCGGATTTTGGTAAATAATAAAAGTTTTATTTATTAATATTTGTTTTGAGTTTTAACATCCCAGCAGCTAATACCCAGGTTACTCAAACCCAGCAGGGCAAGTAAAGACCGCCCTTCTGGCCGCCAGTGATTTTATCGATACAGTAACGACCCCTGGAGTATTTCTATCTCCACTGACGTTGCCCGTGCAGTGGCCTTCACACTCTAAACGGAAGGTGGCGCCCGATGCAATCCGAAACCTCGACAAAGGCGCCAAAGTGACCCGTAATGACCGACGTGTCGTTGCAAACTTAGGTGTTTTATGAGTTAATCAAAGAGGTTGTAATGAATGGAGAAGCTACGAGCATTTATTTATCGTGCACAAAACGACACCACTGGGCGTGGCTAAGTGTGGACTCAATATGGCTGTTTCGCCAGGTATGGATTCAGTGTGGGATAATTTTAATATCTAGAAATATATTCCATGTTTGGTTCTTGTCAGTTATTATTTAAAAACCACAAAATTTGATTTAGTAAAAGCCCAGGTAACTTGATAAATAAAATTACAACCTTTTTACTTATCATTTTTATTATCGAGTTATTGCAATAAACGCAGTAGGTAATGTCTTATGAAAAGATAAAAAATATTGTAACAGTAATATAATTTTTATCTAAATAAAAGCCTTTACCACTATCACTAACATAAAACATAAAATTTTCAAAGAAAAAGTATGCAAAACATGAAAAAACATGAATAAAACAAAATCAGAACTATTGACCTTTAAACAATACTAATTTATTACTGGAATATCTTATACTAGCAGCTTTGTTTATTTTATTTTTAGTTAAATAACACATTCTTAGATTTAAGTATTTATCTATAATACATTTTATAACTAATCTTAAATACGTCTCTGTTCTTTGTTTATACTTACTTGTTAAACGTTATATTTGATTTTTTTTTATTTACGCCGTCTCGACTTCTGCAACTACGAAGAGCACACGCCACCATATTTCACTATTAAAATAATCCAATACACAAAGAAAATAAATCCTGAATATACAAACAAACCAAAAAAAACAACACCAAGTGACACCCACTGACAGATGAAAGATGTGTAGATACAAAATGGCGAATGTGGTGTCGCTTTGGTCACGTGGTGTCTTCTCCCCTTCTTATAATCTCTTGGGAGTTAACACAACAATTTGAGTAACAATTAGCGTTTTCTTTCGCCAATTATTTTCGATCATGATCTTCAAATCATGTTTCAGTTTTACCGTTTTGATTACAAGAACATGTTCACCTGTCAAAAGACGAAAGAACAGTCCCTACTTGTCAATCAGCAATTGTGCAAATTTAGGTTATGCTTTTAATTTATAGAATATAGTGGTTTCTTTACTGATTTTTTATGTGTAATAAGGAATAATTTCACCAAATAACCATAATCGGATTTTTAAGGAAGAGCCTTGGGAAGAGCTTTTAATAGCTTCATTGCCATGAGATGGCACGTTCATAATCTTCGTCGCTTAGACGATGCAGTAATATTTTGCTCTGGATCATGTGTATATGTTTAAAACTTTCATTTTAAAAATACTTTAATTAATTATCCTCTGTCTTATCTTTTTTTGAGGTTAGAAAACATTGATTTGTATCTGTCAATCACACATTTTCAATGTTTCAGGGGGGAAAAGCACTGATCTATAATTAAAATGGATAAACATTACCCATTACTGTCACTACTACAAATTGTGCCAAATTGAACTTTCTGATATCACAAATGCGCATGTGCATATAACCCATTTTTGACGTTGTCATAAGTCATCGCGTCGCGTTTTATTTCGGCTGAATAGACGTAGGTGAAGAAAATAAGCTTATTATTTATTAATCTTATGTAATAGAAACATTTGTTACTTTTATTCGTCCTTTTTTTAGTTTTTGTTGTGTTGTATTAGCGTGTAATATTAAAGACAATATTAGTTGAGTGGAAAATACAATGAAGTGCTTTGTGGCTAATTGAAAAAGCGTTGCAATAAACTGTTCTGAAAAGATTACATTTCACAGGTAAGTTATTTTATTTTATCTTAGATAATATTAACTTAAAATTTTATGCTATAGCAAAAAACAAACTGAAGAAAATAGAGGCTCAATAATTCGTAAACAATTAGGAAAAGTGATATTGTTTCAATAACATCAATTAAGCATCCAATACAAATATTAAACAGTACGAATTTAATATTTTATTTAAATGTTCAAATATTATACGTAGAGTAAATTATAATTTTTGTACATTTTATCTTTGATGTTAGCTTGTATTATGTTTTTTATTATATACTTGTTTTATTTTTAACATTTCATTTATCCTTTCCTAAAACTTCTTGATACGCCCATGTTTTGTTCAATCTTCATATCTTATATAATGCGCATGTGTAGATTACCCATGCTGTCAAAATTCAATTTTCAATTTGGCACAATTTCACTATATAGGATTGCTTATCCATATTAATTATAGATCAGTGGGGAAAAGGGATTACTGATCATGATCCAAAGTTATGAGTCGAGTGGGGATGAATCACAATTCAAATTTGCTCGAAAGAACATGATTCGGGAACATAACGCGTTTTGATTCCAGGAACATGGTCGAAAGAAAGCAGCAAATATATGTTTTGGACAATTGACTTTGATTAACAGCTGTATCTTCTTCTGTAATTTTAATAAATTTTACATCCCTACTGATAGTTATGTTCATTGTCTTGTCATCTAAAAAACGATAAAGCTTTGAGTTTTCATCAAAACCAACAAATCTTAGTTTAATTGATTTTTCATCCAATTTTCGACGTTTTTCTTTTGGAACCAGTACATAAGCAAATGATCCGAATCTCTAAATATCTGATAAATTGGGCTTATTATTCGTCCACTTCTCGAAAGGAGTGGTATCAATAGATCTCGAAGGTACTAGTTAGCCATTACTACTGCTTCGCCCCAAAAACGATTATCAAGACCTGCGTCATATAACATGCATCTGGCCATTTCCATTAAATATCTATTCTTGCGTTCTGAGACTCCATTTTGTTGAGGTGAATGAAGAACAGTATACTGAAACGTTGTACCTTCTTTTTTAAGATAATTTTGAACTTTTTCACTGGTAAATTCACCACCTCGATCAGATCTTATTCTTTTTGGTTTCTGCTGGAAAATGGTTTTCATTTTTTCAATAAATTCTACTATCTTGTCAAATGGTTCAGATTTGTTTTTCAACAAATATATAAAATTATATTTACTGTAATCATCAATAAATGTTAGAAAATATTTTCGACTACTTGGTGTTTCTGTTTGCATTGGGCCACAAACATCAGACTGAATTAAATCTAGCATTTCAGAAGATACATGATCAGATTTTTCGGGAAAACGGTACGGCACATTTTCCCTTTTATACAAATTTCACACAAATTATTGCATTTACAATCATTCACTGCTATTCCAGTAGCTAAATTCATGTCATATAGTGTTTTATAGCTCCAATATCTCTATGACCAAGTTTCTTATGCCAAGAATGAATACAGTATTGGCTTTCATTCTTAAGTAATGACATTATATTGTTATCTTGTCTTAAATTAAATAAATTTCCATCCACATCTGCAATGGCAATATCAAAGTGTGATCTGCCAGACTGATTACATTAGAATTTATTTCATCACAAACTCCTGAACATTGGACATTTTTACCCATACGAAGTCAGGTGAATAAGATTTAATGATTTATGTGCACACATAAGATTAATCTAAAAAATGAAATTTAAAGAAAATTAAATAAACAAAGTTTGTAAATACTAAAGGTTAAAATAATTGTAATCATCTTTTTATTTTGAAATCTCAATACAGTGAAAATTAAATCTTTTGCCCAAGTTGAGCAAAATTCATAGTGAGCCAGTATATTATTAAAATTTTTATTACCAAAATGTACTTTTTCCAAAAATTAAAATAATGATTTGTTTAATTTTTAAAGGAATACTCATAAAATTAAATAATCTCATTTGCATGATATTTTTTGCTTTTAATACACCAAGTATATCTATTATTAATATTAATTTACGCCACTGGAGTATGTAGCAAGGTAACCACTAACCACATATTGCTGTCTATGCAAATTTTTACACTGCAGCAAATTCGCGTGATACTTACGCTGCTTGAATTCGTAGGTTTTTTATAGCATAATAGTTTGAATAATTTTATTTAATGTACTATAACAAATATTTTATTTATTTATAAGTTATTAAAATTAGTGCAACATTGTACAAGATTTAAAAAAAAATAATCAAAGATACCCTTTAATTAGGTTTTTTTTTTCTTAATTGGTCCAAAATTCTTACATTTTTTGGAAGAGCTAATACATCCATTTATCATACAGTGTCTGGAAGAAAATTTTGATGAAATAGAGGAGTAATTAATCTAACAAGATGAAGCTGGGCCACATTACTGTATAGAAGTTATAGTCGACGTAAATTGGCTTTTTTAGGAGAAAAAATGTATAAAGTCTTAAAAACTTGAGTACGGACTCCTAAGAAGCATATAAATACGGAACAAAAGAGTTCCCACCTCTCAGGAGGGTGATTCATCCCTTTTTGCTTCAGAAAACACCCTCTAATGAGTCTAATGTGACCTCGCGCTGGTTTTTTAGTTTTCATCAAAAACTGTTATTCTGACGAGTAAAATGAATAGGACCTAAAATAGCCTATATGAAATTTCATATCATTTATGTTTTATACATTGTTTTCCTATATCGAGCCCTAATCTCACAAATATGGTCTGAAAAATTAATATATCAAGAGTTGGTAAAAAATGTTAAAAGAAAAGCAGATTTTTTTACGATAACCAGACTATAAAAACAAAAAAATAACTAAAAAAAATTTTAATAATTCTATCTCTTACTATTTCTGTCTTTTATCATTGGAGTCCGTTTCCGCGGTATCGTCGCAAATTCGTGTGTAAAACATAACTCTAAATCTTTGGGTGAATGTACGGTACTAATTATTCTTCGCAGTAATTGAGAAATATTGATCTAAATTACTTCCTTTCTGATTTTCACTAAATTATTGGCTGTAGATATAGACTTGGCCATATCTACTCTTTTCAATTTTAAGCTTCCGTCACAGTTTTTGTAAGCAATTTATTCAGGGATTGCTCGCCAATTTCTCTTATAACAATTAACTGATTCATCGGCAACAAGACCACTTGATAAATAAATTAAAAAAGTCTGATGTTATTAAATGGAAGACTGCTGTCTCAGCCACAGTGTAAATTTTTGACAGTCTTCCTCATCCTTTCTAATACTTGCATCTCGTAGCTCAACGTATTGGTAAGTGCTGCAGCTTTCGATACCACAATTTTTTTCCATTTTATCACACACGCGATGGGCGACAGGTATTCCGTAAATCCACTTGTTTTACACACTTTCACTTACACCTCTTCCATGAGTAATGCCTCCAACGCTTTTCATATGTTTCATGAGTGTTTGCTCTATAGTCATATCTGACCAAACGCCACTCCAATGTTTTCATTGTGAAAAAACTTTCGCTTGTAAATTGTTGGTATTCTTTGGATGTCATCTTCTGTTTCAGGAAGTCCATATCTTGAAGGTATAGTTGACAGGATTTTGCGCATGGCAAAAGCTCAGTTGCATAAAAAATTGCCAACATAGCTCTTACACAATCAAGATAAAGTTACCACTTTCCAATACGTTCAGCCTGAATGAAAATCATTGCAGTTGTGATCAACTCATGATAATGTAACCATAATTGTGCGATTTTGCCATGCTCTTGCCAAAAAGTAATATGGGAAGACAGATGAAGTTTAACTTTCTCAATGACTGTAGTTGTTGTAAAAGAAACTAGTTTTTCTTCAAAATTAAGGAGAACTTGTTGCAGGTAATTATTGTCAATCTCGTCTATACTAATTTGTTCTAGAATTATAGTAGATAGATCTGAATAGGTAAGCAAATGTGCTCCAATAGCTCGGGCATAAACATGCCCAGAGAGCATATGAGGTACCGATGCTGGTCCATATACTGTAGACCGCAAATCGGACAGTCCGCTGTTGTTCATATTATAGCCAATGGACCCTAAGTAGGACGTTAATAAATGAAAACCGCCCAATCTGATGACAACATTTGACAATTCTCAATTATTTCCAGAGGCAATAATATTCTTAGCTTTCATATAAAGTGGCTGATCGAAAGTCACGACACAAGAAGTTTGATCTAATTACATTCTGTAATGGAATATCTTGAACACCCATTTTTGTCGTTGAAAATGTTGTATTTGTACTTGTCTACTGTTGGCAATCTCAGAAGCAGATGGGGTTGATGTTAATTTGACAATGTTATTAACACTAACAGCAATATGAGGTGTAAACCATTGTATTCTACACGCATAGTATGAAACGTTCCATTCCCAGTCTTGGTGTTGATATTTACGTCAGCATTATCACATATAAATTATGAAAAGGAATGATTGTCAAAATCAGATTTCCAGGAGAGTGCAGCAGCATTTTCAAACTGAGACACGTCACTATGACTAGAACAAAACCATAAATTGGAGACAACGTGAACAATATTTCTGGAAGCAACTTTATGAAACAAGAACACTACTAGACCAAGCAGTACTGGAGATATAAAGGAGCGAGATCTTGTCGCCGCTAAACCGAATGCGCAATCGCAGTACATTTTGTATAAATACATTTACTTTTATTTTTCTTGTTTTTAACAATAATTGTGTCTAAAAGAGTTTTTGACGTTTCCGGAATCAGTTCATCTGACCCTTCTGTAAAGCGGCAGTTTCATATCAGTTGAGTGCTATAGCAGCGACTGTTAGGTAGGCGTGGTCACATTGTTAGCTGTGAAACATACCACTGTTATCGAAGCAGAATGCTATGCCAGTTACTGTTATAACTAGAAATATTTCTACTTTTCGTTATAACAGTCGTATTTAGGTTAAAATAAAATGGCGAAATATGTCAAACGCATTGCGTTTTCAGATGAAAATACAGAATTATATCGCAAAAATGAATGTCGCTGGAAATAAAGTCAACTGAATATAAAAACAGTGATAAAATAAAAGCCGCAGTAACTGATATTGCAAAAAAATTGTGGGTCGAAGACGAAATGCTAACTTTATTTATGAAAATATACGAAAATATACGGATCTTCTCGTGCAGACTTAAAAATTTTTCATAAGGTAAAGTAGTGAAATTTCGAAAATCAGCTTCTACATTTAATAATTCAGTTAATAAATTATTTTCCATGTCAAACTGCGGTCTGTTTAATAAAGATATTTTTACCCACCATCTTTTCTGCTTGTATTTTCTACGTTTAGCTTCTAACTTTTTCTTTAACATAACTTTTTTCTTGGCTAATAAGCAAATAATTGAACAATTTAACACTGTTTTTTTAGTCGGCGCCATTTTGAAGCAAGCAATTAAACTCACTATGTGAATCAGGTCATAACAGTAAAACTATCACAATAGAAGTCACCCCCATCAAATATTACAATTGTTAAAGCACTCAACTGCCATGTGAAACTGCCGCTTAAAGTTTGTTAATTCCCCGAATTAACAAACTTTAAGCGGTTCAGTTGTATTATATGCGGTGCTTCGAATATCTTCACGAATTATGGTGGCTGCAGCTTCAACAATTAGTAAACCTTCTTTTTTCTCATTTTTCGCTTTATCTGTGTACCAACTATTGATGAGCTTTATACCCGACCCCCGAAAACACACGACTGTTAGCTTAGTTCACATGGTGGCAAACATAACACTATCACCATATTCGTCCGCTAATTTTTTTTGGAGAGTCTTCAGCGTTACAGAGGAACTTTCTGGCAAATGAGATTCTACTTGTCGCAATAATTCCTGAAGAGTAAATTGGCACTCATCAGAGTTACCATATATAATACAACGAGTGGTTTCGTGACTATCGATAATCGCATAAGTTATTTCACGAAAAGTGTTGTCAAATATTAATTTCACTAGTCCGCAAGGTTCTACCAACCACCCCTGATATTGTGCAATGGATCCGTCAAAGGCGGCGAAGCGAATAGCAGGGAATCGAACGACTTAATTTAATTTCGATTTTTTAATTTTAAGCACCAAGATAAAGAAAAAAAAAATGCATAGAACCTAAATGATGTGAAATTTCACAGAGAATATTTTATGTCCGATTTATTTTCTTCGTCAGAATAACAGTTTTTGATAAAAACTAAAAAAACTAGCGCGGGGTCACATTAGAGGATGGTATCTGAAGCAAATGGGGATGGATTACCCTCCAGAGAGGTGGGAACTCTTTTGATCTATATTTTCGGATGTACATTATAAGGGTATGTACCCAAATTTTTAAAACTTTATAAATTTTTTCTTCTAATTGTCATTTTTATTTCTAATTTACGTCGAATATTAGGAATTATTTGGATACTGTTTTTCCAGGATATTGGATAGGACGTAGGGGCACTATTGAATGGCCAGCTAGCTCCCCATATTTAATTCCCCTAGATTACTTTTTTTTGGGAATATTTGAAGTAATAGAATAACAGACGAATGTCAAAAGATAATGATACAAGTGATTGAAAATGTTAGAAATTCTTTTGAAAATAGACTTTGTTTATATTTAAATGTAAATGTTAATATTTTGAGCATTTAAGTTAAATAAAATCTTATTTTAATTATTTCTTTGTGATTTTTGAGGGTGAATATAATTTCTGTTGTCTGAAATTTTTAACTTTAAATATCTCATAAATTTTATGATGTATGTAACTAGTTTTTTTACATAGTGATATCAAAAAAATTGCGTTCTTTTAAAATCAACCAAAAAAATATAGGGTGTCATTTAAAATATTAAAGTGGGGTATAAGGTACATTCTTCATTGTCTCCTGAAGAACCACCCAAAATTTCAAAAATTGATTGAAATCTTTGAGTGTGAATAAATTTAGGCTATGTCTTTGTAGGTGATACCAATTAATTGAATTTGAAATAATATGAGATTTTAATTATAATACAATCAATGTGATATACAGGGTGTTTTTTTAAAAAGTTTCCACCCCCCATTTAGCCTTACCCAATAATTTTTGGCAAAAATGGCGAGACACGTCGATTTTTGATTTGAGGGGGACAAAATTTTTGATAACAAACATCACTCTAACGTCAACCACCTTCACCCCTCGCCCCTCAGCTTTAAAATTTAAATAGGGAACATACCATGTGTGGCACATCAGGGAAAAGGTAATTCAATGCAGAATTCAAATCACTCAGTTTAATTTACTCTCGCACAATAATTTTTGAGAAAAATAGTGAGACACGTCGACTTTTGATTTAAAGGAAACGAAATTTTTGACAAAATTTGTCGCTCTACCTTAACCCCTTTCACCCCCACCCCGTAACATGAAAATTTGAATGGGCGATAAACCATATGTGGCACATCAGAGGAAAGGTAATTCAATGCAGAATTCAAATCATACCCTTTGTCCACTGCTAGGACAAAAAAACATTACATAATTTGTATCAATAATGTTATCAGTTTATTGTTAGGTATTTAAAAGAAGGTAAAAATAAAAAAAAAATACAGCAATTGCTCAAAATGTTGTCCATCGTGTGCTAAACAAAAGTCAATTCTGTCTTGGAATTCTTGTCTAACATTTTAAAAAATTTCCCTATGAATTAATTTATTTAGGAACTTGTTCGTTTATTTTTCTGAATTATCAGCAATTCACTTTTTGTTTCTACAAAAAATAAGAGTACCTTTGGCAAAAACCAACCTATAAACTCACTTGTTTAAAATTAGTAATCAAATAAACATTGAAAAAGGTCTACACTAGAGCACAGAGAATTGAAATGATTTTCATTTACGGCTCCGCGAACAGATGTTCGAGAAGAGCTGCTAGTCTTTTTAATGAAGAAAATCCTGGTTTGCAAGTAAGTCATACTTACATTAGAAAACTTGTTACGAAGTTTGAGGAAACTGGATCTGTAGTAAATAAAAAAAGGACGGCAGTTAGTGTATTGGACGAAGTAACAGAAGTCGATGTTCTGGGAAATTTTGCAATGGAACCAGCATCTTCTCTTCGCAAAGTAGCCTCTAATACTGGACTTTCAGTTTCATCAGTTCGACAAGTATTAAAAAATAATAAATATCAACCTTACAAGATGCAAATCCATCAGCAACTTCATGAAGATGATCCGGATAGAAGAGTTCAATTTTGTGAGGAAATACTCGCATTGATTGATAGTTCAAAATATTTGTTTTTCGGATGAGTGCACATTTTTTCTTGACGGGTTAGTGAATAAACACATTTTTTCTTGACGGGTTAGTGAATAAACATAATTGTCGTTACTGGAGTGACAACAACCCTCACGTTTTTGTTGAAGGGCATACTAAACATGTTAAAAAACTTAATGTTTGGGCTGGCATACTGGGCGATAAAATTATTGGGCCATTATTCGTAGATGGGAATTTAGCTGGTCAAAATTACCTAGAAATGCTAGAAATAACCATTGACCAGCTAATTACTCAGGAGCTTGAAAATCAGGTAGATGAAGTAAGAAATCATACTCTAGATGAAAATCCATTACATTTTCAACAAGATGGGGCTGGTCCCCATTATCATTTACCAGTCAGACAATGGCTAGATGACCATTTCCCACAACGTTGGATCGGTAGAAGAGGAGCAATAGAATGGCCTGCAAGATCTCCAGATTTGACTCCTTGCGATATCTGGCTTTGGGGCCACCTAAAGTCAGTAATTTACAAAACTAAACCTACATCTATTGATGACCTTCGGATACGAATTATAAGAGAATGTCAATCCATTACTAGGGAATTTTTTCAAAATGTTAGACAAGAATTCCAAGACAGACTTGACTTTTGTTTAGCACACGATGGACAACATTTTGAACAATTGTTGTAATTTTTTTTTATTTTTACCTTCTTTTAAATACCTAACAATAAATTGATAACATTATTGATACAAATTATGTAATGTTTTTTTGTCCTAGCAGTGGACAAAGGGTATGATTTGAATTCTGCATTGAATTACCTTTCCTCTGATGTGCCACACATGGGGTATCGCCCATTCAAATTTTCATGTTACGGGGTGGGGGTGAAGGGGATTAAGGTAGAGCGACAAATTTTGTCAAAAATTTCGTTTCCTTTAAATCAAAAGTCGACGTGTCTCGCCATTTTTGCCAAAAATTATTGGGTAAGCCTAAATCGGGGGTGGAAACTTTTTAAAAAAACACCCTGTATAAATTTTATTCAAACATTATAAGATTAAAAGTAGCTCGTACATTTGTGCTTCTCAAATTTGGTTAATTTTGAAAATTTTAAATATTTTGATATATTATTTGTCCTGGAAACCAAAGGTTTGCCCTGAAGAAGAAACTGGGAGTAATTTTTAAGTATTTTAAAACAAAGCAATACTATGTTTCTTATCAAACTCTAAAAATAACGCGCAATCAATCTTTATGTGTGAATGCAATTGGGCTGTGTCTTTGTAGGTGGCGCAATTAGTTAATTTAATTTAAAGTTCAGATTATTATTACGAGATTTTTTAATAAAACACTGTATATTATATATAATAATCAGTAGTATAAAGTAAAACTAAAATATTTTGATCTCGCATATTTTCAAGAACGATTTGTTGAAATTCTAAAACACAAAACACGCTTTGAAGAATGTTTATGTTTTTTCTAATATTAACTAGTTTGTTGTGCCAGCCAGCCCTGACAGCAATTAACCATAATGTTTTCGTGTGGACACATGGTATATAAAATTTTGGGTTTTTTTTTTTTAAATTTCCGGGAAAACTATGAATTTTCGACAAAAATATTATAAAAACGGATTTCAGATAATAAATTTTCTACAATTTTTATACTAAACTTTTTTTTGAACTAAGCACGAATATTCTCCTTTTCTCCCTCTATAGATTTCCATTACCCACTAGTTATTTTATATATAACATTGTTAAAACTTTTAGACCTGAAGATGGCTAAGTAGCTGAAACTAGTTGCCGTTTATTACAACTTGATTAAAGTCTCTGTAGTACATGATTTTGAGTTTCATTGGACCTCATTTGTGATATGGATTATCTTTTGTATTTTGTAATTAAAAATATTTTAAAATATTTACTTAACAATCTTTTAATCTAATAATAAGAAAGATTTGAAAAAATAATGACTTTAACTCTAGAAATAGACGATTTACAAAAGCACAAAATTTTCAATGGTTTATGTTCGTTTCGCGTGTTTAATAATTCACTCAAATGCTCGGATTTCCCATTGTTCTTCAAACTCGAGGCATATCGAAGACGTCATTAATTAGTAACAACAATGGGAAGGAAATCTGGATACTATAAAGAGATCTATCGACAACTCAAATTGCCCCCTACGAGGCGATAAATTTTCTCAAAATGGTAAAATCTGTTCGCAACTCTTTATCTCTTTCATGAAGTTTACGCATTTCCTGATCTATACAGGGTATAAAAAATAAATACATAATTTATGTTTAATTTTAATTATTTCGAGAAAGAATGACTTGATTATTACAAAAATGGCAATTAAGAGAAATAATTGACAAAAAATGAGAGAGAAGAGGGGAAAAAAGTGCTTAAACAAAGTCAGAACTTTTTAAAATATAAGAAGAGGGACAAAAGTGCAAAAAATTGTCTTTTTCAAAGAAAAAAGAGGGGAAAAAGTATTAAAATATTGATAAATTTCAAGAAGAAAAGAGATGTAATTTTGGAAATAAAATTTTTGACAAAAAAAGCCTTTTTAAGAGACAAAAACAGGAAAAGTACTAAATAAGTAATTTTTTAAGAGAGGAAACATGGGTAATTTTAGAGAAAACAAAAAACAAAAAAGGTGTCATTTATTTGAAAGAACAGAGGGACAATTTTTGACCAAAAAAAAACTCTAAAAAAGTGTCTTTTGTTTGAGAGAAAAGGAGTAATTTTGGAGAGAAAAAAACTACTAAAAAAAAGAGGGACAAAAGTGCAAGAAAGTGTCTTTTTCAGAGAAAAAAGAGGAGAAAAAACTAATAAAATATTGAGAAATTTCAAGAAGAAAAGAGATGTAATTTTGGAGATAAAAATTTTTGACACAAAAATTGTCTTTTTAGAGACAAAAAACGGTAAAAAGTACTAAAGAAAAACCATGGGTAATTTTGGAGAAAAAAATAAACATAAAAAAGTGTCTTTTATTTGATAGAAAAGAAGGATAATTTTTGACAAAAAAAAAACACTAAAAAAGTGTCTTTTGTTTGAAAGAAAAGAGGGGCAATTTTGGAGAGAAAAAAACTACTAAAAAGTCAGAAATTCAAGAAAAAAAAAGGGACAAAAATAAAAAAAAGTGGCCTTTTCAGAGACAACAGAGAGGAAAAAAGTATTAAAATATTGAGAAATTTCAAGAAGAAAATAGATGTAATTTTGGAGATAAAATTTTTGACACAGAGTGTCATTTTAACAGACAAAAAACGGGAAAAAGTACTAAAGAAGTAACTTTTTAAGAGAGAAAACATGGGTAATTTTGGAAAACAAAACAAAACGTGTCTTTTATCTGATGGGAAAGAGGGAAAATTTTTTAGAAAGAAAAAACACTAAAAAAGTGTGTTCTGTTTGAGAAAAAACGGTAATTTTGAAGAAAAAAGTACCAAAGAAGTGAGACATTTAAAAAAAGTGAAAAAAATGCAAAATTAATGCTTATTTTAGAGAAAAATCACTAAAAGATTGAGAAATTTCAATAAGAAAGGAGGGGTAATTTTGGAAAGAAAATGTTTGACATAAACAGTGTCTTTTTAAGAGAGAAAAAAAAGTAATTTTGAAGCGAAAAAGAGTACAAAAAAGTCACTTTCTAATAGAGAAAAATTTGGAAAGCTTGTAGGAATAAAAAATGAGACAAAAAAAGCACGTAATATGTGACTTTATAATAAAAAATTTCTATTTTTCTCTAACTGGGAAAAGTGGGGAAAAATAAGGTAAAATGATGGAAAATAGTGGAAAATAAAGAAAAACAGTACAAAATAGGAAAATGAGGAAAAAATATGGAAAAATAGGAAAAAACTAGGAAAGAACGGGTATTCAGCTAGTTTTATATAAGTGTTATTAAGTTAAACCCTCATATTTTCATCAAAGGTAACTTATTCGTGTACAATTATTAATTATATATGTTCCATTTTCTTCTTAATTTATAAATAATGAAGAAATAACTTTAATTCTTAAAAAAATATTTATTCTACTAACATACATTTATGTTAAACATTTATTATATCCTTTTAAAATTACTTTAGACGCTGCATGAAAAATAGGACACACTCTACAAAAGCGAAGGAATAACCTCAGTGATCATACCATCTATACGACGTCGTTGAAGCATTAATAATTATGCAAATGGGATGGGCAAAGAAAAAAGTGTTGTGGTAATGGTCGGTTTTTAAAACGCGATTTGTTCCGGACCATAAACAAATATTATATATACAATAAGGCGCGAAACGGACCTGCCCAAGCGATAAATTAACCGACTTAGCTCGAAAGAACAAAGTGACGAAACTTTCAAATACAATTACAGTTAAAACGAAGCTATAGACATCAAAATCAAAACCAAATATTTTTCTGAGTGTACTTATCATCAATTTTTTTTATTTTTAATAAGAACATAAAAATTTAGAAACACCTTTTTCCTTTATGTAACTTTTAAAATGGAACAAAACGTCAAAATCCATGATGGTAGGAAAGGGTTAAAAAAAGGGCGGTACCGTACACTCTATAACTTGAGATATTCTACCTTGTTATTACGAGATACGATCGAGAATGTATTCGAATAAGATTATCGGCGAGATATCGACTGATCTAGTAGAAAAAAATGTGTGTGCGTGCATAAAACGTTGTTAAAAAATACACATACAATGTTTGTAAAGAAAAAATAAGTTTTGTATGTCTAATGTAATTAAAATACAATTATATTGGTTAGTGATACACGTTATTTGATAAAAAGAGTATTTTTTATTATGAAATTATACGATACTAATATTGAAAATATTTTATATCCATTTTTGAAAAACTCTTCTTCTTCTAGCTACTATGACCTTTTATCTATTAACCATCTGTAGCCTATAAATAAATTTTGTTTTGTCGAATTTATTAACAGGCAAAGAATATGAAGATATTTTAATTGCAGGATAATGTACCATAAGAAAAATGTAAAAACCACTTTTTATTAAAACTTGATCCATTCAATTTTTTTAACGAATTTTTGACAGCATTAAAATTGCTGTTAACGTTCCTCGATGGCCATCAAAAACTAATCAGTTCTGATTTAGAACCAAAACAATTGTTGGTTAAAATTAGGTTAAAATCAGTCTCGTAGTTTTAAAAAAATAGTTATCGAAAAATTTGAACACACACGCGTACTTACTGATATATAATATGTGAGTTTATTACAATTTTTGACCCACAAGTTTATTTTTGTATTTTTATTTTAATGATTAAAATTTTTTTTAATTTTTTTTTAAATTTATTTTGCTTTATATATTTTAGAGCATTGTGAAGTTCTGGTTTTAAATCTTATAGTATAGCGACGTTATTAGAATCAAAGACAACCAGTTTGCTTTAGATGTAATTTTATTCCATATTATTTCATAATATCATACTTTACAGATTCCCATTTATTTTATTTATACATTATAAATATAAATATAACTAATCTTACTGAAATTGCTAATAATAATTTCAACACCTAATAATTAATAATAACTAAAACTTAACCTATTAAATAATTAATTACAGGGTGATACTATGCATATCACACCTCTCCGGTAAAGAGGAAAAAAATCAAATTTTATATTTAATTTAATTTTTTTTTCTTTACTGGTAGAATGGTTTTACCCTATTTTTGTGTAGTAATTTT
The DNA here is from genome assembly GCA_963243735.1 of Neocrepidodera transversa. Taxonomy (NCBI): domain Eukaryota; kingdom Metazoa; phylum Arthropoda; class Insecta; order Coleoptera; family Chrysomelidae; genus Neocrepidodera; species Neocrepidodera transversa. The sequence goes on from OY725336.1 coordinate 39,147,648, forward strand.
TTATTTTCTACATCAATAACTATATTTACTGCTTTATTTCCTAATTTTTATATGGACCTTTGTAAGTTGGTTCTAATTTAGAACTGGTCTTATCATGAAGTAAAACATTGTCGCCTAATTTATAACTCATTTCTGTGGCTGATTTATCATACTTAATTTTTCTTTTATTTTTCGCAGCAACTAAATTTTTTCGTGCTTCATCTAATGCAACTTGTAACCTATATTTCAATGGAGAGTTCAACAAAAATATAACCTCACGTTTTTTCTTTATTAACAGTTAGAATTAATCAAATAAAACCCATTGAGTTTAATTATCTACCGTAATTTGAGCCAGATTTTTGAATAAATGAATTTAAAAATTCAAATTTTTAATTATTTGAATATGCCGCCATTACGATCGTGACGTCACTTATGTGCAATGAAGTTGCCGTCAAGCCATTAACTGCAAATGTGTAAAGAAGAGAATACGAATGAATAACAGTTGTTAAATCTCACTTATACAGACAAAGATGGAGAAAACCATTGTATGATAATTGGATAAAGATGAAAACTTGGACCTATCTACTGTGAATTCGCATTCAAAATCGAGAGATATAAATAGATATTAGATTCCGCTGTTAGATAAAGAAAACGACTATTTTAACGAGATCAGGTAATAATTTGCTGTTTGGTACATAAGTGCTGGGCACAAGCGTTTCTGATTAAGTGAAACGTCGCGTCCGCGTCTGCTTACTGCATAGTTCACTGTCATTGTTGTAGTTTGTACTCTGTAGAGCTAGTTGATGTTAATAATTTTTCGTGTTTATTTGTATTTGTAAAGATACGTAAACAAAGGTAAAAGTAAACACAATTAAAAACATATTAACCAAACGACACTTTATAAGCAAACGTCATCTATATTTGAAAGCGTCAATTTTATTTAGGGAAACTGGCCCACGTTAATATTATGCTGCAGCTATTGCACATAAGTGACGTAGGTGCACTACAATTTGCATAGATGTAGTAATTTTTAAATATCAATTTTTTCATGTTAAATTAAAGAAAAAAACAGAAAAAACGATTTTTTCATAAAGAGAAATTCATATTTTTCTCAAATAATGCAAAAAAAGATGGACCAATATTTCAAGTTGAACTTTCCATTGCAATCGGTAATCGTCAAAATTATACAAAGGTTCAATTATTTCCTTTAAATTAGATGGTAAAATACATGTTTTTCCGAAAACTAATTCGTAAGGAGTATATCCTGTTGATGTATTATACGAGAAACACCAAAATGGTATCCAAGAACTCCAAGATCCTTTATACTTAGAAATTTGAATTCGTAGATAAGCATTTAAATGTTTGTGAGTATTTTCCAAATCCCCGATTGTTTCATGGTGAGAAGCTGTAGAGTTTAGCAGATCAATTTTTAGTAGTTTACAAGTTTCGTTAAATACGTTTGCCATGAATTCGGTGCCTTGATCTGTAACAACTCTTTTTGGTAGCCCGTAGCATAAAGTGAAATTTTCCACATACGATTTAGCCACCGTGTTGGCTTCCTTATTGTCAATAAGATAACCTTCTACATATTTACTCAGTTCGCACTGTAATGTTAATATGTATTTATTGTTATCACAATCTGCTTCTAAAGGACCTACGAGATCTAAAAAAATTGTTTCAAATACAGTATGTGCTGTTGTTGTGATAACTAAAGGTTGTTTAGATTGCGTAGTATGTTTGCCCTTTTGACAGTCGCCACAACGATTGACAAATTTTTCGACATCTCTTCTTAAACTTGTCGGAAAGTAATATTTTTTAATGTTGTTGTACATGCGATTTATACCTGCATGCCCACCTGTTGGTAACATATGAAAGTCGTTTAAGATTATCTGTTGCAAATCTTTATTTTTAATACATTGTTTATCTTGTAATATACATATCTTAATACCTTCTTTTTTGAATATATTACCGTCTTTTAATAATTTGCTTATAACTGGCCAGTTAAACTTATTTTTAAGTATCAGCAATTATTTAATTTTATTTTGTGCGCACATTTTTGGAGGGCTCACTAAAGCTGATTTCAATTTTTCAAAAGACCTTTGACATTCGCTTGACCAATCAAATGTAACTCCTTTCTTTAATAGTTTATTAAGAGACGCAGGCAGTTCCGCAAAATTTTTAATGAACTTCCTATAATAATTGGCAAATGCAACAAATCGTTTTGCTTCATTTGAATTGTTAGGTAAATACTGAATAATTTAGCATAACGGTTATTTTTTCGGGTTCTGGTGCAACACCCTTTTCAGAGATTATGTGACCTGAATACAGTAATTCTTTTTTTAAAAATTAACATTTTACCAGATGTAACTTAATGTTTACCTTCCGTAACCTTTCTAAGACCTTAATTAGGTTTATGTTGTGTTTTTTAGATTGTTACCAAATGTAATCAAATCATCGAGATGAATAAAGCATGATTCATAATTTAATCCCGACATAGCCAATGTCATAGCTCTAGAAAAAGCATTTGGAGAAATTTTTATTCCCATAGGTAACCTAGTCATCTAATTTTGTGCTCTATCAGTTGTGAATGCGGTATAGGGCCTAGATTGTGTATCTAATTCGATTTGATAATAACCTTGATATAAATCTAAATGTGAGAAATAAGTTGTGCCAGCTAGAGAGTTCAAAATATCATCTATACTAGCCAGAGGAAACCTATCACATTCAATTCTGTTAATAAGTTGCCTATAATCTATAACAACTCTCCATTGGTTTTCTTGATTACTTCCTTCTTTCTTTACTATTAAACGAGGGGATGATCACTCAGATGCGGCTCGTTCTATGATACCTTGCCTTAACTTTTATCTAACTGATGTATCTCATTCTTTGGCGAATAAGGTAATCTATAGGGCTTTACATATGAAGTGGTTCTCACGTTTTTTATTTTGAATTTTTTGCTGACAAATATCAGAAACTGTAAAAGGATCGTTTTCTATATAAAATGTATCTGCATATTCTGCACAAATTTTATCTATTGACAATCTTTCTTCTTTGTTAAGTGATTTGGTATTAATTGTATTTAATTACTTATCTATTCCTTCTACAGTTATACTAAAAGAATGTATAGTATAATACAATAATCGTTCTATTTTTGGTTTAAAGTTCTTTAATTTAATTTCCCTATCATTCGTATTTAAAATACGTATTGGAATTTTATTTCCAATCGATTTTGTCTAAAGACTTGTGTTCCTCTGTTTTCCCTACTCCTGTTACTATTATTGTTATAATTATTTCTATATCTATTATTATAATTGGAAAAATTGTTATTTCTATAACTACTATTTTTAGAATCACGGTTACCCCTACTGTTAGAATTTATAAAGTTATTTCCTCTAATTGATTTGCCTCGCATGAAAAAAACCTGTGAGTATCCTGCTTTTTTAATTGTTTCTTCGTCCCTAGCTCCTACTATGGCATTAGCTAACCCATTATAATTTCTAGTCTTGATAATTGTCTTAATTTGATCGTCTTTAAGCCCATTAGTAAACACGTTGATAGCTATTTTTTCATTAACGACTGTTAAAGCTCTTTCCAAAACATTATTACCTTCCGCTTGGGCTATCGATAAATTTACCATCAAGTCTTCAACTTTTTTCCCAAATTTCTATCGTTTTATTATTTTGCTTTAAATAGGCTATTACACTCTTTTTTGAAAAGGGCCTGAAATGAATCTTATAGTGATTATATCACTCATAATGTAATAATGTCCTATATTGTTACTTGATTAATAATCGATAATCACTTACCACATACTGACTAATAACTGATAATCACACTTGGTACTTTTAATGCTAAAAATCTAGTAGGTATGCTGTCATCTTTGTCATTGTTTTTGTACTGGGCTCCGTTCAGATTTACGTCCAGAGTGCACACCGAACGTCAAATTTCTTTCGGATTTAGAGTGTACATACTTTTGCGTTCATATTTATCGTCTAGACGACAACTTTTCATCCCAGTGAATACTTGGAGAAAATTGATCCGACATGCGAAGTTTGAGCACAAGTCAATGTTTTTAAATGGAATGAACGTCTTTCTAACCTCACAAATATCATAAAATTGGCAATTGCCTTATTAAATAAATAAATGAAATAAATTAAAATCTGATTAAAATGGATTTAGACTCTACCAAAATTTTATTATCTTATTCAAGATGATGAAAACAATTTAATAAGAAACAAAAATAATTTGGTATTATTACAAAGTTCGGTGAGATTATGTAAACTTGATTTTCATAAGCTGGACGTATTAATCGAAAATTTTCTCTAAATTCCATTGCGGTGAAGTTAGAGATGGTTTGAATGGAATTTTCCACTCTTGATTACTTCTATTTATCTGTTTCTCATTCTATATATTTGCAATCTCTTACAATTTCTTCATCACTAGAACTTGATTCCGAAAATAAATAATAGCTTAAATAATCACGCCCCAGTCGTTCATATTTACAAGACAATTCTTATAAGACGTCACAACATCCTGGGTGTAAAACGCACTTTAAATCTGAACGCAGCCCTGTAAATTTAAATTATTGAGTTGTCAAATTTTTAAAATGTCATTAATTCGTGATATAATCTATTGAATACAACTCGTGGTATCGTGTCTATCGATAATCCCATAAGTTAATGCACTCAACGAGTGAAATGAATATTTGACAATACGTTTCGTGAAATAACTTATGGGATTATCGATAGTCAAGATGCCACTCGTATTATATATGATAGTGAACCACTGTAATTTCTATATTAATTTTTTAAAACCAAATAGTGCCATAAAAATGACTTTGAATTTACCATTTTACGTTTTCGCGCGAAAACGCTAGCCGCCATGTTAACTAGGTTCGTGACGTCATCCTAATAGTAAATAGAACATGTCTGTAGTGCAAAGCAAACGAATAATAATATTTCCGGGTTAATAAAGAGTTATAATCCTTGGTGTCTTGTGCCCGAATGGAAGAATACTAGCGTAAAAACGCTGGGAAAGTGTCAACTGATATTAACATGAATAAATATTTGGTTACAACTTACAAAAACAGATTCGAAGTTATTGTCTGCAAATAATAGGTTTTATTTCTGTGAAGATCACTTTGATGTAAGTACGAGTTTAAACAAGTGTATTTACTATAATAACTATTTTATGAAGAAAAGAGAACTTCATAATGATATCGTAAAATCGAATTTTGTAATATATTTATAGGTTATGTTACGATTCTGATAAATAATGTAAACATTGTTGCATGTTTTAGATGAAAAATGACATGAAGAGTTTATACACAATATAAGATAATGGCTTGTTATATAATAGGTACTTACACTGATATTTTCAGATTCCTCAACTCGGCAGAACAGAAATCGGGATTGCATGCAAACAAATTCGCCACCAGCAGATTAGTACTTTATGCATTTATGAAACCGTCATCTATGATGATATTTCAATTAAATACGGAGTGATTAAAGTCTACAAACTTATGATAACTCGAAGAAAATTAAAATTAACACACAATAATAATTCGGACCAATACAAATGCTACAGCTCCAATAATTTCAAATGTGGAAACTTCGTTTTTTCTTCGTTTAAATTTTATTTTATTGTTTTTGTTATAACAAATTTATTTATATTTTTTAATTTTATCAGATAAATTAAACAAATATTCACCATTCACATAAATCTGCTTTATTTACACAAAGTTTTTATTATTTATCAAATTCCTTTTTTAAAATCAACACAACACATATGATTTCAGTATTTCAAATCAAAATAATATAATTCTACATTGACAGTGTAGACTAATGAACTCATCTAAATCTGCCAGCTGTTCTCCCACTGAAGACGGATTCCTACTAGGCGGAAAATTTGCAGGCGGATTTTCTGTAGTCAATGCTATTGGTCGATTTTGAAATTTAATTCGAAATCGACCAATAAAATTGGATACAGAAAATCCGCCTGCAGATTTTTATAAAATCAAAAAATAGCCCAAATTATTAAATAAGATTAAATTGTAGAAAAAAGTTATGTAGTCCGATTATCGAGAACGAATATACAGATTACTAACTTGCTAAAGTTAATTATTGCTAAACAATTATTAATACATTAATTTTATAAAATTAAAATATTTCCGATGTTGCTATGATTCTAGCAGTTGTAACTCGTTGCATTTCGGGTATCACACCAACCCAGTCCAATATTACTAAAATTGATTTTTCAGCTTTCTCTTAATACTTAATCTTACTCTTTATTAAAATATTTTTAAAAAATTGCCAAATGTTCATTAATAATTAATTGTCGAATATTGCCTCCTGCAATACCAATATTTGGGTTACCATCGTCGCCGTTATTCTGGTCACCCTCGTTTATGTCCATGACATTGAACCACTCACTCCTCTAGGATATTATCATTCATATCTAGAGCTATATTATAGAGTACAGCTGTAGCCATAATTATATAGTCATAACTGTCAGTACCTTCACCCTTATTCCAAACCGCAAAATTGGAAATCGCCGCTTCCAGACTCCATACTGTCTTTCTACTGCATTTCTTGTCCATATTATTGACTAGTTATAAAGATTCTCTGCTTCATGTTGGCAACTTAGTCATTAAGTATGGTTCAACTCCGTAGCCACTGTCTCCAACCAAAAGATATCTACCATATCTGTCATTTTCAAATTCGTTTTTCACAGGACTGTTGAAAATTATCTGGTCATGACAAGAACCTGGCCAACGTGCCCACTATGTTCCGAATTTTCAATGACGCATCGCAGATAGTCTGTACGTTGGGGCAAAAGTGGAGATTCCTATAACGTTATATTTCAGCATTGAGACCTTTTCTATAGAATTCTGCAGCAGCCTATTCCATTTAATCAATAGTTTCATAGATTTTGATATATTGCGGACGTAGAAATGCAATGGCCGAAGATGCTCTTCGTAAGATTCTACTGGCTGATATTTTTGAAACACCAATAAAATCACCAACAGAAATTAATAAATTTCCGGAAGCAAAAAATCTTAACGTCATCAATAACTGGTCCATTGGTTGAATACAACAACTACCCCTATACTTTAATTTTCATTTTATTAATAAATAATTAAAATTTAAGAAACCTTATTACCTGTTCATTGGAGAACGTATTAAATGGTCTGTTTCTTGCAACAAACTCAATACAATATGCTTGGTTAATCGGAATCGGTCGAAAAACTCGATGTCGTCATATTTATTTAAATAATGCTGCCGCTGTCTATATATTTTTGGTTTCTCACTACGATATTTTCTTCGTCTTCAGAAGAGCTCGAACTACTACTTGAATCAAATACGTAATCTCCTATTTTAATCTAAAGTAAAACACGTGTGGTGTGGTGTAAAATTAATAACCTTAAGATTTGTAGGTTACGTTTCAAAATAAAGCTTACTTTAACCACGCAAAAGTGTCAAAATTGGACCTTTATAATAAAGGCGGCTTTTTGGCTTAATCCTAAATTTATATTACGGTACGGGTTTTTCAGGTAAAAGGGACCTTTTTACCATTAAAGTATACTTTATATTAATTATGGTACTGGCTGTTAGTCTCGTTAACATCTGGAATTTTCGTGTAGATTTGTAACTTTGCCGTCCATATTAAGTATATCGTAAGTAATGTGCTGGTCAAATTTTAATCTATTTCAAATATATCATACAAAGAACGTTTGTTTAGCAACTTTTTTGTCGCTTTAGCTTTACTCTAGGCAACAGTCATTTGAGTTAGGCTTGCCACCTGATTAAGTAGTAGAAGTTAGTGATTCTGGATGGATAACCACTGAACTGTTTTTCAATTGGTTTAAACTATTTGTTCCGTTTTCTAAAGCAACAAAAGAAAACCCTGTGCTTCTTTTGCTCGATGGGCAGTCAACCCATACTAAAAATCTTGACTTAATTTTGCATGCACGGAAGAATGGTGTAATATTATTATGCAAAGTCGTAGACGTTTCTTTCATGAAACCGTTAAGTATTTTTTATGAACATGAAGCTCGGACATGGCTGCGTTACAATCCAAGAAAGGTGATAACCATATTTCAAATTTCCATGCTTTTTGGTAGTTCCTTTTTAAACGCAGTCACTATGATAACAGCGATAAACGGACACCTCCTATTACAAAAAACCGGATGTAAGAAAATTTACTAAATCTCCACCAACTGCATCAGCTGCTGACATTTTAAATCCCCTACCAGGCTGCTCTTCATGGAAAGCGCCAAACAAATTTGCTTCCTCCGTTATCAACAAGTCTTCTTTTCCCTGCTTGTTGTCTCAAGTTGCTTTACCTATTCCGAAAGTCCAAAAAACAGTTAAGAGAGCTAATCGCAAGAGAGGTAAAACAGCCATATTAACCATAACTCCATATAAAGAAGAACTAGAGGTAGCAGCAGCAGCTGCTACTGTAAAAAAGGGTTCGGAAAGGAAGAAAGAAGGTGTTAAAAGAAAAATTTTTGGCAATGAGATTAAAGCAAGTATTAATACGAATGAGAAGCAAGACCCTTCCAAGAAAGTGTCGATTGTTTTGGAAACACCTGTTATCTAAAGAATTTCCATTCCTTATCATGGAGTTCTCATTTTTGGGCTGCGTTCACAAATCCTAAATAACAATAAAATTTAAATTTAGAGTAAATAAATAAATAAAATTTTTGCTTTAAAGTCTGCTACCAAATTTTTCTACTTCGTTTTTCTATGTTTTGTCTCTGATATTATTTCTGGTATTTATCTGCTACTTTGTATTGATGATTTTGACTCTTCTTTTTATTAACCCAGTATTTAATATTTTCATATAAATAAAATTTGACCATTTTTTTAATTTATTTATTTTCCATTATATTTCATACCAATTTACAAATACATTCTTTTCTATCTAACAACTTTCTGGTCTTTTTTTTTATTCTATAAAAAACTAATTGTCAAACTTTTTAATCAATCAATAAAAAATCAATTTTTTTATCCCCTTTTCGGCTACTTAATTTTTTAACATTTACAAAAACTTACCAAAAAAATCGGTTGTGTCGCCCCACAACTTTCCCGACTGGTATCCAGGAATACTTTTTCAGATATTTAATGTTAAAGTTTCAACTTTGACATTTTTTTATTTTTGACGGGTGACAGTTGGAGAAATAATTTTGACTGTTCTGAATAGAGTTTTTCTAGGGCTTTCAAATGACATATCGCATGTCCAATTCCGTGACATATTGGATCTGTCATTATTTGATAGTCGTACTTTCGTTTGACAGATGTCGTACAAAAACTAATGGGTTCTTCCGACGGGTAAGCCAAACTCCTATACCAAATTTCAGCTCAATCGGATTAAACGTGTGGCCTCTATCGTGGAAGAATACACACACACACAGACCGACAGACAGACTTCCATCTGATAATGGTCTTAATCGTCTCAGGGGATCCGAAAATGGATGTTTCCGTTTTTATCTCGAATTTTTTTTTAGCTCGTTCACAATACTTTCCCTTCTAGGAGGTGGGTCGGGAAAGTAAAAGACACATCCACATGACAAGGAACGTTCTCGTTCCCATCACAGTGACATTTACGAACCAAATGCTTTAAGCCCTCTCCATATTATTTTACAATTTATCCAATATTATTAAAACCCTTATTACTTACAATATTCCATATTAAATCTGGTAATTTTGCTATTTCCATATAAAAGTTATATTCAGTACTTACTATATCTATTACAACTATAATAATTCAACCAATAAATGTAACGCTAACACAAACTATAACTATTACTAATTTTCATATTTTCTTCTATTTTAATATATGGTGTACCTACATAACATTACAGTAGAATCTGATTCATCTTCAGATGAAAATAGTGACGTAGAATGTCTTTACTGTTGTGAATACTGATCCAAGTCTTTTGCAGCATGTGTGTACAATTTTTCACAACTAACACTATAGGAACTCTAACCCATTATTAATGAGTTCTGGTAAAATATTGTTATGACTTATTTAATTTAACCAATGATCTCTATAAAATTGAGAAAAAATAATAAAAATTATAAATTATTTATAAAATTTTAGTATTCTGCTATGTTTCTCATCTGACTCCTGTTTTTTTTATTCTGCTATTTCAATGTTTCTCTTCTGACTCCTGTACCACTTTCACTTCTTGATCTTGATCTGCTTAATCTGCTATTTATTCACACCTTTTTTTAACTTGATCCACTTCTTTCCATAGTCTGATTTCTATTAGTTCTATAATCTTCCTTAATTGCCCTAGTGGCAGCTCTCTCTTGTTTTTTTTATAGTGCCAACATACGTAATTTTGTGATATTCAAACAATTTGTTTACTAGATCTAAACTTGTGAACCAATTGTCGCATGTTAAATTTCTGTTCGTTCTCGAAATTGGTTCTATCAGTCGTAAAACTACACTGGATGGATCGTTTGGTAGCTCATATGGACCTGGTGGCTGTTTGCCAACATAAACTTCAAGATTTGCAGCATACGATGTAGCAGAGTCAACCAATGCAAATATTTTTATTCCGTACTTATTGGGTTTGCTGTGAATATATTGTCGGAAAGAACACCTTCCTCCGAAGGCCTCCAGCTTTTCGTCAATTGTGGTGTTCTCTCCTAGGGTATACGTTCTCTTACAATTTTCAATAAACTTCGAATTGGCGCTAACTTGTCAAACAGTCGTCTTTCTTCTCTACTTTCTAAATTGTCGAATCGCAAACATCGAAGTGAAAAAAGGAATCGGTCTTGAGACATGAATAACCAAAATCGCTCAATTCCCACTCCACTCCTGTCCCATAATTCCTTAGTATTTAGCCTAGCACTTTTCAGGGTTCCAGCTAGATATAACAAACCAAAAAGGGCTTTTATTTCGCATATGTCGGTGGGTTTAGCTCTTCTTTCTCTGGAATAATTTTCAGAAATCCTAGCAATATATAAATTTGTATTTGTAACAATACTGTCCAACATTTCATTTGTAAAGTAGAGAGACCAACATTCCATAATTGTTTTTGAATTTTTGCCATATTCTTTGTCGCCAGGTAAATGCAGAATAATATTTTCTCTCCTTGTTCTAACGGAATTATTGGGACAATGTTTTTTCCATCTAGTTCCATCTTTACCGACAAAACTTGGCACTCTTGGCATTTTATGGGGAGGAGCAACAAAATCTTCGCCTTGACAGTCTTGCTCTGATTCACTGTCTTCCAGAACATCTTCCTCAGAAGCCAGCTCTGCTTCTTCATCATCAGGTTCTTCATCTGTTCCTAACTCTTCCCATAGATGACGGAGTTTTTCTTGTTCTGCCTCGTAACTCATCATCTAAAACAATGATTAAAATATTATACACATTCTTGAAAAATATACTTCACAAAATAATGATCTACGTACAAAATATAATTTGTGTATATTTTTACAAAAAAATATACAATATTGTAATTAAAAAAAATGGAACTCACCAAAGTATTAAAAACACGTCCGGAAAAATATTTGTATCTTAAACCGGGGCGCCGGGCCTCACAGACTTACCGCGCTATAAAAACTAAACCACAAGGAATATATTTTTACCACTTGCTACAATTAGACTAACGCCTGAGATAGGAAGGTACCTGAAAGTACAGCACTGCAGAGAGTTACGCCGAGAGTTGACGAATAATATCCGAAAGGCCGGGTCTCACAGACCCGGCGCCCCGACTGGAAGGTTTTAAGCAAAATCGCACGAATTCGACGAAAATGATCAATTTTTTAGCTTGAGTTAAAAGTTTTGGTAGCAAAATGAGAGGTGCAGTCTCAAAAAACATGAATTCCTACTTAACATTTTCCGCTCTTTTCGAATATGCTATCCAATTTTTAAAATTCTGATATACAGAGTGTTGTTCATCGTGAAAATAATTTTAGCATTTTTTTTTGAAGCCGGACTAGAATTTTTATTTTGCTTACTATGTCAGTGTAATGTACTAATAGACTCAAACAAGCTTGCTAAATATGAAATAAAAATACATTGTGGTTCCGAAGAAACGAGGGTTAGAACAAATAAGCAATTTTGACAAAACACCCTGTACCTCACTTATAAGGCGGGTTAGACCCATCAAATATTAGTTTTTTGGAATCACCCAAGTGCCCTCTATTTGCAGTTAACGTATGTCGGTTTACCTATAAATTACCCTGTATAATCATTCAAAATTGTTTTTTACCTCTCGCCCTTCAGATAAGAGAGGTATAGGAATCATGCTAAAAATTGGGTAGTGAGTTTTCAATTGATAAACACGTTTTGGGGTCCCTAGAATACGATTTTAATATTTTCGCGATGATGTCTGTGTGTGTGTGTGTTAGTGTGTGTGTGTGTTAGTGTGTGTGTGTGTGTTAGTGTGTGTGTGTGTGTGTGTTTGGATGGATGTTGTAGTAACGATAACTCAAAAACTACTGAATAAAAAAATTTGAAATTTTGCATACAGGATTCAGATACCCTAGATTAGATCTGATTAGATTTTGGTGCCAATCGCACAACCGGAAGTGGCAGTTGCTATGGGTAATGACGCCATTATTATACAAAACGGCAATAAAGTTTTACACATATATTTTGTATACCATATAGTTTATTTTCATCTCATTAAAATTTTCGAAACTTTTGCCATTGTTGCCAGATTTACAAAAAAATAATTTTTTTTGTATACTTTTTTGTGTCAACCTGTAAATTTTTGATTCAAAAATGGCGAGAGGTCATGTGCTGGCCACATCAGATTTTTTTATATATCAAAAATAATGACAATCTAAATTTTTTATCTCACGTCTGTTTATTTTTTTTTCATGTTTTTTTTTAATTGAAATTTTTCTTACTTGATTAATTAAAATAATAATAATAATAATAATGAAATAATGATGTGCTCAAAAATTAACATAAGACACAATTGTTGATTTAGAATAACTTACCTATATACCAATTATTTCAATAAATTCTTTAAACTCGAACCTTTTTTAACAATAAACTATGTTTATAAAATTCAAAATAACATAAAATTATTTATGTTATTCAAACCTTTTAACAATTAAATAACAAAACATCTCATACAGAGTATTTCATTAAACAACTCATACAGAGTATTTTATTACAATATATAAAAATCTCATCCTGCCCCGCCCATGGGGCTTAATAATAGGGCAAAATGTACTTTTTTGGTTTCTCATAATTATTTTCTTTAAAAAAGGTGGGAAGGCCTAATTTTCATATTATACACATACACCAATAGTAGAAAGACATTTTTTTGGTTAATATTGTAGTGACAGTTAACCGTTAATTACCCCGTCCTGCTCTACTTTTTATAGGAATTTCTTTAATTTTAGACCGTCTTAGATAATTTTTGAAAAATCTAAACAATGTCTACGATGAAATGCTGTCATAGACAATTTTAAACAATTTTGAGGAATTCCAACAATTTTTAGAAGACTTTAGACAAACTCTAAAAATTTAGAGAAAATATCGTAATTTTATATTCTTTTGGAAAAAAATTTTACAATATCTTTATATATGTCATTTTAGATAATGTCTAATGATGTTTAAAAAACTGTAAGTAAGTTAATAGATTTTATTTCCCGTTATTTACTAAAGACTATCGCTCTGTATATCACTAAATATTAGCAAATACCTTCTGTTTAATGAATTACATAATGAACGCATAAAACCGATGTTAGTAAAAACATATTATTACTATGATATTACTATTATTACTATCACTGTTGACGCGAGTTTTAGTTGAAAAAATAAAAATAAATGCCTGGAAAAATTGACCCGTTTCGACGCCTATGGCGATCTCAGCACTTTTACCGCTCGTTAGAACGGATGTACTTGAGATTTACCATAATAACATACTATTTGATTTTATAAATACACGGTAAAATCTTTGTAATTTTGTAATTAACCACGCTTTACTCTCGTTTAGGATCAGTTATTTGCGCTGACTGGATTTTCTGTCAGTTACAAGGGTCAATCGATATGAAATTCATAAATATATCGTGCAAAAAAATTATTGTTTGAAAGAGTTATCGGTTAGGATCTTTTATTGTAAATAATGCAAAATATTTAAAATTATAACAAAATTGTCATGTAATTCTCAGAATATAAGTAAGTTCAGTACAGTAGCCAAATATTTGAGATTTTAGATCTAAAAAAACACGTTAAAAAATATATCTTTTTGAGAATATTAAAAAAAAAACATTTATTTTTTATACAATATTTAAACTATCCCTCGTATTATCCAGACTAGTTTTCAATAAGTTATTAATAATGTATGGTAGGCGAGTATGTTGTACGGTTTCTCTTTTACTTTTTAACGAGAATTACACTTCACTTTGGTACAATTAATCAATCTTTATATTCATCAATATTCAGACTGTTATTATCTCTTAGAGAGTTGACTATATTTATTACCGAGTGTATGTAAAGATTAAATAAAAAAAAATGGGCGGATTAAGTACCTATAAATAATTACATAATTAGGTATTTATATGATTTGAGTGTTTAATAACGAAAAACTAAAACTACTTATTTTTAATAATTTCATAAATGTTACAACTAAAAGTAACATATAATTAATAAAAAATCTCAAAAATAGATTTCGCCTGAAATGTCAGCAACTTCGATTTTTCAAATGGAACACCTTGTATATTTGATGTTTTTCGGATTCTACTGCTCAAATTACATACGACGTTGTTGCCAAATTTGTTATTTTTTAATATACAATTCAAATTATCAGATTTTACTTTCCTGAACCCATCAAAAGAAAAGTACAGTGAACGAGCAAAAAAAAATTCGAGATATCGATGGAAATATCCATTTGGGGGTCCCCCAAGAAGATTGAAACCATTTTCAGAGTAAGGTTTGTCTGTGTGTCTGTGTGTCTGTGTGTCTGTGTGTCTGTGTGTCTGTGTGTCTGTGTGTCCACGATAACTGCCGAACCGTTTGACCAATCAACCTGAAATTTGGTGTGTGCCTCGAATGCGACCATTAGTTTTTAGTTTAAATTCGTACAGTAGAAGGTCCTCCAGACCGACCTTGATTGAATACACATGTAAGAAATTTTAACTATTTTTAATTTTTTTGGACAAACAATACACTTTAGTGCAAAATGTTGTAGTACAAAGTTTTAGAGCATAAGATTTTCTAATATTTTTGTATCTAACTTTTTCCAGAATATTCAATAGTTGCAACACTAGAGTGTGCGCAAAAAATGTTCATGTAGGTTTTCCGTAGTTTTTCCAAATTTCGAAGTCAAACAATGCACTTTAATGTAAAATTTTCCAGTGAAAAGTTGTAGAGCACTAAATTTCCTTTAACTTTTATACTTAACTTTTTTTAAATTCCCCATAGTTTCTTTCACCACTAGAGGGCGAAAATATATACATTTAGGCTTTTTTCATCCATCCATCCACTTCGTGAGCCCGAGACAAGGGGACATTGTATCCCCAACCACCTCCCCCAGGATTTTCCCCCGAAATGCCAGCGACTGTGGACATATCGAGGGTTTGTTTTTCTGACCAAAGTCCCATGGGTCTCACGATGCTCGCTTTGCTATGGTATGGCCGTGCGTGTTTGCCGTGATCATTGGCGTCGTAGTAACTGAAGGTTAGGGTGTGTCCTTAACTCTTCTTAACTCGCAAAATATCCGTTCTGCGCGGTTATTCAAGGTATCTAAAACAGATATTTTGCTGACTTTGGTTTTTATTTCTATTCGTTTTACATGTTTGTCCCCAGGCAGGGACGCGTAAGTAGCAAGTGGAATAATTATTGAATTTATAAGTCTCATCTTAGTTTTTATTATTAATTTACTCCTTCGGTCTATGAGAGGCTGAAGGCGAGCTGTCGCTTGTTTGGTTTTACTGATAATTGTTTTCACATGTTCGGTGAACGTTAGACCTCGATCGGGCGTGACCCCTAGATATTTTATTTTGTCCTGCCATAATATATTCGGTTTAGGATTTCCAGGTGTCCATCTGGGTAGTTCCCCCTCTAAATCGTCCAAGTGATCCTGTAGGTATTCTTTGACAAGGTAAGGGCTTAAACTGCGTGCCGCGATTGTAGTATCATCTGCATACAAGCTGAGCATTGTGTGCAGAGATCGGGGAATATCTGAGGTGAAAATTGTGTACAGTTGTGGTGAAAGGACTGCTCCTTGGGGTACTCCTGTTTCAAGTACTCCATAATCTCAGAGGATGTGTCCCATTTTGATTCTGAAGTATCTCTCAGACAGGAAGGAATGGATAAGGAAGATAATAGGTTTTGTATACCCGATCTTTATCATTTTGAAGATTAAGCCATCGTGCCAAACATTGTCGAATGCCTTTGAGACGTCCAAAAACACCGCTCCTGTTGACTGTCTGAAGTTGTAACCTTGAGTTACGTATTAGAGATATTCATAAATGCGTTTTGGATAACATTCTTTTAGTAATTGAAGAAGTTGTCAAAAAAGATGTTATTTACTATTAGATTCTCTTTGTAACATATACCATAATGATTCGGAACAACAGTTAACATTTCAGCCCGAAGCAGATAAAAGTTTAATGACGAATCATCATCTTGAGGAAAAAATTATAAAACATTTTAAAACAAATAGAGATTGTAACAAAAAAGAAAAAAAAATCGTTATGCATAAAGATTGTAACTTATTAGAAGACGATGATCTTATGAAACTTGAAGAAAATGACCTTTATTGATAGAGTTGCATTAAATTTACGAAGCACCATTTTGAAAATAAATAAATCAAAATTACCCGCGGTAATAAAGGCAGGCATTAATGGTGGGTGTACGATTCCTGAAAAATTAGATCAATTTTTTAAAATACTAGATGGAGGTAAAGATATCCGTCGCAGAGATTGTGTTAATTGTCATAAATTAAGCAACTCATTGGCTTCAGATGCTATGTTTCGTGTGATTAATGGTACTATCAAATAATCTAAACATATTACCCTGGGCATGACCATTAAAAGTCTTAAAGTAGTAGACAAAATATTAATATTTTGACTAGAATTGGACATTGTTGCAACTCTGGAATAACTAGAAACTGAAGCTACGATATCTTCTGTAAACTGTTCTGAAATTTGTTCTCCTGACATCATTCGAAGTCCGTCCTTATGCACAGGTATAGCATTTAATAACTTTGGTAGATACGTCGATACTTTAAATGGAAAAGATACATTGCATGACACTGTACGAATCATCTACCAATAAATAATGATTTGCATGCAGATTTGAATTTGAATAACAGAAGTGATAATCTTGACATGAGTCCACCACCAGCAAAAAGAAGACAAACGTTTAACGAAGAAGTTCCTGAACTCCAGTCCAGTTGTAACCGATTGCAGATGTTAGATCGCTTAAGACCAGTTGATAATACTGCACCAACTGTTCCAAAAAACATCTCTTCATTGGAAACAATAGATCTGTTATATTTAGTTTCACACGTCTTTCATGTGCCAAATACTTCATCTTGGATATGTTTCAATTGTAAAGTAATTGATGATAACAGCCCGAAACAAAAATTATCCTACTTTACACCTATAAATTTTTCACCAACAGACGCAGCAGTGGTGCAACATACAATTTAACAGGCCCAAAGAGTAGGTAAAGCATTTAATTAAACATTTGTTCAAGTTACATATGATTTGGCAATTGCTAAAATGGCATTTAAAATACAATCAACATCAAAACCAAAATTTGACAATATCTTTATTCATCTGGGTTCGTTCCAGTTAATGATGGCTTTCTTCAAAGCTATTGAAGTTTTCATTAATGATTGTGGACTCTCTCATATGATGATTGAGAGCAATATTATGGCTTCTGGTTCAGTAAGCGGGATAATTGAACTTAAACATTTTAACCGTTGTAAACGTCTGCATCAATTAATGACTCTAGGATTACAAATGTTGCATTTTGATCAATTTTTAAAAACGAAAAATCTTAAATATCATTTTGTTAAAACTTAAATTTACCATGATCTCTTGCAGTACCAGGACACTAAAGTATCACTTCCATCTACAACAATCGAATTATTACCTAATGAAGTATAATCACGAATACTATTATCATGTAAAAGATTTGTAGAAGCAACAAGACAGGGTCAACATCGAAAAACAGCTCAATTTTATATGATGTACATCCAGTTTGTTAATTATTATGTTATTTTATCAATAAGCATGGGTGATTACGTAATGTTTAAGTATGTTATTCAAAAAAGGTCAAATTTATTCTTTGTAGTTAATCAACCTAATTATGCTCGATGGTGTGTAAAATATTTATACAATTTAAATAATGTCCATGAAACACACCCAGGTCTTGAAGTTGATTTCATGAAAGGATGTTTTGGTATTAAAAGAACCGATAAGCCATTTTCAAAAATACCAATTAACCTTACACTGGAGCAGACTATTAACGCTGATGCAGCTAGACGCCTCAGTGGAATCGCACATTTTACCAATTATATAGCTGCGCGCCAACGCTGGGTAAAAAGTCACAGTATTAGAGCTGCTTTTATTTCCCACGTTATCTATATTTGTGGACTGAGACATTTGCAAGAAGTTACTGCAGATTTACAACCAAATCGAATAAAAATTTATGGTAAACAAATCGCCCATTTTGATTTACTTTATTTTAGATGAGTTACCAACAGTAACGAAAAACTAAAGCCAGTAGAGAAACTAAATAATCTACCCATATGACAACCATCCAAAATAGTAGCGGCTAAAATAGTAAAAGCTAAATTTGGAGAAAGTGTACTTTTCGAGTTAGAAGAAAAAGTGGTTTTTCTACCAGCAAGGGCTACTGAAACCTATCGTCCCCACATCGATCGATTTACCTCCAACAAGTATTCGCTGATATTTAGAGAATCAGTTTACGTGGGATCAATCAATCTACCAAGAACATTTGAAATCGATGAAAATTAAAACATTAAATACAGACACAGATAGATTAGGCAAGATATAATTTTTGTAACTATTTTATATAATTGCTTTTATTATATTATTAGGTAATGATTAATAAAAAATGCTTATTTGTATATTATGTGTTTTATTAGTATTATTAAAATAGCGTGGTCTGACTTTTCGATACACATCGTACATCTTTACGTCCCAGTTCAAATATGGTGTCGTGTTTCGCGTTCAAATTGGATCAATGATAATGAAGATCGACCATAATAACCTTTTGTTTTTGGTTCTGCGTTCAATTTAGACCAATAATAACGAAGAGAGACCAAATAGCAGACGTATCTGACAGAGCTGAAGACTAAACCAAATGGAGCTGAAGTATCTGAAGACCAAAGCGACGGAGCTGAAGTACCTGAAGACCAGAGCCTACGCCATTTTCAGATGTTAATTTAGACTAATAATAACGAAGACAGATCCTAATGTCTATTGTGTCATATTCCGCGTTCAATTTAGACCAATAACATATACGCTAGTTCCCTTGTGACGTTGGTTCTGGTTCTATGTATGATTTTTACTGACGTATTTATTCTACGTCACATTTCTAATACATCGTCGTTTTCTGCATTCAATTTTGACCAATATAGTAACAAAGACAGACGTTAGTGCCCATAGTGCCGTTTGGTATTAGCATGATTTTTCTTTACGTATTTATTCTACGTTACATTTTAAATATAGTGACGTTTTACGCGTTCGAATCCGACCAATAGTGACGGAGATAGACCTTAATGACCTTTTGTATTTTGGTTCTGCTTATGATTATTTTTGTTTATATATTTTTTAGACTAATAGCAACGGCGATAAACCTTAATTTTTGTGTGCTGAACGAAATATCAATATTTTACATAATTGGCTGTATTATATTATATTACCTAGATGATATTAATAAAAATCCTTATTTGTATATAAGTTTTATTATTATTGAGATACCGTATTGTACATTTTTTTCCTACTATCAACGAAGTTATACCATAACATCCTTTGGCAATCACGTGACCTGACTTTTCGACAAACTCTGTATATCATTATGCCTTAATTCAAATATAGCGCCATTTTCACCGTTCAATTTAGACCAACAGTAACGAAGATATACGTTAGTACCTTTTTGACGTTCAATTTCGATTAATAATAACGAAGATATACCATAATGCCCATTGCATCGTTTTCCGCGTTTAATTTAGACCAATAATAACGAAGATATACCATAATGCTCATATTTATTCCACGCCAAATTTTAAATATAGCGCCATTTATCTTGTTTAAATCTGATCACTAATAACGAAGATAGGCGTTAGTGCCTTTTTGGCATCGTTTACGCATGATTTTTCCTCATATACTTATTCTACGTCGCATTTCAAATATAACGCAGTTTACCGCATTTGATTTTGACCAATAGTAACGGAGATATACCCCTTCATACTTCCCCGTTTCCCCCGTCTCAGCGATACCCGCGGAGGCCAACCGATGTCAGGAAGACAATCTACTCAGAAGACTACAGTTTACATTGGTTCACTTCCATGGAGCTCATCACGTTATTGAAAAAAAGAATATGTAATAAATAGTTTGAAGACGATTAGAGGCAACAGCTTTGGAGGTTGCAATTTAGAGGCTGATAAGACTCTTTTGAACAAAGTTCGAGGAAGTTTCGATTACAACGTTGACAATGATGCTGGTATTGCAGTAATAAAATGGGCAGACACAATAGTATATTGTTTAATGAGCAAGGAATGATAGTTGTTTCCCAAGAGTATGAAGTTTGCAGCATGAGCTGCAGGCGAATGCTGCAAATCATACGAGTGGGAAATTAGCATTCCATGCGAGTTAAACACTATACTTTTTCTATGGCTCTAATAGATAATAACGAAATGATTTAACAAATAACATGAATTTCAAATTTAACGTCATTCATAATTTCTATTTAGGTACAATTAAAATATCAATTACACTTAGTATAAATGAGAAGTTTTGAAAAAAATATTTAATTATTCACAATATTTATGGTTACATTGTTACAGTGATATGAAACGTAATGTTGGAAAGACCTGATTTATTGATATAATTACACAATGAATTATTGTGTCATCAGATACGGAAATGAAATTGGAGACATACAATGTACCTCATTGATCTAACAAGAACAGTTAAGAAAGAGCAGTTTTGTATTATAGCCGTAGAAAAAGTATGTTACCTCATAGCCCTATTCATGTGAAGAGATACAGTAAGGACAATAAAAAAGAGTAGAAGTTGATTGTCCTCAGACTATAAAACAATACAATACCTATAAGGGGGGATTTAATTTAGCTGATATGCTAATAGCATTATATAAAACGCCTTATAAGTCAAAAACATAGTATCTGGGTATATTTAGTCAACTCATTGACATTGGTGTAAATAATGCTTGGCTACTCTACATGAGAGATATGCAAGCATTTGGAAATATAAAATCAGTAAAATATGTGGATAAGGGAAGATGCAAAATCTGCACAAATGGTCAAAGAACTGTTTTTTGCCAAAAATGCACTCTTCGATTATGTATTGTGGAAGGAAATCAACCTCGAAATTGTTTCACCACATATCATATAAGGAACCTTTAAATAGGCAATGTACCGTAGAAGACACATTCTATCTTTTTGTTTATGTAATTAGAAAAATTATTCCATTATGTTTTTTTTGAAATCGTTAAAAAGTTATCGATAAAAAATGCAAAATCAGGCGTTTTTTAGTGATATCAAATTATTGCCAGATTAAGGGTTAAAAGTCGCTTAGTGAAAATACTGTATATAATCATTTTACTGTTGTAGAGACCCCAAAAACAAAACGGTTCGTATTCTAGACACCAGAAGACGATTGGCGAAATAATTTTTGAAATCGGATGACTGGTTCATGAGTTATCGTCCCACATACATCCAAACCGACGGGCATGAAAATTTTTTCTCTTAATCGTTTTGTAGGTGGCTTATAACGTCGAGAAAAGTCATTTTAAGCACAACAAAATTTCTAAATTCGTTAATAATTTTAATACTTTACCGCACGGTGAAATTGTGCGGCCGAAGTAAAATTTTTTTTACTACAGTATGTAAATAATTAACTTTACACATACTTCATTGTGAGTAAAGTTCTTTTTAAGCACCAGTGCGTAAAATGAAATACTAGTGCGTAATAGTATATTTCCTACGGCTGCTTAGAAAATACACAAAAACGCACTGTCAACTTGCCTCGAAAAACGTCAATTTCAAACAGCGTGTGTAAACGTTTACGCACGCAGTATGCAAAGTAAAATGACAGTTCAACTACTCATAATAACATAACATATATCAATGATTCGAGATTAAATCTAGCATGCGCACACTGTCACTTCTGACAGTTCTCATTTCTCATTAAAATAAATTCAAATTTATTGCCACTTTAGAAAACAAAGTGGACCCGTAGGAAAAGTATAGTGTGTAACTCGTGTGAAATAGTATATTGTTTAACAAGTGTTGAAAATAGCACTTTTCACACACAAGTCACAAAGTGGGAAAAGTGCTATTTTCACACGAGTTACACACTATACTTTTCCTACGGCTGCCACTTTATTTTCTAAAGCTGCAATAAAATTGAATTTATTTTAATGAGAAATGAGAACTGTCAGTGGTGACAGTGTCCGCATGCTAGATTTCATCTCAATTCATTGATATATGTTGTTATTATGAGTAGTTGAATTGTCATTTTACTTTGCACACTGCGTGTGTAAACGTTTACACACGCTGTTTGAAATTGACGTTTTTCGAGGCAAGTTGACAGTGCGTTTTTGTGTATTTTCTAAGCAGCAGTAGGAAAAAGCACTTTTCACACTTTGTGACTTGTGGCACTCGCCTTTCAGGCTCGTGCCACAAACCGTCAAATGCGTGTGAAAAGTGCTATTTTCAACACTTGTTAAACAATATACTAAGTACGCACTAGTGCGTAAAGTAGATTATTTTTTACTTAATACCTATATATTTTTTGGTATAAGAAAAAATATTGTATGCAACTAGTGTGTAAAGTGCCTTTTTCACGCAGTCGGCTTTGTATCATGGGACAAAATTCACATTCGTGAAAAAAGTAATAACTATTTTCAACCTATACAAGTGTGACAAAAATATATTTCAAACGATTTTTATTTTTTATTTATAAAGGTTTTTAAAGCATTTTAATTTATTATTAATTGACATCAACCACGATATTTATTTTGGAATTGTCGCACACAAAACATAAAACGGAATTATAGCACAATTTTCAATGTACTTTCTGTTGTCTGTATAAATTATAATTACGAATGTAAATAATATTCGGTATATTTATGTAGCTCTTATATTACGAATTATTTGTTTGCATGTGCATGTAATGTATAAATTATTTTACATAGCGGCTATAATAAAGTTATTAATTACGAAAATGTTTTATTAATTGATACCAACTTTATGAATATCATGGGAGTAGTGTGTCAGGAAAAATAAAGAGATCCGTAATTAAATTTAATTTTAATTCTAATTATTACTTCATTAATTTAGAAAGAAAATATTGCAGCATATTTTTTTCGTGTACCTACCCAGATCTTTATATTTCGACCATTTTCAGAATGTTTATTTTGTATTTAAACAACTAACAACAAATTAAGATCAAATTTTACATATATAAAAGAAGGATTTTTCTCCAAAATTATTCTCGGTATCTACAATCTAATTTTATTAAAAATGTCATCCAACGTTTCGTATTCGGAGTGCCACCCTCGAATTAAATTTTTCAAATGCGGATTTTTGAATCACTGTTGTGATACTTTATTATCTCGATTCAACTTCCGATTATTAAATTAAATTCTTATGACGTTTCGTTGGAAAAAAACTAATAGCAAATTTAAAAATTTCAGATCCCTAACACTTTTGGTAATAATTTTATGTTTACTCTTTGATGCACAATCTGAAATAAGAATTTAAAATTTTATACAAATAAGAAAAAAAATTCACAAGTTTTAAAAATTCAACCTCCTATAACTTTTTTTTGTCTTAATCAACACAAGCTTTTCGTAGGATCATTTTTATTAACTGTTTATGCCGAATCAAAATCTAAAATCAACATTTTAAATTTAATACAAATATAAGAAAAAAGTGTCACGAATTTTAACTTTTTGTCTTAATAGGACACAAACTTATCGTAATGAAATATTTTGACTACTCTTTATGCTGAATTCAAATTAAAATCAAGATATCTTAGAGAAGAATTTAAAATCCTGTTTCTTGAAAGGGCCCGCAATATTATTATTTTTACACAAAACTATTAACACTAAAATTAACTCGCCCGAAATCCTATCACTAATAAGATTCAATGTACCACCTAGACCTACCAGATCTATAAATATGTTTAATATTCCACTGAATTTTACCACCACCAGATCTCCTCTTGTGAACATCCTTATTCGACTGGCAACTAGCATTAATCTCGTAGCTAACCTGGACTGGACATTGCTACTAAACAGTTTTAGACAGATTGCATTAAATCAAATAATAAATGTATCTATTTAAAATGATTAATTAATTTTTTGTGTATAAACCCCTATACTTTGTATATAGCACATATTTTGTATGATACTATTATAATTATTATATATTTTTTTAAGTATATTTTGTTGTGTTATCCATATAATTATCCCCTTGATGGCCTGTTTGGAGAAAATAAATAAATAAATAAATAATAATGGTCTAGTTCTGAGAAAAATCGTCTCACCCAATGAGCCATACCACCCGACTTTACCCTACACATGAATTTTCGATAATTTGCTGGATTTTCTCGATTCTTCTTCAAATTAGTTATCTCTAGTTGTGATGATCAGATCAACGTCGATTTTTTTATTTTGCACTTTGTTTTCTCCAAGTTTTCGAAGAGTATTAAAAAAAAATGGTAAAGAAATTAAAATTAATAACAATTTATTTACGTACTACTTTTAACATGCCCTCCCCCACCTTGAATCAATTAATAAAAATACCATTATGTTCTATATTCTCGAAAAAATGGAGTCCCTGTTAGATTGGAAGATATTAAATATTTCCCAGCGCAAGTCACGTAGAACGCTCCGCGTGCGTCAGTGGTCTGAGGCACTGGTACCTATTTTCTACTTTTGAATGCGTCTTGGTCCATTACAGTTTGAAAATATTTGTTGATGATGCTCATGTATAAAAATCATAAAAATCAATGAACAGAATCCAAAATAGTAGGTTTGTTCCTAACTTTTTATGATCATACTGAGTTGCGCAGTATAAAATAACTCTCCCATTACTTTTATACTGCGCAACTCAGTATGTTCATAACAAATTAGGAACTCGCTTCGGGAACAAGCCTAGTAGTTCCATTTATAAAAATAAATGACATCATACCAACTTCCCTAAAAACTTCAATACTGAAGCCAATAATATTTTGCAAAATAGGACATCTAATGAATGTTATAAATAGTTGCGATATAGAGAAATAAATTAAATAAAATTTAAAGAAGGTTAAGACGGAGAAAATCTAGTAAATTATAGAAAATTTATGTGGATATTTTCGAAAAAAAAAATGTTTTCAGCAAAATTCTGATATATGTCTAAATTAATTTTATGTATTCGCTGGATGCAGAGTGCATGGTGGGGACAAATGAAACGATCCCAGCGCTCGTAGTGGTCAAAATTTCATGAAACCATGCTCCTGTTATAAATAAACACGTCAAAATTAAATACAAAAATGGTTCATAATAGTTGTTGTGTGGTTAATTGCAAAAATACAGGGAGAAAAAGCAAAAGCAAATTTTACACATTTTCAAGAACAAGTTGGAAATTAGAGAAAGAAAGAACTGGATAAATGTAGTTAGGAGAAAAAAGTAAGTAATGTATAACCTAATTCTGTAACATGCTTACTTAGACGAATATGTGTTTTATTCTACAATTATTCGATGTAATTAAATAACTTTGCCACTATGTCTCAATTCTTTGACATCTCTAACGCTTTAGCGTGACCAGCCGCGACAAGTTGCTTCCCTTTGTCCATCGTTTGGGGATGAAATGATATTTAGTGAGTAATTGGCTCAAATCGGGTTTGATTGAATAATTACATTTATCTTCGCTTAAAACGTATTTTAAAAAAAAGTATGATAAATTATTGTGACTGAAATTCTAGCAGATATTCATAAATTTTTATAATTCTAGCTATCATGTATTATTTGTTTGGATGTCACTGATTAACCTAACCTAAGAATCATAGTTTTTGATACTTTTTTACATGTTTTATACTTACTTTGTTCATCACAATAATCACATTTTTTACTTATATGCTTATAAATTCTAATGAGATTTTTTTATAACGAATTTTTATTTATTATACACAACTTACATGCTTCTCACAATTGTTGAGCATGATTTTATGCAACCACCATAGAAGTTGCAAACAAATTTTCAGACTATTCTAAAATGTCAGGTTTTATTGGTGTACGGTTTATAAAAGAGAAGACCCATTTTGGAAATTTTTGTCTGACTTAAATGCTCTTGCACGTACATTTACATTCGAAATAAGCAGTAAAAATAAGCAGTTAAAAATAGTATTGTATTGTTTTACGAGTGACGAAAGTAACATTTTTTGAAGCGAGAGAACAATGTTCACGAGCTTCAAAAATGCTTTCGACGAGTGAAACACTATACTTTTTCTACAACCTTGTTTATGTCATAATAATATATTTTTTGTCAATCTACCTTCATTTGAAATAGGCATGCGTGAAAACATAAATCAATTGTCTGATACCTTTATTAAAATATAAATATATACTATTAACCCAATATTTTTGTAATTTTATGTGTACATATTAAAATCAAGGAATAAAATGGACCTTTATACTATTTTCACGGTGCGAGGATTTTTGTTAACTGAAAAAAGAAGAAATTGTAGATGGTTTGATAATATAATTTGACTTTATATTTGATAAATATAAAGAGACGACATAATAAATTTCACAAATAGTGACATTTGTGACATAACTAAAAATATACGGAGTGGACAATTAAATCAAAACGGATCTAAGAGATGGTAAGAAAGTCGGAAAATTAGACGAGGAGAAGTAAATAGTGAAAAAATTGTGAAAGAAATGCAAGAAATGGAAAAACAAATCAAGAAGAAAATGGAATAAATTGGAAAAAAATATTAAAAAATTGGATGAAAATAGTAAGAAAATTGAAGAAAGGTGAAAATTTATAAACAAGGATATTAAACAAGAAATTAAAGAGAATAAAATTGAAATGATAAGGAAATTGAAGAGTATATTCTGATAAAAAATAGATGAAACAAAAAGGGAGGTAAGAATAGAAATGATATTACGAATTTGCTTTACTACAAGAAAAAGAAAGAAAATCTCAAGAAGAAATACAAGTAGAAATTGAAAAAGTCCAATTGAAAGTACAAGATACAAGTGAGAGAATGTCAAATTTAGAAGAAAAATAGATTAATACAATTACAGGTATAGATGAAAATCTTAAACAAAATATGAAGGCAATGGAAACAAGAATGATAGAAGAACAAAGGAATGGAGAATATGGATTATAGATTAAAGTGGAAAAAGTCAAGAAAGAAATAGAAATAATTAATGATAAAATAAATAAATAATAAGCAAACAGGAAAAGAAGAAATTAATAAGAAGTTAAAAGAAATGGAACAAAAAGTGAAAAATCTACAAGAAGAATGTATAAAAGAATTAACAAAAATTCAAGAAAAAGAATTTGGAGGGACAGAAAGATATATTATAAATTTAAAGGGGGTTAGTGTTTCTGTCTCAGAGACATTTTCAGTTTCAGTTTGATAATTTTCTTTATTTGACTCATTGAAAACTTTCACTGTATTTTCGTCGTTTAAATAATAACTATAGTAATAACAGTGATCTTCACTCATATTTATTTTTATTCTACAATTAAAAACAAACTACAAACCCATAAAAATAGATAAATAAAATAGCTCAATATCTTAGTAGCTAACTGTCAAATGGTCAAAATTGTCAACATTAACAAGTACTGTTTTTCATTGGTCAGAAATAAAACTTTACATAAAATTTTCAACCTTAAGGAAGAAATTATTTCATATGTATTATTTCTTAATTTTTATTTTTTAACGTGCCTTGCTTAATAACTAAGCGTGGAATGATAACGATCTGTCAAATTTTATTTTTTATTTTTAACTGCTTATTTATTGTATAAATGTACGTGCAAGGGCCTTAATATTGTAATATGGCTAACAAATAAAACCATTACACTTATACATAATTTAGTGACCGAGAAAAACAAAAATTTCGTTTTAGAGAAATATGTTGGATATGTGCTTCTTAATTGAAACAGTTTGTTTATTATAAAAATAATTGATTAACAAATATTTTACTAGAAGTGTTGGGAAACTTTGATGGGATTACCCCTCTTCATTTGTTACGGTTTAAAATCGCTTGTCCCACCTCTAGATTATAAATTTCGCGTATTTGGACCTGTGGCCTTCTTTACTCACAGATGCGATATTGCCATATCTTTTTGGTATATTTCTTGACTGGAAGGCATTGATTTTGTCGTTAAAAGTTCGTTTTATTTTTGTTTTATGTTGGTCATTGAAGGAAGTACCTTTGACATTGGTTGGGTGGGGGTTTTTATGATTTTCCTGGTTGGCTTTTGGTGTGTGAGAGCACGTGGCTTATCAAGGCACAACCGGCAAAGATTGGTAAAGAGTTTGTTATTGAATTATTGATTCAACCCCCAGGGGGATTTTGCTCAAGCCATTTTATGGTGTTAAAACAATTGTTTAGTGACCTGTGGTTATTTGGAGTGGATATTGTTTAAAAACACATTCCCATTGTGAGGCTATAAAGCCGGTATCTGTGCGTTCTTCACCCCATTGGATTAAATGGTATGTACTTGTGCTTCCTAATTTTTATTTAAGTGTATTTCTTTCTTTTCTCCTACTTTCAGTAGACTTTAAAGTTTATTTAGTTTTGTTTTTTTTTTGTTTGACTGTCCCAGAATAGATAATAAGTCTTTTTTTTGTTATCGTAGGGCAACATCATTTAAAAGGGCTTTAATCGCTATCTTACGTCTTGCATCGTAAAAGAAACCTCCCCGCCCAGGGTAAGTTAATTAATTATTTTTATCAGAAACTCAACCGTTATTTTATTTAATATAATCATTTGTTCCTGCCCATCTCTAAGGTACATATCGGTATACTGTTGCTATACTTAACTTTTTTACATATCATTTAGATTATTTTATTTTAATGGTAATAATCAACTTACAATACGATTATTTGAATAAATATGCGTTAAAATGATAATATTGTAGAAACGGTTTAATTTACTTTATTCCATCTTTTTTTTCTTTTTTTATTTTGCTAAATTTATCTATATTCTTTATTGAGCATTCGTTTGCGAATTTTTAATTGTTGATTTTTTTTATGATTTTATTTGTACCATGTTAAATACGATAAAATGGGCATTTTTGTATATATAATTTCATGGCTTAAGAATTAAACCATTAGGGATATTGTTTTCAATTTATGTATATTTTATTTATATCTAATTTCACCTCAGTATAGCGGTTTTATTCATTTTAGGGGTTTCGTTTCGTTTCGCTTCCGCTTCCGTTTCTGCTCCGGCTTCTGCTTGTGCTTCCGCATCTGCGTCTGATTCTGATTTTTCTTCCTTTGTTTCGTACAAAGTATTGGCGACGTTTCTCCAACGCATATTGGTGTTGTTGCTGTCACCAGAGAATTACTTCTGGTAGGAGACAGCAGAAATCACACTAATTGAGAACTTCCACCGCTGGAGTCAGGCAAGCGTTACGCTAACATACTATTTTTTTTTTCTTAAACATATGTGATTGCGAATAATTATTGTTTAGTTCGCGGTTCAACTATTTAAACTTAACTTACGCCAACGAATTGAAGTCGCGTAAATCTGGTATTTATGAATTGTAAGCAGTGCTCCAAGGCGTAGCATTTTATTCTTTTCGTTTATGGTATAATCTCACAAGTCCTCGCCAGAGCTCTAGCGTCGCTTTTTGGTTGCAAAGAAAAATCCATTGCGGATAATCGCGCTCGTGGGCGCGCATGAATATAATTATTTTCTCTTTATTTTTTTTTTTTATTAATATAGTTCGCTTGGAAACCTGCACGTTTTTCCCTACTTTATTTATTTTTTTTTTATTATTTTTTTGTGTAATTAATTACCTGATTATTAAATCTAACTTGTATTTGGTATTGAGTCTTTTTTTTTTTATTTATTTATTTTATCAGTTTGCGCACGTCCGGTAGATACGACCATTCTACGTAAGATCTCGGGCTATCGGACTCCTAGATCTGGTACGTTGATGTAGAGAGTCCTGGGTATGCTGGTATAACGTACCTGGCGCCCACCCCTTTTTTATTGTTGTTAAAAAAAAAACCTTTAGCGGATCCCCCCATCCTCCGCAAGAGCTAGCGGCACTACCCAATGTAGCGCGGCGCGCATCATATTATTTTTTTTTGCGCGTTACATTTTTGGCGCCCAACGTGGGGCCTGAAAAAAATAAATATAATTGGCTGGTACCATTTGATTTCGTGTAGGGACGACGGTGCAGCAGAAATACGTGGATCTAAATATCTTCAATAGAAGCATTTTTTTTTTGTTTAGGTAATTTGTTGGAGTTTTGTTTTTGGAAAATGTCTTATAAAATGAATGTTAACCGGTTAAGTAAGGGTGAACTTACTTATGAGTTATCTATTAGGGGTATAGGTCTTGGTAAGGTCGAGGAAATGAGGTCGGCTTTATCGATGGCGCGCCGCTTGGAGGCCAGTGGTAGCAGCGTATCTTATCCAGATTACCCTTTTACTTTGCAGGAAGATGTGGATGCCATCGGTGCAAAAATTACGGAATTGGAGCCACTTGTTACATCCTTTAATGAGTCTTCCTCTAGCAATCAATTTGCCTCATTGCAAACTAAGCTTTATCACGTTTTAAATAGGGTAGACCACATGGATCGGGCCTCTGATGAGCGTCCGTCGTTTAGGGCCAAGGCATTATCTTCATTGGATGCCCTACATAGCAAAGCCGACGATTTTGAGAAGTCGCAGAGTGTTCCTTCCCCGTTAAGTTTTTTAGGTGGTGGTTCGAACCTGGAAAATTCGACTATGCACTCACCCCGAACTGCTTCAGTCTTTGTCAACTCTGATATCAAACCTATTCTGCCTAATAAGTGGGGTATAACGTTTTCTGGTGATAAAAAAGGGCTTTCTCTTGGCGCATTCCTAGAAAGGGTAGAAGAGCTGCGAGTGGCTCGTCATGTTAGTAAGGAGCTTTTGATGGAATCTGGGATTGACTTGTTCTCAGGAAGAGCTTATCAGTTTTATCAGGCATATAGGGACCAAGTTAGTAATTGGGACGAATTTGTTAGTCTTCTTAGGGACGAATTTCTTTCGCCAAGTTATAATGAAAAACTCTTTGAAGAGATTAGAAGACGCACACAAGGGCCGGAGGAGTCGATGGGTATTTATTTGGCAGTGATGAACGGTTATTTTAATCGTTTGACTTGTGGGGTTACGGAGGAAATCAAGTTAAAGATTTTAATGAAAAACATAGCGCCCTATTACCAACATCACTTGGCCCTAGTGGAAGTTAAATCTGTTAGTCAGCTGAGGGAAATAGGAAGGCGATTGGAAGCTCGTAAGGAAGCAGTGGAAGATTATGTAGCTCCTAGCAGAAGGACCAACCTCTTGGAACCTGATTTGGCGTATATTGCTAGTGGATCTGTTGATAGCGTTCAGGATTCTGGTGTCGAGAAGAGTAGTACTAGTAATAATGTGGTGGTTTGCTTCAGGTGCAATAAATCCGGTCATTTTGCTAAAGGTTGTACTGAGAAGAAGGGTAGGTTCTGCTACCGTTGTAAGAAAGAAGGGGTGACTGTAAATACATGTCCCGTATGTTCCAATCAGGGAAACGACGCACGACGCTCCTAAATGGCCGAGGTAGGTGTGTCAGTGATGGGGACTCGGCTGATAGAGTAAATAGTATTTTAGATTATGTGTTAGATCATGCTGTTAACGATGAACGTCCGTATTTAAAAATTGAAATATTAGGCAAAACTTGGTTGGGATTATTGGATTCAGGCGCTTCTCGAACTATCGTTGGGGCTACAGGAGTCGCTCTTATCAAAGAGTTGGGACTTCGTGTGGATATTAGTAAGACATCGTATTGTACTGTGGCTAATGGGAATCGGGTTCGGGTCGCTGGAGTAATTGAATTACCAGTTTTGTTACGGGATCGTTTGCGTTTAATCGAGGCTCTCGTCATACCAGAGGCACCCCACTTACTTATACTAGGTGCTGATTTCTGGCGTGTAATGGGAATTGTGCCCGATCTACGACACGATGAGTGGCATTTTTCAGAAGAACCGGTGATTATTAATTCAGTAGAGCACATTAGTAGTCGCTTGAGAAGCTTGGTAGTGCGAAGTATCTATCCAGTCTTGATGTCAAATCGGCCTATTGGCAGGTCCCAATGGCGGAATCGTCCAAACAATACACTGCTTTTACAGTCCCGAATCGAGGACTCTTTCAGTTTAAAAGGATGCCATTTGGGTTACACAACGCCCCCTCGACTTGGCAGCGCCTTATCGACAACGTTTTGGGTCATGACTTGGAGCCTTTTGTATTTGTTTATCTGGATGATATCGTGGTAGTGAGTAAGACTTTTGAACAACATTTAGGGTTATTAGAGGAGGTGTTTCGTAGACTTCGAGAGGCGAATATCACTGTTAGCTTGGATAAATGTCAATTTTGCCGTCCAGAGATGAAGTATCTAGGGTATGTAGTAGACCGCAATGGGTTGCATGTTGATCCGGACAAAGTTAACGCCATGCTGGAGTTGCCGATTCCGACATCTGTTAAAGAGGTTCGTCGGGTAGTAGGTACGTTTTCGTGGTACCGTCGTTTTATTCCTGAATTTTCTACTATCATTGCTCCCATGACCAAATTGCTTCGTAAGAGTTCAAAATTTGACTGGAATGAGGAATGCTCTAAATCGTTTAGAATCATTAAAGAGCGCTTAGTCGCTGCTCCTATCTTAAGTTGCCCTGATTATTCCTTACCTTTTGTCGTCCAAACGGATGCGTCTGCATATGGGGTAGGCGCTGTATTGTGGCAACCTCATGGTGAGGGGGAAAAGGTAGTTCCTTACTTGAGTAGGTCCCTTACTCGTCAGGAGCGTAATTATTCGACAACGGAACGTGAATGCTTAGCTGTTCTTTGGGCAGTGGAGAAATTAAGGCCGTATCTTGAAGGAGTCCAGTTTACCGTTGTTACTGACCATTATAGTCTTTTGTGGCTTCAGAATTTAAAGGAGCTAACAGGTCGTCTGTCTAGATGGTCGGTCAGGCTTCAACAATATGACTTTAAGATAATTCATCGAAAGGGTAGATTAAATGTGGTTCCCGATGCCTTGTCAAGGGCTGTGCCCATTATAGAAGTTGTTACTGAAGAGCCACGTGCGAATTTTGATCTGGAGGCGGACAAGTGGTATCAGGGAATGTTGGCCAAAATTAGGAAAAACCCCAAGAAATTTGGTACTTGGAGAGATGTGGACGGGAGGTTATGGAAGCATGTACAACCCCTTTACCCTGAGCTCTCGCCTCCATCGGATTCTTGGAAACTGGTGGTTCCGAAAGAAGATCGTAAGGCAATCATCCTAGCTGCCCATGAACCAGCCACCTCTGGCCACGTTGGTGTCTTCAAAACGGTTAGACGAGTTGCTGAGAAATACTACTGGCCGAAAATGCGAAGTGATGTAGCTAACGTCATTCGTCGTTGCCACCTATGCGCGAAACACAAAGTCTCACAGGAAGCTCCGGTGGATAAGATGGTTTCCCATCCGAAAGTTAGTCGTCCTTGGGAGATGATTTGTACTGATTTAATGGGTCCAATGCCGCGTTCTAAGCGAGGAAATTGTTATCTCTTAGTTGTTACCGATTATCTCAGTAAGTTTACGTTATTATTTCCTCTTAAGCGTGCCACCGGCGTCAATATTTGTAGTAAAATTGAAGAGGGTGTTTTCTTAATATTCGGGGTGCCTAGAATTATCATCTGTGACAATGGAGCGCAATATCGAAGTAAGGAGTTTTTAACGTTGGCTAGTAGGTATAAGTCCACCATTAAGTTTTCAGCTAATTACAATCCTAGAGCGAATCCTACTGAGCGAGTCAATCGCGTCATCAAAACCATGATGGCCGTGTACATATCAGATAATCATCGCTGTTGGGATGAGAAACTATCTGAGATAGGCTGTGCTCTTCGTACAGCTACACATGAGGGGACTAATCTAACTCCATATTTTGCTAATTTTGGTAGAAACATGGTGTTGTCGGGTGAGGATTACACTCATGTTGGCCTGTTGGACGTTGAAGACGGAACACAACTTGGGGGCACTACTCGAAATTTACATTTCCGTACTATGTTTGCAGATATTAAGGAAAGGTTAGAGGTCGCGGCAGAAAAGAGTTGTGATCGTTATAACCTCAGACGTCGTCACGTCGAGTATCTCCCCAATCAAGTAGTCTGGCGCAAAAACTATGTGCTTTCAGATGCGTCAAAATTTTTCTCTAAGAAGTTAGCTCCTCGATATGTCGGTCCCTTTTATATTAAGAAGAGGTTGTCTCCCTGGGTATATGAGTTGAGGGATGAAAAGGGTATTTCTAAAGGCGTTTGGCATGTTAAGGATCTAAAACCCGGCCCAATAGATGATCCTGATTAGATCTGTTATAATTTTACTTTAGAGAAATTTTCGGGGAAAATTTCTTTAGGAAAGGGGGGAGTTGTTACGGTTTAAAATCGCTTGTCCCACCTCTAGATTATAAATTTCGCGTATTTGGACCTGTGGCCTTCTTTACTCACAGATGCGATATTGCCATATCTTTTTGGTATATTTCTTGACTGGAAGGCATTGATTTTGTCGTTAAAAGTTCGTTTTATTTTTGTTTTATGTTGGTCATTGAAGGAAGTACCTTTGACATTGGTTGGGTGGGGGTTTTTATGATTTTCCTGGTTGGCTTTTGGTGTGTGAGAGCACGTGGCTTATCAAGGCACAACCGGCAAAGATTGGTAAAGAGTTTGTTATTGAATTATTGATTCAACCCCCAGGGGGATTTTGCTCAAGCCATTTTATGGTGTTAAAACAATTGTTTAGTGACCTGTGGTTATTTGGAGTGGATATTGTTTAAAAACACATTCCCATTGTGAGGCTATAAAGCCGGTATCTGTGCGTTCTTCACCCCATTGGATTAAATGGTATGTACTTGTGCTTCCTAATTTTTATTTAAGTGTATTTCTTTCTTTTCTCCTACTTTCAGTAGACTTTAAAGTTTATTTAGTTTTGTTTTTTTTTTGTTTGACTGTCCCAGAATAGATAATAAGTCTTTTTTTTGTTATCGTAGGGCAACATCATTTAAAAGGGCTTTAATCGCTATCTTACGTCTTGCATCGTAAAAGAAACCTCCCCGCCCAGGGTAAGTTAATTAATTATTTTTATCAGAAACTCAACCGTTATTTTATTTAATATAATCATTTGTTCCTGCCCATCTCTAAGGTACATATCGGTATACTGTTGCTATACTTAACTTTTTTACATATCATTTAGATTATTTTATTTTAATGGTAATAATCAACTTACAATACGATTATTTGAATAAATATGCGTTAAAATGATAATATTGTAGAAACGGTTTAATTTACTTTATTCCATCTTTTTTTTCTTTTTTTATTTTGCTAAATTTATCTATATTCTTTATTGAGCATTCGTTTGCGAATTTTTAATTGTTGATTTTTTTTATGATTTTATTTGTACCATGTTAAATACGATAAAATGGGCATTTTTGTATATATAATTTCATGGCTTAAGAATTAAACCATTAGGGATATTGTTTTCAATTTATGTATATTTTATTTATATCTAATTTCACCTCAGTATAGCGGTTTTATTCATTTTAGGGGTTTCGTTTCGTTTCGCTTCCGCTTCCGTTTCTGCTCCGGCTTCTGCTTGTGCTTCCGCATCTGCGTCTGATTCTGATTTTTCTTCCTTTGTTTCGTACAAAGTATTGGCGACGTTTCTCCAACGCATATTGGTGTTGTTGCTGTCACCAGAGAATTACTTCTGGTAGGAGACAGCAGAAATCACACTAATTGAGAACTTCCACCGCTGGAGTCAGGCAAGCGTTACGCTAACATACTATTTTTTTTTTCTTAAACATATGTGATTGCGAATAATTATTGTTTAGTTCGCGGTTCAACTATTTAAACTTAACTTACGCCAACGAATTGAAGTCGCGTAAATCTGGTATTTATGAATTGTAAGCAGTGCTCCAAGGCGTAGCATTTTATTCTTTTCGTTTATGGTATAATCTCACAAGTCCTCGCCAGAGCTCTAGCGTCGCTTTTTGGTTGCAAAGAAAAATCCATTGCGGATAATCGCGCTCGTGGGCGCGCATGAATATAATTATTTTCTCTTTATTTTTTTTTTTTATTAATATAGTTCGCTTGGAAACCTGCACGTTTTTCCCTACTTTATTTATTTTTTTTTTATTATTTTTTTGTGTAATTAATTACCTGATTATTAAATCTAACTTGTATTTGGTATTGAGTCTTTTTTTTTTTATTTATTTATTTTATCAGTTTGCGCACGTCCGGTAGATACGACCATTCTACGTAAGATCTCGGGCTATCGGACTCCTAGATCTGGTACGTTGATGTAGAGAGTCCTGGGTATGCTGGTATAACGTACCTGGCGCCCACCCCTTTTTTTGTTGTTAAAAAAAAACCTTTAGCGGATCCCCCCATCCTCCGCAAGAGCTAGCGGCACTACCCAATGTAGCGCGGCGCGCATCATATTATTTTTTTTTGCGCGTTACACATTTTATGATTTTCACTGATTTTTCCGGTATTGATCTAATTGGACCATTTTAGCCCCTTTGGGCCCTTTAGCCTATATACAACTCTAGGGATTCACACGAGACGAGCTAAGGCGAGAATTTCAAAAACCTCGTCTCGGTTTCATTAGTTAAGAAAAAAATAAGTCTCGTTTATCTCGTCTCGTCTCGTAAAAACTCGTTATTGTTAGAACCTATTTTTAAGATAGTACAAAACGCGGTAATTATTAACTCTATTGTAATTTATAAATGCGTGATTATTTCTGTATTTTCGATTTCTATTTGGACGTTACTAAATCATTATCTATACAAATTTTAATTATAAATATATTGTTATATAATAAAATACAACTTTTTTTCATTCATACACGTTACAATAATTTTTTTGCAAACATACATTTTACATTACGTTAATGATAAGGGTTAATTATTTTAAAAATATTATTTTATCATAAATTAATTTTTATAACCAGACACCGTTTTAAAAAAATTACAATGGGGACGTATTATGTAAAATTTTTAAATTAGCACTTAAAAGTCTGTTATCAAATATGCCTATAAAAATTATTTATAAATTTTTTAAACTATATTTTATTAAAAAAAAAATAAATTAAAAATATCTACATTAATTGATAATACTGTTCAGAGATGGCAGTATATACGAACTGAATTCCTTATTAAATAGAGGCCAGATGTAAACATGAGAAAAGAAGAAAATTGTATTGTTTTTATTTTCGTCGTGACTAGCAGTACATCGGATCTACTTGTTTATATCGTACATCGGAAAATAAAATAAACAATCTAATTTTTTCATCTCGAACTTTGAAAAAAAATGAAGAAAAAAGACACTTTACTGTATAAATGAAACTGATTACCAGTCAGTATATTTATATAGTTTTAAAGAAGTTAAAAAAGCGAAATCTAATAAACATTAATTTTGGAGAAAAAAAAATAGAAAACATCGGAAAAAATTTAAAGAAAAATCTGAATATTTGGCAAAAAACGAAAAAATCAAACAGTTAAAATCGCAACAACAAAAACGACGCAAAAAAACGTTATTTATCAAAAAATATAGCAAAAGAAAACACAAAAAATTTAAAAAAAAAAACGAAAATCCGGAAACAATAGTAGGTAACAGTAAAAAAAAAACTTAAAAAAAAATCATAATTCGAAATAATTGAAATGAATTGCAAAAAAATCTCAACAAAACTTCAAAAAAAATGAGAAAAAAAAACGAAAAACTATAAAAAAAACTTTTTCTCTCTTCCAAACAAAAAGAGAAGAAAATCGCAAATTATCGCAAAAATTAAAAGAATAAGAAAAAATTAGAAAAAAAAACAACAATGATCAAACAAATGAGGGAGATGAGAAAAAATTGAAAAAAATGGAAAAGAAATCAGAAAAATGTGAAAATGACGAGAATAAATTTTAACAACCCGAAAAATAAGAAAAAAAAACGGAGTAATAAGAAAAACAGAAAACAAATTTAAACAAAAATATTAAAAAAAATGAAAAATAAAATTGTAAAATACGGAAAATAACGGAAAGACCAAGCGCTCTAAAAATCGCAAAAAAAACGATGTAAAACAACGAAAAAAAAAGCACAAAGAACAACGAAAAAAGAGACAGGGAGTAACAGAAACAGAGGGAGTCGCTTGGAGGGGCATAATGCTTTTTTCTTATGTGACGCTTTGTGTCGGTTAAATTTTACCACAAGTCGCTCCCAAAAAAATATCCATTCTGAAAAATGTACCGGACTGAAAAAAGGTACCTACTGGCATGTTCCGGCCTTAATACACCCACCACTGGAAATACTGAACTATAAATAATTATCATCATATTTTTTACCTCAATACAAGTAGCAAACAGATCTTTTACTACTGATCAGTTTATTACTATAATTAAATGATATTACTGTACAAATTAAACTGGTTACCAATGACTATGTTTATGTTGTTTTTAGGAAGTTAAAAAAATTATCAAAACATAAAAAAGTTGGCCGTACTGGGAATCAAACTCCGGCCCTTATACACCGAAACCATATAATATACGCATTACGAAAAAAACAAAGTGACAGAAATATTATCAAACTTATCAAGCGCAAACATACTTCTAGTCTTTGTAAACCTTAAAACGCAGTGAACAGCCAATATATAAAATAAATGCGTACATCCAATGTACTGCTAGTCACAGCGTTTTATTTTTATGTGTCGCTTAAGTGTTTTGCTTTTTTCTTCTTTTTTTATAATACTCAAAGACGCTAAGGCTATTGGGTTTAGTGATACTCGACAAATAACTGTAAATTATCCCTTGTCGTGCCATTTACATTACTTTAAACAAATTAATGTAGCTGACGTCGATATTTTTGTGAATAATTTTAAGTATATTTTCATATATTACAAATGAATTTGCTGTAGCTGCCACATCACACGTCCCCATTGTCGAATTTGAACTGGTGAGCATGTTAATGTTGATTTCGTTACTCCTATTTTCAACAGAATTGAAAATTTTATTTAAAATCTTTTACTCTGCATATATACCTTCAACCTTCAACAACAAATGTAGTTTCTAGGTACCCTTTGGGTACCTAAGACTTAACTGCGTCATAAAGTGTTATTAACCTCCAACTGTTTGGAAGTCCTAAAAAATTCGAAACACATTGATAGTGCCATTTTATATAAAATAAAATATTTCATAGATCGTTACCAGATTTTATACTTCGTAAATTTATCTTAACCTTTCTTTTATTATAAAAAAATTAAATGTTTATACTGCTTGATAGTTTATTGTTCTCAGAAATTCAGAAACAAATTCTGAAGAAATATGAACGAGACTCTTGGATCTTGCCATCATAATTTCAATGATGTGATGACCGGGATCTAATAAGATGTTTTGACCCGATCATTGTGTGAAACTAAATTTAAGCAAAGATCTGGAATGTATGTCAAATTATTCCCTAAAACTTTTGACAGATTTTTTAGAATCGGTGACTGAGGTTTTCGGGAGAAATAATTTGGAAATTTTGAACAAAAACACAATTAGGTGGGTATTAAAACTAAAAGGTTCTTAAAATCACAATCTACCTTTATTCAGCATTTGTCTAATTACCGTGCTAATTAGCTTATAACAATTATCTACTAACGTAAATTTCACAAAATTTATATATTTATTTAAATAATTGTACCAGATAAGATAAATATTTCGGAATTGTTTTAAATTAAGGGTATTAACTTAACGATTATTATCACATTTATTTAAGCCTAACAATACTAATAATATATTTTATATTTATATACATATATCGTTTACAGGAACTATACCTTTTTTATGTACAGTGTGATTCAATTAAGTGCGGAAGAAAATTAATATTATTTTTAACAAAATATTTATCTACCGAACATTGTATTTACGAAATTAATTTTGATATAGTACCTACAAATTAGTTTTACCAAGAGAAAGCTTGACAAAATTCTTTTATTTAATATTGGCAACGATGCATAATTGTGCGTACAACTATTTTATAGGGGTTGCAATTTGTCAAAATACGTGCGTTATGTTTTTTCTTAATTTATTTAATTTAACTTGAAATTCAAACGGGTAATTTACGTCATAACCACTTATAATCTAAGGGTACAGTTTACCAGCTACCTGAGTAAATATTTAATTGGTGCTTTGTTATATTGTTATTTGGTACTTAATATACAGAGTGATTATCTAAATTTAATTTAAAAATATTGTTTCTACTATAGTTTTATATCTATAATCACTGTTTATAGTATTCCATTTTAAATTGAACATGTTTATAGAAAATAGGTGATAGCTATAAAACCGTCGCTATTTTATATACCTAATAAGTTTTACCTGGTGGCGTTAGCGTGAAACGGGGTTATGAATTCAGTACATAACAGGGATCCCCATTGGTATTTTAAATCTGAGTATATGGTTGGCTGAAATACTTAAAAAAAGTATAATTTTTGTGAATTTACTCTCACCCGCACTATCTCAAGCACTAATTTGATCGAAGTGTTTGATAGCTTATTTGAAACATTTCGATAAATAAAGAAAATATTATTCCATTAAAAAATTTCAAAAAGGGTCTCCTTCATACTAGAAATTGAATAAGAAAATTTCAAAAAATTATTTTAGTTTTCAATACACTACAAAACAGGGTTCCTCATAAGTTTCAAATCAGACCATGTTATCTGTGCGTTTTAATTTAAAATTATTAAATTTTATATATTTTTGTAAGTAAATCAAAAGTTATAAGCAAATAAATATTTTACAAAACAACCGACCTAGTTATTTGCAAATAACTTGAAAACTAAGAACGTTACAGTAAGTTTGAAATAAGATTGTGAAAAGGGGAGAATTTTTCAATAAAAAAGTCGCAAATCCTGGAACTTTATCTTAACTATTAATATATTTAATTTCACGCTGAAACAACATTCTGCAGCCGTAATTATGAACGTGAGACATGTATGTATATGAAAATTTAAATATGATGTCACATCTAAGATGATCAGTCCTGGTCGAGTTATTATTTGAAAATTAGAAAAAAAAAAATAATCAAGTAGAAAATAAAAAAAGATATATTGTGTTTTGTCAATTTTTGAAAGAAATTTTTTTTGAATTGTCAAATGAGAAATTTTATATAGTTTTAGATGTTTTAATATTATTAATGATTAAATTGATTGTTAATTAAATAAAAAAAAAACAAAAAAAATGATATGAAAATTTAAATATAAAGAGATCAGATCATGTCAGATGTCATATCTAAGATGATCAGTTCTGGTTCTTATTATGTTGCAATTTAAAAATATTGTTGTCAATTTTTGAAAAGATATTTTTTTTTAAATTGTCAAACAAGAAATTTTGTACAGTTTTGGACGTTTTTAAATTAAACATTAATAATATTGATAATGTTTTGTTAATATAAAATTTAAAAAAAAGAATAAACTAATTTATAAGGGATGAACTCATATTATTAAATATAAAAGAACATAAAGAACATACCAAAAGATGGAACAGGAGAGATACAATAGCAGTTGGGGACACACAAGAACCCAGAGAAAGATAAGAAAGCAGCATATTGAAGGGCAAATAGTTAAGATGGAGAAAAATTGAAGTGACCAGGTAGAAAAGGACTGACAGTGAAGGGGGTGGGGAGACAGGAAGCACTAATATTGATCAAATTGCATTTGTTTTTATATTTTTTTTTTTAAATTTATAGTATGTTGAACACAACCCGGATTGTGATTCGTAGATAGGGCATCTGTAATACCCGGTGTTCCATATCAAATGGCGCCCAACGTGGGGCGATAACAACAAAATTGAATAGTAAATAGAACAGAATATAATTGGGCGAAACGAAAGCTTAGGAATTAATTTTTAAATTGGTAAGATTTTTATATTTTCCATATTTTATTTGTGGGTTGTTGATTTTTTTTTATTTCTTTATTTTTGAATAAAATTGAAACGAAGTGAGAGGTTTTGTATATTAGAAGGAATATTAAATACATTTAGAATATTATTTAAAATAATGTAATAAATTTAAATACTGAATTAATAATAAAACAGGTGTAATATAATTTATTTGTAAAAAATTAGTATTTTTGATAAGATTGATGGATTTACGAGGGGGAAAGAAAATAGGTACTATGGAAGAACACGAAAATGATTCAAATCAAGGACAAGTAGATGCAAATAAGTGTAGGTCAACACAAAGAAGAGCAGGTACAAGAAAAACAAAAGAAACAGGAAGAACAAGAAAATATAATGGATGTACTAAAACAAATGATGATTTAGAATGAAATACGAAAACAAATAAGTGATAAAATGGATACAAAATTAGATGAGAATAGTAAGAACATGGAAAAAAATTGGATAATAGTCAGAAGGAAATGCATGATATGAAAAAAAATGGAGAAGAAGTTTGGAGAGATACAACAAGAATTGAAACAAAATAGAAATGAAATAATACTGAAAATTGACGAATTATACACTAATAAAAAAAATTGAAGAGACTAAAAAAGAACTTAGGATTAAGTAATAGAAAATGTAATAAAAGGTAAAACAATACAGGATGAAAAATTAGTAAAATTTTAAGAAAAGATAAATAAAGTAGAAAAAAAGATAAATAAAGTAAAAGAA
The DNA here is from genome assembly GCA_963243735.1 of Neocrepidodera transversa. Classification (NCBI taxonomy): domain Eukaryota; kingdom Metazoa; phylum Arthropoda; class Insecta; order Coleoptera; family Chrysomelidae; genus Neocrepidodera; species Neocrepidodera transversa. The sequence continues at coordinate 39,190,732 of OY725336.1, forward strand.
AATGAAGATAAAAATAAAGAATACAGATTAGAACAAGATTTAAAAGTGATGCATCGAGGACTATTGAATTTAATTGATAAGCAGAAAGAATTGGAAGTAAGTGTTTTAAAAGAAAATAAAAATAAAAACAGACAACGTGAAAATACAGAGTATCATAATAATAATGGAAACAAGAAATGTAAAGAACAAATAAAAAATGAATATAAAATTTTGAAAACTTTAAAGGTAAAGAAAAGGTACAGGAGAAGAAAAGTAAAATTTAAGAATTAGAACTAAAATATAATGGATGGATTTGTAAAAGACAAACGTGAAATGTAATGGTACATGATTTTTGACAATTATACTAAATGTTTAAAAAAAAGAGAAGTTCAATTAAGGCATTTTATTTCATTAATATTCCAAATAATCGTAGAGAATGAAAATGAAGAAAATAGAAATAAATAGAAAATGAAAATATACGGGGGATATACAATATTACAATATACAGGATTTATATAAATATGAATGTTAAACATTAGAGTTTAAATGTTAAAAGTTATGAATGTTAAATGTTGAATTTTAAATGTTAAATGTTACGATGTTATATTTTAATGGTTATTCTTCGAATTTTAAAGGATCAATCAACAATTTAAAAGAGTGGGATATGTGAAATTTGAAAACTTTTGTATTCAATGGATTGTTAATAAAAAAAAATAAATAAAATTAAATAATTTATAAAGGGCGAGTCCATATTATTTAATATAAAAGAAATAATACCAAAACGTGAAACAGGAAAGGTACAAAAGCAACTAAAGACATTCAAGAAACCAGAGAAAGATAAGAAAGCAGCATAGTAGAAGACAAATAGGTGAGATAGAGAAAAATTGAAGTAGAGAAAAATTGAGAGAAAAAATGAATTTGTTTTTATGAAAAAATCATTTTTTGGTTTTTTTCTTTAATTTAACATGAAAAAATTGATATTTAAAAATTATTGCATTTATGCAACTTGTAGTGCACCTACGTCACCTATGTGCAATAGCTGCAGCATAACATTAACGTGGGATAGTTTCTCTAAATAAAATTGACGCTTTCTACTAGAGATGACTTTTGCTTATAAAGTGTCGTTTGGTCAATATGTTTTTAATTGTGTTTACTTTTACCGTTGTTTACGTATCTTTACAAATACAAATAAACACGGAAAATTATCAGCATCAACCAGCTCTACAGAGTACAAACTACAACAGTGACAGTGAACTATGCAGTAAGCAGACGCTTTCACTTAATCAGGAACGATTGTGCCAAGCACTTATGTACCAAACAGCAAATTATTACTTGATCTCGTTAAAATAGTCGTTTTCTTTATCTAACAGCGGAATCTAATATCTATTTATCTCTTTCGATTTTGAATGCGAATTCACAGTGGATAGGTCTAAGTTTTCATCTTTATCCAATTATCATACAATGGTTTTCTCCGTCTTTGTCTGTATAAGTGAGATTTAAGAACTGTTATTCATTCGTATTCTCTTCTTTACGCATTTGCAGTTAATGGCTTGACGGCAACTTCATTGCACATAAGTGACGTCACGATCGTAATGGCGGCACATTCAAATAATTAGAAATTTGAATTTTTAAATAAATTTATTCAAAAATCTAGCTCAAATTACGGTAGATAATTAAATTCAATGGGTTTTATTTGATTAATTCTAACTGTTAAGAAAGAAAAAACATGAGGTTATATTTTTGTTGAACTCTCCATTGTATTTGTTTTTATATTTTTTTTTTAATTTAAAGTATATTGATCCCAACCCGGATTGAGAGTCGTAGAAAGGACATCTGTAATACCGGGTATTCCATATCAATATATATGCTCTACAGGCCTTGTAGACCCAGGGCAGTTATTTTCCTCCATTCTTCTCTATTCTTAGCTATATCTTTCCAATTTCATATTTTTCTCGGCCGCTCTCTTCATTTTTTGCCAATTAGAGTCCTGTAGAGTGCCATTTTGGTCATTTTTTCTTTGTTTAATCTTAACCTATATATTTTGATTCATGATGTTTGATTCTCCATATAACATTTCATTTATTCTCCTTCTCCATCCATAAGGTGTTTTTATTCCGCCGAAGATTGCTCTCAGCATTTTACGTTCCCAGCGCTCCAGGTTTTCTTCCTGTTTTTTTTTTGTTAGGATCCATGTTTCACTTTCGTATGTCACAGTGGGTTTTATAATGGTATTATATATTCTAATCTTCATCTTTCTTGAACACTGTTTTGATTTCATCAGTCACTGGAGCATTCCAATTTTGCTGTTGCCTCGCTAGATATTAGTACTTCCAAATAAATAAATTCATTTACCCTTTGGAAACTGTAGTCCCTTTCCCTTGTCGTTTTTACTATCAGATTTTCTGCGGTACTTACAGTATTTCCAAGGACCATATATTTTGTTTTTTCTTCATCATTTGCAGTCCTAGAATTTTTGCTTGTTTTTCGAGATTTTTTGTAAATACTGTCAAGTAATCTGCATACCAATGCACTGATGTTCGTTATTATAGATTGTACCATCTGCTTTTATTTTAGATTTTCTGATAATGGCTAAATTGAATAAAACAGTTGATAGCGGATCCCCTTGCCTGGCACTGCTTCTGATTCTGAAGACAGTTGATTTGTACCAGTTCCAAATTATTTTGTTATCTGTGTTCAAATAAGTAATTTTTGTTAACCTGATCAATTTGCCTGGTATTCCTAACCATTTCATAGCTTCTAAAAGTTGATCTCTCATAACTGTATCATAAGCCTGCTTAATATCTATAAATAGGGCATGTAATTCTGTTTTGTGCTCATAACAGGTCATTTGAACCTTTAAAGTATAAACGTAATCCGTTACCGACCTGTTGCTGCTAAATCCTTATACACCGTATTTAATAACGCAATACCCCTGTAGTTGTCAAAGCTTGTTATATCTCCTTTTTTATGCAGAGGGCTTATTAGAGCTATATTCTACTCCTCTGGTATTTTTTCTTAGTTCCATATAGGCTTTATTAGCTCGTATATGTCATTTAACAGTTTTGCGACTACTCCTTTGATTATGTCTGCATGCTGTTATTTCGTTTTCTCCTGGGGCATTGTTGTAAAAAACTAGAGGCTTATTAGAGCTATATTCTACTCCTCTGGTATTTTTTCTTAGTTCCATATAGGCTTTATTAGCTCGTATATGTCATTTAACAGTTTTGCGACTACTCCTTTGATTATGTCTGCATGCTGTTATTTCGTTTTCTCCTGGGGCATTGTTGTAAAAAACTAGACCCCCCCCCCACCCGAAACTGTAGGAACTATATTTATAATTTTCCCGGGGGGTTGAAAATACAGCCGAAAACGGGGACTTCGGCATGCGTAAGCGCTGTCCACTTCGGACCTTTAACGAATAAATATTATTTAAATTTATTAAATACGAAAATTAATACTTGATAAAATGCAGGCATCTATTGGATAGATTTCAGAATAATAATCCGCAGTCCAAAAATTTTTATCGCGATTTTTCTGTCATTAGTTAATTAACAATTTTTTCCTACTTGAACATGAACAATGTAAGTGCAATAATTGTTAAATAACCAATATGAAATTGTTTTCCCTTTTTTGGACCTATTTTAGAAAGGTTTCGAAAAAGTTTTCAATTTGAAAAATTAAAAATTATTATTTTTCACTTTGTTATTAACAATTTACTTAGGTTAACAATAAAATTTGAAGTAAAAACAATATTTCTTTTTAGTTATCAAAGGGCAAGGTAAATTATGATTAAAAAAATGGTTCCTTAATAATAATTACAGGTGATAGAAAAAAATTATTAATTAACAAATAGGTTTTTAGGCAATAAAAAAATTTTTAAAGAACGATTTTTTTTTAAAAAATTATAATTTGCATCAAAGGTTATGTTTCAAAAAAAGAAATTTTAAATTATCTTATAAACAACGCATTTGTTTATAACAATTTTTGTAATAGACAATAAGAAATAAAAAATTTTAATGTGATTTTTGATCATAAAAAAACGAATCAATAGTCATATGGAAAAAAAAATTTTTTCAATGACTAATCAAGCTTTTTATTTTTTAACGTAAGTAAATTGTTAATAACAACGTGAATTTAACAATTTTTTTAATTATTCAAACGGGAAACTCTTCCGAAACCTTTCAAAAATAGGTCCAAAAAAGGAAAAAAAAATCAGATTTGTTATTTAACAATTATCGCACTTACAATGTTCATGTTCAAGTGGGAAAAAATTGTTAATTTTACTAATGCATAATTAATAGAAAAATCGTGATAAAAATCTTTTGACCGCCGATTATTGTTCATAAATCTATCCAGTAGATGCCTGAAATTTTTCAATTTTTAATTTTTATATTTAATAAGTTTAAATATTATTTATTCATTAAAGGTCCGAAGTGGACAGCGCTTACGCCTGCCGAAGTCCCCGTTTTCGGCGTATTTTCAACACTCTGGGAAAATTATAAATATTGTTCCTACAGTTTCGGGGGGAGTCTTGTTTTTTTGGAAACTTCCTCCTCTTTTTGAAAAATGTCAAATAGTTTTTGAGATATTTGTAAAAAACCAAACACCATTTTTATTTTTCAGTTAATTGATTATAACTGTTGCAATTTTTGCAAGCGACTCATGATTTTTTTCAAAAATCATCTACACGCTATTCCGAATCGAATGACACCTCGTTCATATTTTTCGGAGGCGGAAAAAAAAGTTTGGCCCAAAAAGCACTTGTTGACTAGACTAGTAGGCGGAAATTTCAGAGGGTCGTAGAATAATTATAATCCTAAGATCTAGTAACGTTACAAAGTGACTAAATTATTTTTATAATAAGCTACACGTAAGAAAAAGTAAGTTACTCAAAGTATTATATTTTGTTAAGTTTGAAGAAATGTAATATAACATAAGAATTGGCAACCTCAGAATTTATATTCAACCGCGGGGTTCTAAGAGAGTGGAATGCAACTAATTTCTCCCGACTAGTCATCAAGGGAAACCCCTTATAAATTTAATCTAATTCTGACCGTCGTCTCAAGCGAACATTTTAAGGGTATATAGAAGGATTTAAAACAAATCGATGTCAAAAAGTGAAATGAATAACTCCCTTTAAAACCCTAATTTTTAAAGATAAAAAAAATAGGTCAAATACCTCTAAACACAGCGTATTTAACTCTTTAAAATAACGTTTCATCTTTGAAGGGCCACCCTCAACTATTTTTTTTTTGTAATATGAACTTATACTTTTTAGTTCATTTTTGAAATCTCCATTTTACTTTCCCGACCCACCTTCGAGAAGGGAAAGTATTGTGAACGAGATAAAAAAAATATCGAGATAAAGATGGAAATATCCATTTTAAGGTCACCTGAGATGATTAAGACCATTTCCAGATGGAAGTCTGTCTGTCTGTCTGTCTGTCTGTCTGTGTGTATTCTTCCACGATAGAGGCCACACGTTTAATCCGATTGAGCTGAAATTTGGTATATGGGTTTGGGTTACCCGTCGGAAGAACCCATTAGTTTTTGTACGACATCTATCAAACGGAAGTGTCACTATCAAAAAATGATAGATGTAATATGTCACGTAATTTGACTTGCAATATGTCATTTGAAAGCCCTTGAAAAACTCTAGTCAGAACAGTCAAAATTATTTCGCCAACTGTCATTTGTCAAAAAAAAAAATGTCAAGTTTGAAACTTTAGCAATAAATATCTGAAAAAGTATTCGTCTCTGGACACAACCGATTTTTTTTCAAATTATTTTGAGAGAAAATACATTCTTGTTATATCAATTTTTTTTGCTTTTTTATGTGTGAAAATATCCATTTTTACTTTTTACCTCTCGCCCTTCAGATAAGAGAGGTATAGGAATCATGCTAAAAATTGGGTAGTGAGTTTTCAATGAACAAATACGTTTTAGGGTCCCTAGAATACGATTTTAATATTTTCGCGATGATGTCTGTGTGTGTGTGTTTGGATGGATGTTGTAGTAACGATAACTCAAAAAGTACTGAATAAAAAAATTTTAAATTTTGCATACAGGATTCTGATACCCTAGATTAGATCTGATTAGATTTTGGTGCCAATCGCACAACCGGAAGTGGCAGTTGCCATGGGTGATGACGCCATTATTAAACAAAACGGCAATAAAGTTTTACACATATATTTTGTTTACCATATAGTTTATTTTCATCTCATTAAAAGTTTCTAAACTTTTGCCATTGTTGCCAGATTTACAAAAAAATAATTTTTTTTCATACTTTTTTGTGTCAACCTGTAAATTTTTTATTCAAAAATGGCGAGAGGTCATGTGCTGGCCACATCAGATTTTTTTCTAGTTTTTTATGCATTCTTGCTTTTATACCAATTGTGAAAAAATGCATTTTCGCTTTTTTCCAGATTCGTCTGTGAAAAAATACTTTTGAATTTTTTTCTGGTTTTTTTTTGTGGAAAAATGTGTTTTTATTTCTATTTTTTCAAATTCGTGTGCAAGAGAAAGCATTCTTGTTTGTGTTTTGTTTTTTTAAATTTTTGTGAAAAAAACGCAGTATTATGTTTTTCGAGAAAGATGGAAATATACATTTTAAGATCCCATGAGACGATTAAGACCATTTAGTTTGTCTGTCTGTCTGTCTGTGTATTTGTCTGTGTGTATGCTTCCACGATAGAGCCCACACGTTTAATCCGATTGAGCTGAAATTTGGTATATGGGTTTGGGTTATCCATAGGAAGAACCCATCAGTTTTTGTATGACTTCTGTTAAACGAAAGCGTCACTGTCAACAAATGACAGAAGCAATATGTCACGGAATTTGACTTGCAATATGTCTGTAAAAATATTCGTCTCTGGATACTCATCGTGAAAGTTTTGGGATGACACAACCGATTTTTTTCTCTATCCAGCCATCTAGAACACTTAAATTTTTTATTAGATTTTACCAATTACAAAATATCTTGAACAATAAAGGGGAGGAAAGTTTGAGCATTCTTACAAATTTAAAATAATTCATACAATATAATTTCTAGTTATCTGTTATTATTCAATAATTGACTAGTTTAAATAAATTTCATTTATTCCTGATTGTGGTTATATTTAAGAAATTTTAATTCACCTATTTATTGGAAATTAAGTATCGTTAAGGCGTTAAAATCAAAGTATAGGTAATTAATTTTTAATTAATTTTGTTCAAAAAGATTTATAAACATTTAAAATGAAAATGAAACAGGACCGTACTTAGAATAGTTCATTGGCAAAACCTAATAAAAAATCTGATATGGCCAGCACATGACCTCTCGCCATTTTTGAATCAAAAATTTACAGGTTGACACAAAAAAGTATGAAAAAAAATTATTTTTTTGTAAATCTGGCAACAATGGCAAAAGTTTCTAAAATTTTAATGAGATGAAAATAAACTATAGGGTATACAAAATATATGTGTAAAACTTTATTGCCGTTTTGTGCGATTGGCACCAAAATCTAATCAGATCTAATCTAGGGTATCAGAATCCTGTAAGCAAAATTTCAATTTTTTTAATTCAGTAGTATTTGAGTACTTTGAGTGATTCTATGATAAATCTATGAACATTTTACTGCAGTTAGCTGACCACATAAACCGGGTTATGACAAAACCGAAATTTTAAAATTTTACTTCAACCAATAAAAATTGAAATATAATAAATGTTGAAAAATTAAAAAAAAAATTAATTATTCGCTCCCAAAAAACAAATGAATGAAGCTCTTCGAAACAAAGAAAACTATAAGTACATAGATCATACCTATTATAATTTTTTTATTTTTTAGCGTATAAAAAAAGTTCAGAAACTATATAAAAAAAAATTACTTATTGTTAAGTAACAAACTATGTATAACAAAAAAAATTTAAACGAATTCAAGTTAATAAAATTTATGATTAAAATTATACAAAATCAGTTCAGCCAATTGGCCCTTGCTCAAGAGGTGAATTTAAATTAATAAATAAAAAAACGAATGTTTCTGAAAATTATGATCACTAACAATATTTATTATTTTTTCTACTTTAATAATTATTTATTAGTATTGTCATTTCTTTGTCTTTTGATAATTAATTTTAATTGATATTTTGTTATAATTTCATAATGAATGGCTGTAACTTATAAACAATTTGCATGATAAAATAGTATTAAAAATAGTTTCAAAATAAAGTAACAAATTGTTCTAAATTTTTAAAAATTAGAAAAAGATTAACACTCACTTTAAAAACAGATATTTTCCATGATTTTTTTAAAATGTTGCAATAATAAAATTTTATTAAAACCGTTTACAAATTACAACCAAAAAAAATTTGTTTTTTATTTTTGGATCAAAAACAATTTTAACCCTCTTTCGGAAGTATTTTTTTGTATATGTGGGGGATGTACATTAAATCAACTTATTTTTAACCCAAAAATTTTTGATATAATGTAATCAGTCCGTCCGTCCGTCTGATTCAACTCGAGAACGATGAGAGACAGAGATAAACGGACAACGGCAATCGATTCAGCACCGTTAAAAGCCCCTAAAATGACATTAATTTTGCACCTATTTTTACTTTCCCGCTACTTATACCATATATACTAGTATATAAGATATATACCTATATAGAAATTTATTTTCGTAACTTCAAATTTTCGAAAACTCGAAATGACGGCAAAAATATTGCCGTTTTTCACTTTTTTATGATCACAAGTCACATAAAAATGTTTTTTTAAATTTTTTATTTCCTAATGTTTACAAAATTGTTATAAACAAATCCGTTGTTTATAAGATAATTTTAAAAAAAATTTAAACAATCTTTGATGCAAATTATGATTAAAAAAAAATCGTCAATTAAAAAAAAAGAGCAAGATAAATTATTATTAAAAAAAAATTGGTCCCTTAATAATATTTACAGGTGGTAGAAAAAAATTATTAATTAACAAATACGTTCTTAAACAATAAAAAAATTGTAAGCACCGATTTTTTTTAAAAAATCATAATTTGCATCAAAGATTATGTTTACAAAAAAAAATTTTAAATTATCTAAAATAAAAATTTTTAAAAATCATTTTCATTTGCCTTCTGATCATAAACAACAAATCAATAGTAAAATGAAAAAAAAACAATTTTTTTCAATGATTAATAATGCTTTTTAATTTTTGACCGAAGTAAATTGTTAGTAACAAAGTGAAAAATAACATTTGTTTAATTTTACCAACGGGAATCTCTTCTGAGACCTTTCAAAAATAGATTCAAAAAAGGAAAACAATTTCAGATTTGTTATTTACCAATTATCGCACCTATAATGTTCATGTTCCAGTAGAAAAAAATTGTTAAATAACTAATGCATAATTAATAGAAAAATCGCATAAAAAATTTTTGACCACAGATTATTGCTCATAAATCTATCCAGTAGATGACTGAATTTTTCAATTCTTAATTTTCATATTTAATAAGTTTAAATAATAATTATTCGTTAAAGGTCCAAAATGGGCTGTGCTTACGCAAGCCAGAGTCCTGTTTTCGGGTGTGTGTATAGAGTTGCCCCCCCCCCATTTTTCGAATTGTGATATTTTGAAAGTTATTCCAAATTGTTCTTGGTTTGTACCAAATTGTTCCAGAAAAGTATGCATTAAACTTAAATACAACGGCCGAAAAACCCAAAAAAACATTTTTAGAGTTAGCCCTCCATTATTATTTTTCAGATTTTTTTTAATTGTTTCAAGTCAAAAATCAGCCCCCATCATTTTGTTTCGATTTTTTTTTGTTGTACTAGATTGTTTTAGTTGTTCTTTGCATTTTTCCGAATTTTTATGTCTTAAAAAAATTATTTCAAGCTCAAAATGATTTAAAATCATTTATAGCTAGCCCCCATTTTTTTTGGAAATTTAGTTTTGTAAAGCGTTTTAGTTTATTAACAAAGCATAAAATGGTATAAATATTTTTTATTTGGTTTTCTTTGTTTTCATTCATAAATTGGCAAGAAATAATTTTGTTTTTGTATGACTTTTTTGAGTCAATATTTTAAATTAGAGGTCCAAGTTTAAAATATATTGACTGAGAGATGCCCTAAAATCTTGGAAATTTAAAATAATTGTCTTAATATTTTTGACAATTTGATAAATTGATACATTAAAAAAATTAGTCAACAAAACAAACAATGAGGATAGTGATATTTTTTTTTTACCTATAATCTTTATTATATAATTTATTAGGATTAAAACTATAAGGAACAATGTTCAAAATATAGAACTAATCTGGTACAAAAATAAAATTGAAAAAAGTAATAAAGGAAATAGTTTTGTTAAATTTGGACTTAAAACATTTCTTTTAAGGAATAATCTGGAACAACAAAAAAACATTTAAAAAAAAATAATGCTAGGCTAGCTCTAAATGGTTTTAATTGATTTTGAGCTTGAAATATTTTTTTAAGACATGAAAATTTGGAACAATCTGGTACAACAAAAAAACTTCAAAAAAATAATGGGGGGCTGGGCCCAAATGGTTTTTATGGATTTTCGGCTTGAAATAAATTTTTTTAAGACACGAAAATTTGGAACATTGTTCAGAACAATTAGAAAAAAAAATAATGGGGATTAGCCCTAAAAATCGTGTTTTGAGTTTTTAGGAATAGTTTTCTGGAATAATTTGGTACAAACCCAGAGCAAATTGGAACAACTTTCAAAATATCAAAATTCGAAAAATGGGGCTAAGTCACACACGCTGTTTTAGGCCGTATTTTCAAGCCTCTGGGAAAATTATAAATATTGGTCCTTCAGGTAATAAATTTTTTGGGTAATTTCCTCCTCTTTTTTTAAACTTTTTTCAAATTTGTAAAATGTCAAATAGTTTTTGATATATTTGCAAAAAACCAAAAGCTATTGTTTTTCAGTTAATTGTTTATAACTTTTGCAATTTTTGTAAGAGGCTCTTGAATTTTTTCAAAAATCATATATAACGCTATTCCGAATCGAATGACACCTTGTTCATATTTTTCAGAGGCGGAGAAAAAAGTTTGACCCAAAAGCACTTGCTGACTAGACCATACCTGCTATTTTCAGTGATCTAAGTCAACTACAATCGTCGGTCTATCCGTCTGTCCGTCGCCGAGCTATTTCGATACAGTTTGCTGGGTTTAATTATTATAAAAAACATGTTTGCTACGCTCATGTCTAAAGCTAGCAATTTGTAATAATTGTCAGTGTCAAAACTACGTTTATTTTATTAAATTATAATACTGATTTAGTCCAGTCTCTGCTCCAAATTCTTTAAAACTGCACCGATTGATTTAAAATTTTGACAGTAGTTGTAAAATGACACAAATAACAAAAAAATGCAGGATAATATTTTTTTGACAACCCAATACTTTAAGTTATTCGTGATTAAAAATGTTGAAAAAAACCATATTTTTAACAGCTTTTGACGAATAACTCAAAAACCTTACGTTTTTGAAAAAAATTAATCTTATCAAAAATGAAGCTTATAAAAAAACAATGAAATTTGTTTTGGTTGTTTATTATTTTAGACGCAATAGAAAGCGAGTTAATGGCTCCTTGATAGTAATTTTTTGTTTGCCTTAAGTTTTAACCCATAGATATTATACAGTGTGTGAACGGATGTGGTATATCCTATTGGTAAAAAAATTTTAAATTTTAGTTTTAGTGAAAAATGTCATTCCTGATAAAATGTTTTGCTTTTTCTGAAATCTAAAATACAATCATCAGATATCAATTTTTTCCAGTAGTATACGAGGTTTATCAAAAATACGAATTTTACTCAAGAGTAAAAAGTACCTTTAAATTTAACAACATCGAAAAATGTTATTTAAAGTTACTTTACTCTTTAAGTAAAATTCATAGTTTTTAACAAACCTCGTATACTACTGGAAACAATTGAAATATGATAATTGTATTTTAGATTTCAGAACAAGCAAAACTTTTTATCAAGAATGACATTTTTCGCTAAAACTAAAATTTTAAAATTTTTCGCCTATATAGGATACCCCATCCCCTACAAATATTAGTAAAAAACTGATTCTTATAGCAATTTTTTTTTTCTTAATGCGCAGTATAGTCAAATTTAAAAAATATTCTTTGCATTGGACAATTTTAGCATATTTTTTAAATTGATATTAGAATACAGAAAGTCTAATTGTACTGTTTATACCATTTTGTTATTTTTTTAAGACAATCAATCCTTAAAGCTAAAAACATCCTTTTATTTAAATTACGCGGGTTTGATGATGTCATATCAGAAGCTTTGCATACGTCACGTACTGTATCAATAAGGAATGTTTACTCAATTACTCGTTGAAATAATTCGATGTGTGATTGATAATCGAATTGTTAAATTATGAATAGGTTATTTGCAATAATTATTAATAATAAAGTTTAGAAATTAGAAAATTGATAATAGTTTAAAGATCGGAAAGATGGAGCCTTATTCATCTGAAAAAAATGTGAAATCATAACAGATACGGATATTCTATTCATTTTTCTAGTGACCGAAATGTTATATGTACCAACATAAGTTAAATCACCGAACAAATTTTCCAGATCAGTAAACACGTAGTTAAAAAATCATCATTTTTAAAAAAAGGAAGTTTATTTGGGGTTGGGTTTTGTTTTGAATCGATATGATTAAGATTTAGTGTCGGTATATTAAAAATCCCAAAAATCTTACTTACAAATGGTCTATTGAGGTTATGCCTATGATTAATTTAACTTCGGTACGAAATGCATTCGAAATCAAGTTGAATTTCGTGAAAATAGCAACAGTGCTAGAAATTCGTATTGATATTTTTGAAGGAAATTGTCATCACCAGAGACGGCTTGGTTTTGATTTTGCTTTTTGAAATACGTTAAAAATTTTGATGCTTATAACCAGTTGAATATTGTCGGTTCGTGATTCAATTTAAAAATGTTGATATAAAGTGGAATTTGACTTTTACTATTTAAATATTAATTTTCAATTATACAGGGTCCGGCAAAGCTCTGTTGTAATTCTATAACTATTCTTATGTAAATCTTAGAGATTTATATGAAAAGTATCTATTAATGGTGGTTAAAAGCAAATATTTTCAAATTATTTTCATGTACACAAGGCTGTCCATTAGTAAAATGAGTAAATGACTAAATTTTTTCAAATGGTATGCCATACTTTTGTTTTCATTTTTTGAACCGACATAGTTAGTACTACACACCCCCAAAATTTTTGGCCAGCCATCTCGGAGAAAACAACCTTTTTACCAAAAATGTTTGAATTGCCCACCCTTTTTAAAATATCACTTTTTCATATTTAACGAAAATTAAATGGGAAAGTTGAAGGGCATATAATTTAGTATCCATTGGTCAATAATTATACAGGGTATCCCATTAGAAAAAATTGAAAAAACTTTAATAAAAGTTTTTGTAATCTAAAATGTATTTTCGACCACCCTGTACAAAAAAAAAATTTCAAACTAGGTCTAAAAAAATCTTCAGTCTATTGTCTTTACACATTGGTAATTTTAAAGCTATACCGTTAAATCTGAAAAAGTTGCTTTCTCCGAGATGGCTGGGAGTTTTACAAAAAAAAATAGGGATGAGTGAGTAGTACCAACTATGTCGGTTCTAAAAATGTAAAAAAAGTATGACATTCCATTTTAATAAAATTAAGTCATTTGCCTAGGTTACTAATGAATCACCCTGTATATATGAAAATAATTTTAAAATATTTGCTTTTAACCACCATTAATAGATACCTTTCACATAAATCTGTAAGTTTTACACAAGAAGAGTTATATATTGCTTAATAAAAAATCATAATATCTTTGAATCTCATTGAAACCCACTCTATAGATAATGACGATAATACTGAGCATGCGCATTTGAAATTGTCTTGAACTTGTGTCATCAATTTCGTGTCATTGAATTGGCATTCTAGAGTCAGTATATATATATAATATGATTTCTATGAGTTAAACTTTAAATACCGGAAAACGAGAAATTTTTCCGGGATAACTCATAGAAACTTTTTTTAACATACCTTTAAAATGAGCAGTAGGACAAAAATGGAGAGAGTTATGATGAAAATAAGATGGGTCGCTCGAATTTATGAAGAAAAATTGGTTTGGTTTGTACTAAATTGTTCCAAAAAGTTATTCCTTAAACTTTAATACAAAGGCCGGAAAACTCAAAAAACCAATTTTAGAGCTAGCCCCCATTATTTTTTATTCGAATTTTTTTGTTGCACCAGATTCTTCTAGTTCTGAATATTGTTCCAAATTTTCATATCTTAAAAAGCATTATTTCAAGCCCAAAATCAATAAAAACCATTTTTGTCCAGCCGACATTATTTTTTTTTGATTTTTTTTTATTGTATTAGATTGTTCTAGTTATTCTTACCATTATTCCAAATTTTCATGTCTTAAAAAAAATTATTTTAAGTTCAAAATCAATTAAAACCATCTATAGCTAGCCACCCATAATTTTTTTTTAGTATTTTTTTTTGTACTAGATTGTTCTAGTTGGTCTTCGCATTGTTTCAAATTTTCATCTCATAAAAAAATTATTTCAAGGCCGAAATCAATTAAAACCTTTTAGAGCTAGCCCCCCATTATATTTTTTCGATTTGTTTTTGTTGTACCAGATTGTTCTAGTTATTCTTAAACAATATTTTTAAGACAGGAAAATTTGGAACAATGCTAAGAACAAGTAGAACAATCTGGTACAACAAAAAAAATTTTAAAAAATAGAATGGGGACTGGTTCTAAAAGGTTTTAATTGATTTTGGGCTTGAAATATTTTTTAAGACATGAAAATTTGGAATAATGTTAAGAACAACTAGATCAATCTGGTACAACAAAAAAATTTGAAAAAAAAATTACAGGGATGCTAGCTCTAAAAGGATTTAATTGATTTTGGGCTTGAAATATTTTTTTTAAGACATGAAAATTTGTAACAATGTTAAGAACAACAAGAACAATCTTGTGCAACAAAAAAATTCGAATAAAAAATAATGGGGGGCTGGACCCAAATGGTTTTTATTGATTTCGGGCTTAAAATAATTTCTTTTAAGACATGAAAATTTGGAACAATGTTCAGAACAACTAGAACAATCTGGTGCAACAGAAAACAAATCGAAATAAAAATAATGGAGGGCTAGCTCTAAAAATGGTTTTTGTGTTTTTTGACCTTTGTATTTAAGTCTAAGGAATAATTTTCCGGAACAATTCGGTACAAACATAGGACAATTTGGAACAACTTTCAAAATATTGAAAAATGGGGGCTAACTTCACACACACACACACACACACATACACACACACACACACACACACACACACACACACACACACACACACACACACACACACACACACACACACACACACACACACGAATAATTCACTTTATAAATGCCCGCCCACTAATATTTTCTAACGGTTTAGAAAGTACTTATACATTTTGAAAAATAATTTCTTTTAAATTCTGAAAAGTAACATTTTTTTTAAATAACTTTAAAAGTAATAAAACTACGTAAAAAGTTATTCTCCAGAAAAATTTATGATTTTTTGATGGAAAATTGTGCATTTTTTAAGTTTGTTGCACAAAAATTCAAAAGTTTGTATATGTGCGAAGGGTATACCTTTTCCTAGCCCTTTAAACTCAAAACCCTTTAAAACTAAATCTCCAACACGATTCAAATTTAGATGTAGCTCATGAAATTCTCTATGCAATATGGTTTTCGTATGGATGAAATAGTTCAAAAAGGGACGGTGTCACCTTTTAAAAATAAAATTAATTTTTTTAAATAAAATTATGGTTCACGAATTTTTTTAATTTTGGAGCATTAATTAAAAATTTTTTCTCATTGTAGACGTAAGGGTTAATTTTTTAGGATTGAAAATTTGCAATAAATTGTATATTATAAACAATAATTTATATTTATAATTTATTTAATGCTACCATCAAAGCGCTTCAAGCCGTTGAAAATATTTTCCCCTATATAATTTCCTCGTAATGGGTGGTTTTTAAGGGTAAATTTTTTTAACAAATAATATATCATATGATAAATACTATGAGAAGATATTTTTTTACATACAGATGTTAAAAAATATTTTTATTTATTATTTAGATATATGGGGTAGTTTTTAAGAGTAGTAGTAAAATACCATAAATCGAGTTCCTCAATAAAGAAAATATTTGACAAATTTAAACATGATTATAGGCCTATAAAATGCTTTAATTTTTTATACAAGGGGTAGTTTTCACCCCTTAAAAATAAGTGGAAGTCGCGCGTATGTAACTTCTGAAGAAGATGGTAAGATAAGTTTAATCTCAAATTTTCAGAAAAATCGACACAGTTATAAAGATTTCGGAGGTAAACCCAATTTTTATATTCAGTGACTGGACTAATTATAAATTGGACTCATTAGACATTATATTTAATTGAAACATTATAGTATTTCATTTTTTTAAATACTTCAAAATTTAAAAATTGGTTTTAACAATTATTTTAACACTATTTAATATTTCATTAACTACCAGAGACTTTTGACAGGGGTAGAAAAAGAGTTACACTTGTATATATTCTACGTTACTGACGGGTTGCCTTTTTAGTAATATTTTTCAATTTTCTAATAATTCCACAGTTTTCGTGTATTTTTTGAGCATAAATTTTGTAAAAAAATATTTAAACAATTTTTTTTCAGTTTTTTACTTAGGCATCTGGAAAAATTTTACAAAATATTAAATAGCGTCAAAATAAATGACAAAAAATGTTTTGAATGGTAAAATAAAACACCTTGTACATAATTTAAGTCAAGGAATCGCCAAATACTAATGATATTTTTTAAAAATATTTAAATTTGGTTTTTAGATCGTCAAAAACTCAGTAAATAAATTGTATATTTTCAGTATTCAAACATTTTTAAAAATTATTAAACACTTTGTATATTAATTTTTGATAAAAATAATTTTTTTGTAGGTAAAAAATAATAAAGAAATTGTTTTTGAGTATTAAAATAAAACACCTTGTTTATCAGCACATATTCTAAGTCAAGTAATCTCCAAATAGTAATGAAACATCCTGTATATTTTTTAAACTTTTTTAAACTTGGTTTTAAGTTCGTCAAAAATTCCGTAATTAAATTATATATTTTAAGAATTCATATATTTTTAAAAACTATTCAACACTCTGTATATTAATTTTTGATGAAAATACTTTTTTTGTACCTAGAGGTGGCCAATAATAAAAAAATAATTGATTATTAATATCGGTAATAATAAATAAAATTTGAACCTTGAAAATTGGTTTTTTTGTATTTTTTTTAAATACATGCAAATCCGTGTTTTATTTAAATATAATTCACTACTTCGTTATTGGGAATAAATTAATAAATTAACTTTCTCTTGATAAACTTTTTCTAAAATTAAAATATATTATTTTGAAAAATAATAAAACAATTTTGTCAATTCCGTATTAATATAATATCAACAAAATAAATACTTAAACAAAAATAGAAATCACAACAAAAAGTACGTACTTTTAACAGTTTAACTCAGTCTTAAAACTCCCAAAAAAGACTTAGTACTCCTTCCGAAACAAAAACCATACCAATCCGAAGTTCTTCTCAACAAACTAAAGTTAGTCCACAAATCTTCAGCTCTGAAGCTAGTCCATATAACTTCAAGTATAACTGGAAAACTTTGCCAGCTGCGGCTTATTCTCAACCGAAGCTAAATCCACTTGCTTCAAATTACTCGTCTCGTGAAGCTGATACAATCATTCTGAAGCTATTCACTGAATAATAGAAGGTTTCACAAGATTCTGAACTATCTTATGAATCTTTCATTAAATAAAACTGAAGCTAATCCATAATTCACTTAGATTATAACTGTGAAACTCTAAATAATTCTTCAGCCGAAGCTAGTCCGTAAGCTTCATAATGTGCTACGCTAGGTTGCATCAAAGCCACGGGATTACTAAACGCTAGATCATAGCAGGACGTGGATAACATCCAAGGATGCACAGCAGGAACGACACTAGGAACTACAGGCGTAGGCTTATCAGGAGAAATCAAACTTTCGATAGTAAACGACCTTTTAGGCCTTATACAAGTCACAGAATTGTCAGGAATTTTCGTTGTACTAGGCGGAGATTGTTGCGGTGCGACTACCGACGGATGCGCTGCAGGATTGATGTCAACGGCGGGATTAGGCGGCGCGAAAAATATCCTGTTAATGTTTGTTAATGCTGCTAATTCATTTTCGAGTATTTCTTTGTCGCTTTTCAGGAGCTTAAAACGTTTTCTTCGTCGCAAAAGTGAGCCGTTTACGAACATATCGAAAGCTGCAGGATGTAGAGCCCAGTAAGCGCCTTTTCCTGGCCTGTCCGGTTGCCGGGGAATTTTTATAAAGCAGTCATTGAATGAAAGATTATGTCGTAATGAATTTTGCCATCTTTGAGTATTTTTTCTGTAATAAGGAAATCTGTCTGTTATAAATTTGTAGATTTCTGATAGTGGAAGCATTTTTTCAGGTGAATTCCAAATAGCCATTGCCGTTAACGAGATATAAGAATATGGAGGCTTCTGATCACCGTATGAATCTCTTGAAGGTCTAGGCATGTTGATTTAAAATCACTCACTCAACAAACACACCAAACTGTTTGCAGTAAACTGTTTGAACTGATCTAAGGACTCGTTCGGTGGGTTTCGAATTGCCGTAGACGCCTTCAGTTGGGTATTGGTCGGGCTGTAACAATGGCATTTCAGGCCAGGCCCACTCTACGATTTCAGCGGTTGGGGATTCGGCCAATAAACGCAGAGCGTCGATCGCCAATAGGAAGGTTCGTTAGCTTTGATAATAAATTGCTTTATTTGAGTTAGATTCCGTTTAATATGGCTGATGTAGTTAAATGAAATTTATGTTATCATTTTCGAGAACGGTTCGGTTTGGTAAACACCGTTATAGGTTTATTTTATATTGAAATAGATTTTATGGTAGGTGAACTGTTCATTGGATCCTTAGACTAAAAAATTTGGTTTTGGGAATTGTAACATGGTTATTTTTTTTAATACGGTTGACGAATTATAATTAGTTATTAAACTAAGGTGAACAGCTTTTGAAGTTCGAAATTCGGAATGTTACGTAATATATACAGGATCTTAAATTGTAAGAGATACAGAGGCGGTTAAATGGGAAAAAAGTTAACTATTTTGGAGAGCATTATATTGGCTGATAAAAATATACAGGGACGTTCTAATTGTTACTCATTTTTACTTTTTTCTTATTGCTCTGTTTTTTTCTATTTATTTTGTTTTCTAATTTCTTCTTATTGTTCTTAGTTTTTTGTTTTTTTTTGTAATTATTTTTTGCGATTTTTTCGGTTCTTTTAATTCTTTCATTTTTATGATTTTTTGTTTTTTTTTTCTGTTTTTTTTTTTAATTTCTTTTTTATGCTTTTCTAATCTTTCGTCATTTTTTGTGTTTTGTCATTTTTTTGTGATTTTTGGTGGGGTTTCTTTGTGATTCTTTTACTACTATTATCCCTATTATTTTAAGGAGTTTTAAAGTAATAATTATCTTTTATCTAGTGGCGCTCTTTACCGGTGAGTTTAATCTCTAAAATGATATTTGTCCTGACTTTTAAGCAGATGTGGCGCACTTTACCTAGTGGAATATTATTTATTTATTTTGTTATGGCATTTAAAATGCATTTTTGTCTTTAAATTTTTAGTTTTCGTATCGTTTAACCCCTGTAACATAAAAACTATCAACGTTATTAAAATTTGCTGATTGTTGATAGAAAGAGAAAACAATATTCTATCCTTACGAAATTTTTCAAAATTTTAGATCAAAAATTGTGGCTGTGAAATAGGGCGAGACCATAACTCCAAGGATTTTTTAATTTTCCCTCCTTTGGTCTCTCCCTTTTCTCAAGGTCACAATTCTTATTTATATTATTTTTTATTCCCCTTTCAATGGTATAAATTTCATTTTAATATATTATTTTTTAATTCTTGTTATGAGATATAAGATGCATTTTTACCTCTCGCCCTTCAGATAAGAGAGGTATAGGAATCATGCTAAAAATTGGGTAGTGAGTTTTCAATGGATAAACACGTTTTGGGGTCCCTAGAATACGATTTTGATATTTTCGCGATGATGTCTGTGTGTGTGTGTGTGTGTGTGTGTGTGTGTGTGTGTGTGTGTGTGTGTGTGTGTGTGTGTGTGTGTGTGTGTGTGTGTGTGTGTGTGTGTGTGTGTGTGTGTGTGTGTGTGTGTGTGTGTGTGTGTGTGTGTGTGTGTGTGTGTGTGTGTGTGTGTGTGTGTGTGTGTGTGTGTGTGTGTGTGTGTGTGTGTGTGTGTGTGTGTGTGTGTGTGTGTGTGTGTGTGTGTGTGTGTGTGTGTGTGTGTGTGTGTGTGTGTGTGTGTGTGTGTGTGTGTGTGTGTGTGTGTGTGTGTGTGTGTGTGTGTGTGTGTGTGTGTGTGTGTGTGTGTGTGTGTGTGTGTGTGTGTGTGTGTGTGTGTGTGTGTGTGTGTGTGTGTGTGTGTGTGTGTGTGTGTGTGTGTGTGTGTGTGTGTGTGTGTGTGTGTGTGTGTGTGTGTGTGTGTGTGTGTGTGTGTGTGTGTGTGTGTGTGTGTGTGTGTGTGTGTGTGTGTGTGTGTGTGTGTGTGTGTGTGTGTGTGTGTGTGTGTGTGTGTGTGTGTGTGTGTGTGTGTGTGTGTGTGTGTGTGTGTGTGTGTGTGTGTGTGTGTGTGTGTGTGTGTGTGTGTGTGTGTGTGTGTGTGTGTGTGTGTGTGTGTGTGTGTGTGTGTGTGTGTGTGTGTGTGTGTGTGTGTGTGTGTGTGTGTGTGTGTGTGTGTGTGTGAGTGTGAGTGTGAGTGTGTGTGTGTGTGTGTGTGTGTGTGTGTGTGTGTGTGTGTGTGTGTGTGTGTGTGTGTGTGTGTGTGTGTGTGTGTGTGTGTGTGTGTGTGTGTGTGTGTGTGTGTGTGTGTGTGTGTGTGTGTGTGTGTGTGTGTGTGTGTGTGTGTGTGTGTGTGTGTGTGTGTGTGTGTGTGTGTGTGTGTGTGTGTGTGTGTGTGTGTGTGTGTGTGTGTGTGTGTGTGTGTGTGTGTGTGTGTGTGTGTGTGTGTGTGTGTGTGTGTGTGTGTGTGTGTGTGTGTGTGTGTTTGGATGGATGTTGTAGTAACGATAACTCAAAAACTACTGAATAAAAAAATTTGAAATTTTGCATACAGAATTCTTATACCCTAGATTAGATCTGATTAGATTTTGGTGCCAATCGCACAACCGGAAGTGGCAGTTGCTATGGGTGATAACGCCATTATTATACAAAACGGCAATAAAGTTTGACACATATATTTTGTATACAATATAGTTTATTTTCATCTCATTAAAATTTTCGAAACTTTTGCCATTGTTGCCAGATTTACAAAAAAATAATTTTTTTTCATACTTTTTTGTGTCAACCTGTAAATTTTTGATTCCAAAATGGCGAGAGGTCATGTGCTGGCCACATCAGATTTTTTTCTTTAAATTTTTAGTTTTCAAATCGTTTAACCCATGTGACATAAAAACTATCAACGTCATTAAAACTTGCCGACTGCTGATAGAAAGAGAAAACCATATTACAGAATTTTTTCAAAATTTTAGATACAAAATTGTGTTTGTGAGAATAGGGAAAGACCACAAGCATAACGATTGTTAAGTTTCCCCTCTTTTGCTTTCTCCCTTTTCTCAAGGTCCCAATTTTAGCTGAAAAATTTTGAAAATTCCTCATTTATATATAGTATTTTTTATTCCCTTTTCAGTGGTATTAATTTCAATTTAATATGTTATTTATTTACTTTATACCGTTAACCCCTGTAACAAAAAAACTATCGACTTTATTAAAACATGCTGACTGTTGGAAGAAAGAGACAAGAATATTCTATATTCAAGCAACTTTTTTGAATTTTAGATAAAAAATTGTGACCATGGGAATAGGGAGAATTTCTGATTATTTGGTACAGAATTATATCGAAGATAACGCTTTTTCCAGCAAAAATCTGGGCCTCCGATTCCGTATGTACTCTAAGAACAACAAAAATACGTGTGAATCCTTTCACAACAAGTTTAATTAATATTGTACATCACCTCATCCAAATATTCATGTTTTTTTAAATACTTTAATCAACATAAAAACAGATTCATAATACAGGGTGTTTCGCGACTGAGTGGCCAAATTTTACCAGATGGTAAAGGACCTTGAAGTGGTCTCATATCGGCTATTATTGTGTCCCAAATATATTTTGTTTAATATATACAGGGTGTTTTCGTTTATTTAAAAAAATTTCAATTGTCAATATTTTGGCGAAAGTTGCTCTAATTTGAACCAAATTCGGTATGTATAATCTAATGTGGGTAATCTATCAAATTCTGTACCGTAAACAACAAAATTTATTTTAACGCAGTCAAAAAAAAATTTTTTTACTAAGTATAAAAATTCACCATGTATATGAATTTTGACAATTTTTTATATCGATTAATAAACTTCAATAATAACTTAAACAAATCAAACACGAAGAGTTCTTGGCACATTTATAGTAATTCTAATTTTAATTCCAAAATGTTATACGATTAACAGTTTTTAAATAATATTTACGTACGTACCTGCTTAAAAACCATAGAAATATTTAAAAAAGTTCATGATAGGTAAGGGAACATTTAAACCACTCTTACCATAACAGATTAATTTGTCATACTGGTCCAGTTCTGTGGCCCGCTCGCTAACCCGACCTTACCCCTTTAGATTATTTTTTGTGGGGTAAATAATTTAGTGTTACGATCAAGAAAATTGCATTTTCCTACGACCACATATGAAAACTACAAAAAGCACAACTGTTTTGATATTTGGAAAGTGTCTCATATCAACATAGGTACACGTATACCAGCCGTGTGTTATAATACCGCGCTGCGTGTTATTAAAAACAGGACGAAATATGCTACTTATGTACATACATAATAAATTTTACTTACCATTTTAAAACTGATCTTGTTATTTTCCTACGACCACATAATAACTAAAATGTTTTGAAATATTATTTTAAGGTTATAACTGTCCATAAATATTAATTATGAAACAACTTTAGTGTAAACGAATGTATGCAACACATAAGACGATTGGGTATTGTGTGTTGCATACATCTTGTTACCCGATTCTTAAATTTATTAATAGTTTGTAATTCAAAATTAATTTTAGGTTTAAAATTGCAAATTTTACAAGTTATTAAAGTAAAAAATGTATAAAAAATATTTAAAATGTTTTTACCTCTCGCCCTTCAGATAAGAGAGGTATAGGAATCATGCTAAAAATTGGGTAGTGAGTTTTCAATTGATAAACACGTTTTGGGGTCCCTAGAATACGATTTTAATATTTTCGCGATGATGTCTGTGTGTGTGTGTGTTAGTGTGTGTGTGTGTGTTAGTGTGTGTGTGTTAGTGTGTGTGTTTGGATGGATGTTGTAGTAACGATAACTCAAAAACTACTGAATAAAAAAATTTGAAATTTTGCATACAGGATTCTGATACCCTAGATTAGATCTGATTAGATTTTGGTGCCAATCGCACAACCGGAAGTGGCAGTTGCTATGGGTGATGACGCCATTATTATACAAAACGGCAATAAAGTTTTACACATATATTTTGTATACCCTATAGTTTATTTTCATCTCATTAAAATTTTCGAAACATTTGCCATTGTTGCCAGATTTACAAAAATATAATTTTTTTTCATACTTTTTTGTGTCAACCTGTAAATTTTTGATTCAAAAATGGCAAGAGGTCATGTGCTGGCCACATCAGATTTTTTTTAATTGGCTTGGTGCTAAGGTTATTTTTACCTCTCGCCCTTCAGATAAGAGAGGTATAGGAATCATGCTAAAAATTGGGTAGTGAGTTTTCAATGGATAAATACGTTTTAAGGTCCCCAGAATACGATTTTGATATTTTCGCGATGATGTCTGTGTGTGTTAGTGTGTGTGTGTTAGTGTGTGTGTGTTAGTGTGTGTGTGTGTGTGTGTTTGGATGGATGTTGTAGTAACGATAACTCAAAAACTTGGAATAACTTTATTAAAAGTTTTTGTTGTATTCTAACATCGTTATAAACTGCCACAGTTAAATTTTAAATCTGACGTTTCGTCTCTTCGGGGCCACCATCAACTTTATCTTTTTAAATACGGACCTGCCTATTTTATATCATATTATTAAATCGCTGCGAATACTAAATTCAACGATATATCATACTTGATTATTCCGCGACGATTTGTCTCTCGGGGCCACCATCAACTTTATCTTTTTAAATACGGACCTGTCTATTTTATTTAATAGTACTAAATCGCTTTGACTAGTACATTCAACAATAATAACACTTGATTATTCTGTGACGTTTTGCCCGATCAATGACATACGTGGTTTTACGTATTTTCTGAGGGGGAGACAACAATACACCTTCTAGTGATTCTAGACCTAGAGCATTACTAAGACACGATAGCATTTGTTATTGTAATATTTAATAAATTAACGATTAAATAGAATTTCCTGATATCTAAATGAAGTATACTTCGAATCACAGCAATGAATTTAAATAAAATAGACAGGTCCGTATTTAAAAAATAAAGTTCATTATGGCCCCGAAGAGCACGAAATAATCAAGTTTTCGTTGAATTTGGTATTCGAATCGATTTAATAATATTACTCAAAATAATCAGGTCCATATTTAAAAAGATAAAGTTGATAGTGGCCCCGAAGAGACAAAACGTCACGGAATAATCAAGTTATATCGTTGAATTTAGCATTCGAAGCGATTTAATGATTTTAAATAAAATGGACAGGTCCGTATTTAAAAAATAAAGTTGATGGTGGCCCCGAAGAGACAAAACGTCACGGAATAATCAAGTGTGATATATCGTTGAATTTAGTATTCGAAGCGATTTAATAATATGAAATAAAATAGACAGGTCCGTATTTAAAAAGATTAAGTTGATGGTGGCCCCGAAGAGACGAAACGTCAGATTCAAAATTTAACTATAGCAGTTTATAACGATGTTAGAATACAACAAAAACTTTTAATAAAGTTATCCCAAATTTTGTATAATAACCGAGCTTTGGCAAAAAAACGATTTTCGACAAATTCGGATTTTGTCTTTTAACTCCGGAACCAATAGGAATATTTTAGGTTTCAAAAAATTGTTTTGTCTATTTTTATATTTCGCATATTTTTCCCCATTTAACCGTCTTTCTAGCGTCTACCGTTTACGAGATAGCAATACTGTCCCTATTAAAAAGTAGCCACCCTGTATTCCCATGCTTGTTTAATAGTTTTAAAAATCTGTTGTGTCGCCCCAAAACTTTCCGACGAGTATCCACGAATACTTTTTCAGATATTTAATGTTAAAGTTTCAAATTTTGACATTTTTTATTTTTGACAGGTGACAGTTGGAGAAATAATTTTGACTGTCCTGAATAGAGTTTTTCAAGGGTTTTTAAATGACACGTTGCAAGTCAAATGCCGTGACATATTGCATCTGTCACTTTTTTGTAGAAACACTTCCGTTTGACAGATGTCGTACAAAAACAAATTAGTTCTTTCGGCGGGTAATCCAAAAACATACACCGAATTTCAGCTCAATCGGATTAACACTATTTCAGATATTTGATCTAAAAATTTAAAATTTTGACATTTTTTATGTTTGACAAGTGACAGTTGGAGAAATAATGTTGACTGTTCTGAAAAGAGATTTCCAAGGGCTTTTAAATGACATATTGCAAGTTGAAGTCCATGACATATTTCATCTGTCATTTTTTAATAGTGACACTTCCGCTTGACAGATGTCATACAAAAACTAGTAAGTTCTTCCGACGGATAACCTAAACCTATATACCAAATTTCAGCTCAATCGGATTAAACGTGTAGCCTTTATCGTGGAAGAATACATACAGACAAACAGACCGACAGACTTCCATCTGGAAATGGTCTTGATCATCTCAGGTGACCTCAAAATGGATATTTCCATCTGGATCTCGAAATTTTTGTTTAGTCCGATCACAATACTTTCCCTTCTCGGAGGTGGGTCGGGAAAGTAAAATTAGCAGGTCCCATGACTAATATGAAAAAATCTGATGTGGCCAGCACATGACCTCTCGCCATTTTTGAATTAAATATTTACAGGTTGACACAAAAAAGTGTGAAGAAAAATTATTTTTTTGTAAATCTGGCAATAATGGCAAAAGTTTCGAAAATTTTAATGAGATGAAAATAAACTATAGGGTATACAAAATATATGTGTAAAACTTTATTGCCGTTTTGTATAATAATGGTGTCATCACCCATAACAACTGCCACTTCATGGTTGTGCGATTGGTACCAAAATCTAATCAAATCTAATCTAGGGTATCAGAATCCTCTACGCAAAATTTCAATTTTTTTTATTCAGTAGTTTTTGAGTTATCGTTACTACAACATCCATCCAAACACACACACACACACACACACACACACACACACACACACACACACACACACACTAACACACACTCTAACTCACACACACACACAGACATCATCGCGAAAATATTAAAATCGTATTCTAGAGACCCTAAAACGTGTTTATTCATTGAAAACTCACTACCCAATTTTTAGCATACCTCTCTTATCTGAAAGGCGAGAGGTAAAAATGAATTTATTTTTATGAAAAAATCGTTTTTTCTGGTTTTTTATTTAATTTAACATTAAAAAAATTGATATTTAAAAATTACTGCATTTATGCAACTTGTAGCGCACCTACGTCACTTATATGCAATGGCTGCAGCATAATATTAACGTGGGCCACTTTCTATAAATAAAATTGACGCTTTCACATATAGATAAAGTTTGCTTATAAAGTGTCGTTTGGTCAATATGTTTTTACTTCTATTTACTATTAACGTGTCTTTACAAATACAAATAAACACGGAAAATTATAATCAGCTCTACAAAGTACAAACTACAACAGTGACAGTGAACTATGCAGTAAGCAGACGCGGAAGCGACCTTTCACTTAATCAGGAACATGTGTGTGTATGTGTGTTAGTGTGTTTGTGTGTGTGTTTGGATGGATGTTGTAGTAACGATAACTCAAAAACTACTGAATTAAAAAACTTGAAATTTTGCATACACGATTCTTATACCCTAGATTAGATCTGATTAGATTTTGGTGTCAATCGGACAACCGGAAGTGGCAGTTGCTATGAGTGATGACGCAATTACTAAACAAAATGGCAATAAGGTTTTACACATATATTTTGTATACACTATAGTTTATTTTCGTATCATTAAAATTTTAGAAACTTTTGCCATTGTTGCCAGATTTACAAAAAAAGTTAATTTTTACCTCTCGCCCTTCAGATAAGAGAGGTATAGGAATCATGCTAAAAATTGGGTAGTGAGTTTTCAATGGATAAACACGTTTTGGGGTCCCTAGAATACGATTTTAATATTTTCGCGATGATGTCTGTGTGTGTGTGTGTTAGTGTGTGTGTGTGTGTGTGTGTTAGTGTGTTAGTGTGTGTGTGTGTGTGTGTGTGTGTGTGTGTGTGTGTTTGGATGGATGTTGTAGTAACGATAACTCAAAAACTACTGAATAAAAAAATTTGAAATTTTGCATACAGGATTCTGATACCCTAGATTAGATCTGATTAGATTTTGGTGCCAATCTCACAACCGGAAGTGGCAGTTGCTATGGGTGATGACGCCATTATTATAGAAAACGGCAATAAAGTTTTACACATATATTTTGTATACCCTACAGTTTATTTTCATCTCATTAAAATTTTCTAAACTTTTGCCATTGTTGCCAGATTTACAAAAAAATAATTTTTTTTCATACTTTTTTGTGTCAACCTGTAAATTTTTGATTCAAAAATGGCGAGAGGTCATGTGCTGGCCACATCAGATTTTTTCACATCGTTTTTGTGCCACCGTGTAAATTTTTGATTCAAAAATGGCGAGAGGTCATGTGGTGGCCACATCAGTTTTTTTTCTCAAATAATGCAAAAAAAGATGGACTAATATTTCAAGTCACCATTACGCATGGTGTTCAAAATCACTATTTCATAATTTCAAAATACAGGGTATCCCAAATAGGAGTGATCGGTTTAAAATTTAAATGCACAGCTTATTATTTGCCCAAAGGAAATCGAGTTTTCACTAGTTGTTTTCGTTAAACAAAAAGTAGTTTTTATGAGGTTTCTTTATATTTTTTCCCGTTACTACATGTAGTTATGGGTCTTTTACTAATTTTGGTAAAATTAAATTAAAAAAATTTGATGTGGCCAGCACATGACCTCTCGCCATTTTTGAATCAAAAATTTACACGGTGGCACAAAAAAGTATGGAAAAAATTTACTTTTTTGTAAATCTGGCAACAATGGCAAATTTTTTGAAAATTTTAATGATACGAAAATAAACTATAGTATATACAAAATATATGTGTAAAACCTAATTGCCATTTTGTTTAGTAATGGCGTCATCACTCATAGCAACTGTCACTTCCGGTTGTCCGATTGACACCAAAATCTAATCAGATCTAATCTAGGGTATAAGAATTGTGTATGCAAAATTTCAAGTTTTTTAATTCAGTAGTTTTTGAGTTATCGTTACTACAACATCCATCCAAACACACACACACACACACTAACACACACACACACACAGACATCATCGCGAAAATATTAAAATCGTATTCTAGGGACCCTAAAACGTGTTTATCCATTGAAAACTCACTACCCAATTTTTAGCATGATTCCTATACCTCTCTTATCTGAAGGGCGATAGGTAAAAATCTGATGTGGCCAGCACATGACCTCTCGCCATTTTTGAATCAAAAATTTACACGGTAATACAAAAAATCTGATGTGGCCAGCACATGACCTCTCGCCATTTTTGAATCAAAAATTTACATTATCTGAAGGGCGAGAGGTAAAAACCATGAAAAAATAGACTTTTTTGTAAATCTGGCAACAATGGCAAAATTTGTGAAAATTTTAATGATACGAAAATAAA
This sequence comes from Neocrepidodera transversa, assembly GCA_963243735.1. Taxonomy (NCBI): domain Eukaryota; kingdom Metazoa; phylum Arthropoda; class Insecta; order Coleoptera; family Chrysomelidae; genus Neocrepidodera; species Neocrepidodera transversa. Next base: position 39,219,799 of record OY725336.1, read on the forward strand.
CTGTAGTGTATACAAAATATATGTGTAATACTTTATTGCCATTTTGTTTGGTAATGACGTCATCACTCATAGCAACTGCCAGTTCCGGTTGTCCGATGGACACCAAAATCTAATCAGATCGAATCTAGGGTATCAGATTCCTGTATGCAAAATTTCAAATTTTTTTATTCAGTAGTTTTTGAGTTATCGTTACTACAACATCCATCCTAACACATACACACACTAATACACAGACACACATACACAAACACACACACACGCACGCACTCACTACCTAATCTTTAGCATGATTACTATAGCTCTCTTATCTGAAAGGCGAGAAGTAAAAATCTGATGTGGCCAGCACATGACCTCTCGCCATTTTTGAATCAAAAATTTACAGGTTGACACAAAAAAGTATGAAAAAAAATTATTTTTTTGTAAATCAGGCAACAATGGCAAAAGTTTCGAAAATTTTAATGAGATGAAAATAAACTATAGGGTATACAAAATATATGTGTAAAACTTTATTGCCGTTTTGTACAATAATGGCGTCATCACCCATAGCAACTGCCACTTCCGGTTGTGCGATTGGCACCAAAATCTAATCAGATCTAATCTAGGGTATCAGAATCCTGTATGCAAAATTTCAAATATTTTTATTCAGTAGTTTTTGAGTTATCGTTACTACAACATCCATCCAAACACACACACACTAACACACACACACACACACACACTAACACACACACACACACACTAACACACACACACAGACATCATCGCGAAAATATTAAAATCGTATTCTAGGGACCCCAAAACGTGTTTATCAATTGAAAACTCACTACCCAATTTTTAGCATGATTCCTATACCTCTCTTATCTGAAGGGCGAGAGGTAAAAAGGGTTCTGTTCTAAAGGTTTTTATAGTTGAATATAATGAGTTAATTTAAAATAACTTGGTAATTAAGGAAATATTTTTTTTTTATCAACAATTTTGTATATCTAAAGTAGAAATAAAATTTGTTTATATTTAGAAAGTAACTTAAAATTTTAAAATCATTCAGTACCTATTAAATATTTGGAATAAGATTTTACGATCAAGTAACGATTTTTTTTGTTTTTGGATAAAAACAAGCCAGAAGCGCCTGAGCGTTATCAGGGATGTAACGACTTCTATACACGCATTATCTCATGAACCATAAAATATATCTCAAATCTGTTTTCGAATATCGATTCAGCGTTAAATTTCACGTACGAATGCTATTTTTGAAATCGGTAGTATCACTTCCGGTTCTGGCTTGTAAAACCAGTTTTGAAACCGGAAGTCATAAAAATCTGAAAATCTATTTGGGAGCTATTCAAGGTATGATGAGTTTATTACCGTTGACCGTTTGTCTCTATCTCTTTTCGTTTTTGAGTTATAAATGCGGACAGACGGACAGACGAACAGACAGACGGATAGACAGACAGAGCCGTGTTATAAGACTTCTCCTTTAGGGTTTAGAAGTCTAAAAAGAAGAAGAAAAAAGTCATAAGATTTTTATTTAAAGTAAATGTAAATTTGGGAATTTGTTAAATGGAAAGGATTATTGAATGTAAAAAGCCGGAATATTTATGCAGTTATATATAAATGAAGAAATAAACAAACATTTACAATTTACAAAATTTTATTTAAAATAAATAAAATTACCATAGGGGATCTAGAAATAAATTGGTTAAGAAGAAATATGGTAACTACTATAACATTTAATCATTTTTACAATGATATTTTTTGGATTTTTTTCGGTATATATTTGAACAGAATTTAATGGAAAAGAAACCGTTTGTAAAAACAATTGAATGATAAAATTCAATAAATTAAATTGACATTTCATTATGTTAATTGCACTGTGAATTTTAAAACTTTCAAGTAGCGATGAAGACATGAAGAATTCGTTTCATTTGACACTTAGATTTGAAAAACTATTACACTGATTTTTAGGTTACTTTAGAAGAGGTATTATTGCATAAATACCACTAATCAATATCAACATATTTATTACATAACCTTAAACTATTTCAACCGAAAATATATGTGATAAAGAATTACTTACCTCTATTTTATTTCATTATGTCGAAAATTCTCTTGAAATGATAGCAATTCAATTGATTTTATTATCTACTACTAGTCAATAATAAAAAATTATCTACTTGTAGGAGAGAAATTTATCTTCCTGACTCGAACACAGCGTAAATAATGACATCTTCTAATACCAGTAGTCCAAAAAGTAAAATACCAGATATATTATATTAGACTAGCTATCATGAAAACTCTTTTTCCCTCTTAGGTTGGGTTCCTTAAAAAAATAATAAACCTTACAAAAAAAAAAAAAAAATAAAAAAACTATAATTTTGGGCGCCTTAAATACTTCTGGTTCTTCTCTCTCTCTCTTGTGCCTTCCTCCAATCAGCTGCTTTCTTTTCTTTTCCCGTATCACCACCTAGTTAATTCCCTCTTATGTCTTCTGTATTTTTCCTATCTTCACCTATTTCTGTCTTTCCGTCTAAACTAATCTTCACCACCACCTCGTCCTCCTACAAACCAATTTGTTCTTTGTCTTCTTTGTTATTTTTCTTTTTATATTCTTGTAAAATTTTTTTATTAATTTAATAAAACTTTTGTTTTAATAATTGCTTTTATTTTTCTTAAACTATAACTTCCATTTCTAAATTCACCATTTAATTAACCAATTCTTAATATCTCATTTTTAAATTTTTATCTGACATTTTTTTATAAATTTTTTATTAATTCATCAAAAACCAAACTGTTTATTATTTTTTTCATTTGTTTTTTTTTCCAACTAGATAATTTTTTATCTGTAAATTTAAATGACTAACGGCACTAAGATTTTTCCTTTTACTTGTAACACAATTGTTGTGAACTCATTATTAAATCAAATAAAAAATAATCCTCTAAACACAAACATTCTTAAATAAATCTTAACACATTTAAATACATTCACACGCACCTTAAACTTCTTATCATAACCTTATTTTCATTGTCAAACTTACATTTGACAATAACCTTCTACCTTTCAATCACAGTCAACCACAATACATACAAAAAAAAAATCTGATGTGGCCAGCACATGACCTCTCGCCATTTTTGAATCAAAAATTTACAGGTTGACACAAAAAAGTATGAAAAAAAATTATTTTTTTGTAAATCTGGCAACAATGGCAAAAGTTTCGAAAATTTTAATGAGATGAAAATAAACTATAGGGTATACAAAATATATGTGTAAAACTTTATTGCCGTTTTGTATAATAATAGCGTCATCACCCATAGCAACTGCCACTTCCGGTTGTGCGATTGGCACCAAAATCTAATCAGATCTAATCTAGGGTATCAGAATCCTGTATGCAAAATTTGATTTTTTTTTATTCAGTAGTTTTTGAGTTAT